>BTPG01000003.1:200656483-200780375 GCA_036245525.1 Semisulcospira habei | reverse complement strand
CCACCACCACCACCTGACTATTACTAAAAAAAAAGTTTTTTTATTGTCCTTGTAACTTGGGAAATCTGTCCGAGTATCTTGCTGACTTGCATCAAGAACTTACAAGATCTTATGTTAAGACACTTATAAGAACTTGTTTTAAGTCACTTATAATTACTTACGCCAACTAACTTCAAAGTACTTACAAAGTTACTTGCTGGTTTATAAATTACCTTATTAAGTACTTGTAATTTACTTAGAAACATCTAGACAGTAACATAGACAGTAACTTGATAATTTTACCCATGACTTGAACACCAGAAAATAATCTAGACTCAGTAACAACATGGGAGAGAATTTGCTCTGTTCAGTATCAGCATAAGAAATAATAACAGATTATTTCCCTTGTTCAGTAAAAGGGAAGGAATCACCACCTGTTCAGTAACAAAATTTTAGATTACTTCCCTTTGTTGAATATAAGTTTATACAAGGGAAGTAATTTTGAGAAATTTTGGTAAGACAAAAAGTTACTTCCCTTGCTTAAATTATGTTTTAATTTTTGACTAAAATATATATTTTTTCATAAAAAATAAAAGGCAAGATGTGACAATAATTATGATAGATAATAGTATAAAGATGTTATTATTTGATTTTTGTTTTAAAATGTGTGATTATTGTTGTCTTTTAATACAAATATAATTTTTTTGGTATTACTTTTTTACTTTTGCTTCACCAGCTTAATTTTTTTTTAGGAGAATGTAGGGTTATATAAATGAAAATGTTTCTATTCATTGTGGGTCCGTTGTCCTGGTCCAGTGGCCTGGCAAACAAACAAAGAGAGTGAGTTGTGCACATTAACCTAAGGTTGTAACTCTCTTTGTCTGTTCCAAGCACCTCTGGGACATCTCCACACTTTCGTTTCGGGCAGCCGAGTTGAGGAGTCGGTAGATTCCCGTCTGGGGTGGGCGGAACAAACCAAAAGCTAGGCCACACCAAAAGCTCTCACAGGGAAGGCGAATTGTGCACTTGAACCTGGGTTATAGCTGACTCTGTGAGAGCAACTGGAAAAAGACCAGGAGCGGACTTTTACCATTTTTTGGTTCCAGTGTACCTCGTGACCTTTGACCTTGACACATGACTTTGACACATGACCTTGACCCATGACCTTGGCGACTTGACCCATGACCTTGGTGACCTTGACCCGGTGACCTTGGTGACCTTGACCATGACCTTGACCCGGTGACCTTGGTGACCTTGATCCATGACCTTGATCCATGACCTTGGCCCATGACCTTGACCCATGACCTTGACCTGGTGACCTTGGCCCATGACCTTGGTGCCCTTGACCCGGTGACCTTGACCCATGACCTTGGCCTGGTGACCTTGGCCCATGACCTTGGTGACCTTGACCCATGACCTTGATGACCTTGACTCGTGACCTTGACCCGGTGACCTTGGCCCATGACCTTGGTGACCTTGACCCATGACCTTGACCTTGGTGACCTTGAACCATGACCTTGGTGACCTTGATCCATGACCTTGGTGACCTTGACCCATGACCTTGGTCCATGACCTTGACCTTGTGATCGATGACCTTGATCTGGTGACCTTGACCCGATGACCTTGACCCGATGACCTTGCCCCGGTGACCTTGACCTTGCGCCCTGGTGACCTTGACCTTGTGACTGGTGACCTTGACCTTGGTGACATTGACCTTGGTGATCATGACCTTGACCTTGGTCTTAACCCTTGACCTGTGACCTTTTGTCTTGCCTGACACAACTACAGAAAGAAGGCGCTGTTTTTTTCGAGTCTGTCTTTGTTTTCTACAGCATTAATATCATTTAGAAGAAGTAATTCGTCTTGATTCATTTTATAATAAAAAATATTAATTTTAATGACATTGAATTTGGAAACCTTTATTTTACTGAAAAAAATAAGGAGAAACATAGAAAAACGGGCGGCGTTAGGGCATGGGAGTAAGCGGTCGAAAAATCCTGGAAATTCGGGATAGATATAAATTGTCCATTTCCGCCCATAGTTACTATCTCTAGGCCTGTTCCATTTGTCTGCGGATGTTGATCATAGAGGGCTCTCTGTCAGCATCCAGATGGACCGAACTCGGCGCCGATTCGGCAACATGACATGAAACGACTATCATAGTTCAAGGGTGGTGTCAGAATAGCTTGGCGCCTTCAGGCGCCAAGCTATTCTGGCACCAACCTTGAACTATCATGGTCGATCTGTCTCATAAACAGTAATGTAGTCTACATCCCACAATTCCCAGCGGGGAAGTTTGCCCTCAGTATGCTACGGCAGCAATAAGATGGAGCGTACTCGACATTTTAGATCAACATTCTGGCCAGTGGGAATTTCGCCAGACATAGCCAATAACCACGTTCACGACAGCGGGACATAATCGGTTATGATGGTTAAGAGTTGTGCCAGATTACCGTGACTGTGGATTAGACACGCTGCCGCCGTTCCCCAGGGAGGTTTGGGGAAGTGCATGCTGTCTAAAGAATCAAAAGATTTAACTCATTCGGCCCGACGGCCGTGTTTCCCAAATTTTGGAGGCGTCATCTAATGACTATGCACCAGTTGCAGGAGATGGATCGACCATGATAATTCAAGGGCAGTGCCAGATTAGCTTGGCGCCGATAGGCGCCAATCTAATCTGGCACTACCCTTGAATTATCATGGTCGACCCATCTCCTGCTGTAGTGCGTCAGGGCTGAATGGGTTAAGCGTATTCAGTTTGATTAGATTGTTAATGTGCACACAACGTCACATAAACAAACGACCCAACAAACAAAGAGTGATAAAGAACGAGAAGTTAGTGTAACCCCTTTCCCTGCCAGAGCTGATTCAGACTGTGTTCCTGCATTCTGCATTAATTCAAAAGCCAAGGGTCGTCCCAGGCATATGGACTCAAAGTGGTTTCAACAAGAGTCATACATCCTCATGCCCCCCCCCCCCCAACCCCCGCCCCCTCCCCACCCCTCCCACATATCTCTTGCAGATGGATTGGGTTCATTTCTCGACATTGAAGGGGTTAAACCATACCTCCTCCCTTATTATCTTAATTTGCCAGTTTAATGCACAGTAGGCGTGCAATTTACGTCACGCACATTCTGGGCTAGAATGCTTCAAACGGAGTGATGTTTTTAGCTGTCTGTGTGCTGGTCTATGATTTTGAACCTTACGGATATCAGCCGTAAGGTTCAAAATCACGGACCAGCACACAGTTTGCTGTTTGTTTGTTGTCGTGTGTTTTTGGTTTGGAAGTTCCCCAGACTACTAAGCTGGTCGTAAGGCTGCCTCAGCCTACGGTATCACTAGCTGTTAGACGGCGATGAGACGTCTGCCAGAATGTGATAACCCCAACGCAGCAAGCTTCGTACTGTCATTCGTCCCACAGGTGAAGCACTTACGTGAGGGAGGAATATTGCTGCTAAAATTCTCGCTGTGCGACTTACAGACCTAGCGGTGTACATAAATTATTAGTGTTGCACGGAATAATCATCAGGCATTATCTGCCCGACTAAGCGTTTGCGAGAGAGAGAGAGAAAGAGAGAGAGAGAGAGAGAGAGAGAGAGAGAGAGAGAGAGAGAGAGAGAGAGAGAGCTCCGTAAGCTGTGTATACCTTCCTTAAAATTGCACGAATATTGCAGCCAACATTTTTTTTTTTTTTTTTACAGATATAGATATGTCCCTTTTTGCTTTTTTTATGGATTTATTTCCTCAGGAACCACTTACTGTCACAATCCCACATCTGGTTCATTCCCTTGTCACTTGATTTTCATGATAAAATCTGACCAAAACATCACAGTTTTAACATCTTCCATGCCTGCGGCTCCACGCTGTGTTTAACATGGATAATTCATACTTTCTCTCTTGTGTTTCACATGGATAATTCAGACTTTATTTGTTTCCTCCTAAACGACTTCACGTCATACCCTATATCTGAATCATTCCCTTGACACTTTATTCTCATGGCAACATCTGGCACAAGCTCTTAACATTTTCAATGCCTGTGGTCACACGCTGTCTTTTTGAAAGCGTTGTATTTCAATCCAGTACACACACACACACACACACACACACACACACACACACACACACACACACACACACACACACACACACACACACACACGATCTCGCCGTTGGAGAATCCTGGTCACAAAACGGGGCTATCAAGAGGCATAGAACCTCATGAGCCCCCGCGAATGCGGGGGCTCATGAGGATCTATGCCTCTTGCATTTGCGTGGCGGTCACTTTCTTCTCCACGATGAAGAGATTAATCGAAAAATACACGCAATCTTTTGCTCCTTCATCAAATGCAAACAAGGAATGTCTCTTCTCCCTTTTATCGTATCGACGAATGATTCCAGCGCATCTTAGCAACAAGACTTTGCAGAGAACCATCTGGCTCCGAGAGCACAATGCTGAAGATGGATGGAGAAAATATTTACTTTCGCCACGTGCCATCGACTATACCATGTTTGCCCCCCAGTGCCAACAGTGATAGGTGGACTGACAAAATGGTGGCTCGTGTTAATCAGGCACTAACCTTTGTCCACTCATAGAAATTGTGGCGGCGAGGTAATCGTGCACTTCTTTTGAACAATCATGAGAGCTGTACTTCGGTAATTATAGCGACAACCATTAATACATTCCCTGATAACGGACGTAAATTTTGCTTCTGAAAGATGCAAAAGCCGCTGTTCAACGAGCATGGACACAAAGTGGTCTCAGCATGAGGCATAGATCCTCATGAGCCCCGCATTCGCGGGGGGCTCAAGAGGATCAATGCCTCTTGCAGTTAGATCGCTTTCACTTTTTTCTCGGCAGTGAAGGGGTTAAACTCTTATTTCCTTTGGATTTGTGGACAATAACTTGATCTTATTATTACTGAAAACGTAACAAAGTAATAAATCACTGCGGTCGACCCATCTTCAGCGACTCGTATGTAGAGTTACGCAGGCGATTCTAGACTATCAGCAAGGTCTGGTAGTAAAAATGGGAAAGGCATTCGAGTCTGGATCTTCCACATCTCGACGGTCGACAGAAAAGATAGCACGCCGTCTGCAAAATGGCAATATTTACAACTTTTGAGTGGCTGTCGGCTCCTAAACCAGACGCAGCACGCAAGTGCTTGTATTATGAGGCAATAAAAACGCGAATATTTCACCAGTGCGCTCTTCTTCGTAAATATTCTTTAATCCGGGTTATTTGGACGTCATTTATTAGAAAATGTAAAGATGAGTGTGTTATGTAGCTTGTAAATGGAATGGTTAGTCTTACAAATTTCACATCGATGGCTTATGACGTCATCAGTGACCCTACCATTGCGGGATATTGAAAGTGAAATGGGGAGCACCTGCAGAGGACACGGCTGAAAGCCAACCAACGTGCAGTGTCACTAGGGTCCGTGTGCATGTGATCCGGCCTGTTTGGTCTTGACCTACCTTTCGTTTGTCAAAGGCACCATATGTATAGCAGTCATTCTACCCAGTATGCACACACATCTAAGTAAGTAAAATAATATAAATCTAAAGCATAATAACCATAATTATTATGACAACAAAAAATCGCCAAGTGAGCCGCAACGAAAACATTAGCTAAATTCATATGTATTTGTGAAACTGTATATCCTGTTTAAGAAGAGGTTTAATAGAACATATAAAGAACTATAAACAACTAAGATGGGCTGTAGGTAATTCTAAAGGGACTTTGAGTCAATCTGCTGGGTTATATCATACCACAGCCACATTAGACAGGGCCTGAACAGCCAAGGGATAAAAGCTCTTTTGAAAACGAGTGCTTTTGGCCTTAATGGATCTAAAGCGTGAGCCAGATGGCAAGGGCTCGAACAGGCTATGTGCAGGATGGTGCTCGACATGTATGATGGAGCTCGCTCCCTTGATGGTGCGTGCGTGGTACAGAGATTCCAGCGAGAGGAGATCGCTTCCAACAGATGAGATGCTGTTTTGATCACCCTATTTAATTTCTTGCGGGCTTCGTCGGTTGCGCTCTCAATGGCGGCGCGGTAAAACTGCACCATGATCTGCTGACTGACGCCAACAGAATGACTTCAACCGCCGAAGAAAAAAACATGCGCTGCTGGGCTTTCTTTACTAGCTGTTCAATATTCTTCTCCCACTTCAGATCGTGCGAAATAAGAGTACCCAGGACCTTGAACGTTTCAACAATTTCAATATCGCTTCCTTGGATGGTTAATGGAAGGGGGTCAGCTTTCTTTTTCCTGAAATCGATTATCATTTCCTTGGTCTTACCAACATACAAATCCAGATGTATTAAGACAATAATGTGCACCAGAAGTTCTGGCTCTCTAGTGAATTTTGTGAGTCAAGATTTCTTTTGAGGCAGTTAATAACATCAGAAGCAATCCACACAACATGTGTGTTAAAACATCTCACAGGAAACTTGCTTGTCAGAGTGTGTCAAGTTTTGCTTATTTTCACCACTAATGAAACCCCGTTTCCTCCAAGGTAGCCACGGCAGTTAACTCTTCCAATTTTTGGGGTTAAGGTAGCTAAGACAGTAGGCTGAACATAATTATGAAGTAAACAACAACTAACATTTTCATGTTTTGTTTGGTGGGGTAGCTCTTTGTTTGCGGGTACATTTACCGACACTTTTCGCGTTTTTATCGCCTCTGAGTATATATACACGAGCATATACCGTAAACTTCGCTTATTACAAGGTCGGATGTCACAATTAGGATATAACAACACTTGTTCAAAGGTCTCTAATGCTCTTCTTCTATGTAAATTACTTCGTTTTGGGCAAACTTCGGATGTAAGACACACACAAAATTGCGTCCCTTGGCGTCTTGCATTATGCAAAGTTTACTGGTCATCATTATATAATTAATATGGCATGCACGGCCGGAAAGATTTATTTGGTTTTGCGTTATGAGCGCGCCTTTGACGTTAACACTTTGTGTGCGGGAAAGCTCTGAATTTCCGTTGTGCATGAGTCGAACAGGCGGCGTTAACCCATATCATTCTGAGGCTAAAACCTGCAAATTTTGTAAACTCCCACACGCAAGCTGCATTATAGTACTTACTGAAAGGGATATAGACCAATGGCTTTAGTTCAAGGGTGGTGCCAGAATAGCTTGGCGCCTACAGGCGCCAAGCTATTCTGGCACCACCCTTGAACGATTTTAGTCAACGTTATTTCACACACTGGTCTATTCCCAATGATAAGGGTTATAAGATGGAAGCGACCCAACTGCAAGAGGCATAGATTCTCATGTGCCCCCTCAACCGCTGGGGCACATGAGGACCTATTCGTCTTGCTGACACCGTTTTGTGTCCATGTTCTTTGCACGGCTGGTGCTCTTTGGCGTTAAATGCGCTCTAACGCTGACATACATGTATGTAAATGAGTGAGGGGGGGGGGGGGGGTGAGATATGACTTAACTCATTCGCGGACAGCCGGCTGGCCGCAAATGAGTTAAAATCGTGATTTGTGAATGGCCTTTTTCGGTTCTCGTGATTCGTGATTGCAATTTTTTTTTTTTCACACTCGTGATCCGTGAAAGAAGGGAAGGACGTGATAGCTTAAACAAGATCTTCGAGATCCGCGAAAACGCCCTGGTTATTTCGTGAAAGTAAAAAGGCTGTTCCCACAACGCATATATTTTACTTAGAACCTTAATCCCATCCCCCCCCCCCCCCCCCCCTTAGTCCCCGCCCTCCTCTCCCGTTGTTGGTGAAAAGAGGTTATGACAGCGGTACCTACTTTCTACATCGTCTCTTTCCATCGTGAAACGTGAATGATATTGTGTGGGCCGGTTCGTCAATCGCAAAATAAATCGCCGTGAATCCGTGATAGTACCCCATCCCATCCCCCCCCCCCCCCCCCCCCCCAACAAAAAAAAAAAAAAAAAAAAAAACACAACAACAAAGCAAACAAACAAACAAGCCAACACCAGCAACATCAACAAGAACACAACAACAACAACATCAAACACTCTTTGAAGTAACAAGGGCAAAACAGTTCATGGTGTCGTCCTTGTTATCCGAAGCGTGTTGCTATCTTTCTTGGGCTATTTTCCTTGCACTCTACACGTTCGGCACCTACCCCTTTCCTTTGGTCGGGATTTCAAAAGAGACAGCTGGAGGAGGAAGAACCAAGTGCATTTTGCCACAGTTTAAAAACACTGACACTTACATCCTGAGCCCGCTATCGTCAAAAACACTATCGCTCTCAGACGCAACGAGTCATGCAATTACATGCAGTTTGACGTGAAGCGATCCAGATGCTGCCTTAACCCTTTCTATGCCGAGAAATAGGCATCGCGACCCTAACTGCTAGAGGCATAGATCCTCATGATCCCCGCAGTTGCGGGGGCTCATGAGGATCTATGCCTCTTAATGACGCTATTTTGTATCCTCGTTCCTTTAACAGCCTTTTCTTTGCCATTGAATTGACACGCATTTCCGACACACACTCTGCAACCACGTTTGGAGAGTGATGGGATTAACCCATTCAGCCCTGAGGCCGCACTACAGCTGGAGATGGGTCGACTGCCCTTGAATTATCATGGTCCAGCCATCTCCTGCAACTGGTGCATAGTCATTAGATGACGCCTCCAAAATTTGGGAAATAGGGCCGTCGGGCTGAATGAGTTAAGCTCACGCAATTTACTGCATGCAACATCTGCATATTTCTTCTAGAATATATTTCTCATAGAATCTTCTTCTTTCTATTTTAGAAACGCAGAACAGATTTTTTTTTTCAGTGCGCATACATACTGCTTTAAACCCGCTTAGCCCCGACCCCCTACAACAGGAGATGGCTTGACCATGATAATTCATGGGTAGTGCCAGATTAGCTTGGCGCCGACAGGCGCCAAGCTAATCTGGCACTACCCTTGAATTATCATGGTCAATCCATCTCCTCCAACTGGCACATGGTCGTTAGGTGACGCCTCCAAAAGGTGGGAAACGCGGCCGCGGGATTGCATGGGTTAATCCTCGTGTCCGTGCTGCCACTAGTACTGTTAACCCTTTTAGCGCCATGGGCGCATTTCCCGAATGTTGGAGGTGTTACTTTAACTCATTCTACCCCAACACCGAAATCCCCAAATGTTGCCGTTGTTCTCTGAAGAATGCATTGCAGTGCAGGACACAGAGCAACCATGATAGTTCAAGGGTGATGCCAGAATAGCTTGGCGCCCATAGGCGCCGAGCTATTCTGGCATCACCCTTGAACTATCATGGTCGATTCATATCTTGCTGTGGTGTGTCTGGGGTAGAATGAGTTAACGACTATGTACCCCTTGCTGGAGGTGGATTGACCATGATAATTCAAGGGTAGTGTCAGATTAGTTTGGCCCCTTCATGTGGCGCTACCCTTGGATTATCATGGCCAATCAATCTCCTGCTGTAGGTGTTGGCGCTAAAAGGATTAAGTACGTAATCAATGTTTCCCGCAGGTTCAGCAATTTGCTGGAACACAACTTCAATATACGACAAAATGGCAGCCATAAATTAACATCATCATGCCTTGGCCAAACGGGCGTTGAAGATTGTACACTTATAGATGCATGAGTTTTTGAGAAAACTGTATACGCAGCTGTTGCTCTAAAAATCTTTCTGGTATCCGTCCAAATTGTGGTGAGGAAACCACTCAGTGAAGGCAAAAACTGCAAACTGTGAAAATCAAACTGCGCGGCAGCTTCTTTGAGAACGAGTCTGGAAAGTTCGTGTTGTTAAAATCGCACTCTGTGGTACCCGTTATACACTGTGATCCATCCAGTCAGATTTGTCTGCAGGCGGGAGAGATTCTCATAAGCCCCTAAAGGGTGCAGGGGCTCATGAGAATCTCTCTTTCTGGCTGACAAAGCTAGGTCCTATTTGAATCCTGAGGTCGAAGGAGATCACGCGGGTTATGGCTGCGACTGTATGCAGACCATTTTATACAATTTTCTTTCTACGTGTAAGCGCATCGTCTATTAAGTTCAATATGTGTGTGTTCTGGCATCAGTTGAGTGAGCTTAGTCCTGAGCCAGCAACTAAGCAAGGTGCTCCGTTACAGGACTAATCTCATGCATGCAACTGAGCCTTGGACAATAATTCACTTAAGACCCAAAGCTGGAGGGTCCAAAATCACAGACTCGCACACATACGTGCAACAAGCACAATTTTTATACAGATAAAGTTGAGTTAGTTATTTGGGTTTAACGCCGAGCAGGCCATCTCACGGCGGTTTAGACAGATCAATGGCGAACCATGCTTGCTTAGTACTGTCTGCTGGCAGAACACAGCATGACATCCGAGCTATCTGGAGGGTTACGCGTAGTTGACTTATTTCCAGCTTACCTGGGGACATTAAACTGGACTTCATACGCTGGAAGCGAAGGAGACAGGCGATGGAATCGACGGCTGATGGTAAGGAAAAACTGTCATCGCGCAATCAGTGAATTATGAGTCATCACGCAAATGGCAGCACCGAAAACACGGCACTGCCCTTGATAATCATGAAAATTGTGGCTCGGAAAAGAAAATACGAAATAAAACAGAATCGTAATCAAAAATGGCGAACATTAACTAATACACCCTAATCCCAGAATTGCAGGATTGGTCATCATACACTGCATGCATGCATGGTCGCCCACATTTACTCGCTTTGCATTGTAAACGCGCCTTTGATGTTAACAAATTGCCAAGACGCATGAGACTAACCATGTTTGAACCCCTTTTGCTGCCGAGAAAAAGTGAAAGCAATTCAACTGCAAGAGGCATAGATCCTCATGAGCCCCCCGAAATTGCGGGGGGCTCATGAGGATCTATGCCTCTTGCTAAACACTAGTTTGTATCCATGTTCTTTGGACGGGTGGTGCTCTCTGGAGCTCAATAAACAAATAGATTAGAAACACGATCTATGGTAATTGGCAGTGCGGGAGTGAAGCTGCGTTACCGGTCGATTAACCCTTGTATCCCCAAAGTCCCATTTCTAAAATTTTGGAGGTGTTGCCTAACGACTACGTACCTTAAGGACAAGCGGCTCAGGAGAAAAAACAGTGATGCCGCAGCTCAAAACTCTGGCCATACCTTCCCCTGCAGCCACTGCGGTCGAACCTGCCTGTCTCGGATTGGCCTCCGCAGCCACGAACAAGCCTGCAGACGTCGTGGGCAACTCCTATAAAATCTTCGTTCGCGAAGTCAAGCCAAGAGACGTACCAGTTGTAGGAGATGGATTGATCATGATAATTCGTAGGCGCCAAGCTCATCTGGCACTACCCTTGAATTATCATGATCAATCCATCTCCTGCTGGCAGCATGGTCCCGGGAGTAAAAGGGTTAATTCATGAAACAGGGGAATCGCCTATACACGTGCGCTTACAAGCAGGCAAGGTATGTGGCAGATCCTGGAGCGACTAGGCTGTCCCCCAAAGTTCCTCAACATGATCGTCCAGCTCCACGAGGACCAGCAAGGCCAGGTCAGACTAAACAGTGACCTCTCAGAACCATTCCCCATTCGCAACGGCGTGAAGCAAGGCTGCGTGCTGGCACCGACCCTCTTCACCATCTTCTTCAGCATGATGTTGAAGCAGGCCACAGTGGACCTCGACGATGACGACGCAGTGTACATCAGGTATCGTCTCGATGGCAGCCTGTTCAACCTCAGACGACTGCAGGCCCACACGAAAACCCTACACCAACTGATTCGTGAGCTGCTCTTTGCTGATGACGCTGCCCTCGTTGCACACACAGAGAGAGCCTTGCAGCGCATTACGTCCTGCTTCGCAGATGCCGCCCAGCTCTTTGGACTTGAGGTCAGTCTGAAAAAGACAGAGGTCCTTCATCAGCCGGCACCCAAGGAAGAGCATCGCCCTCCCCACATCACCATCGGCGAGTCCGAACTGAAGTCTGTACACCAGTTTACCTACCTTGGCTGCATCATCACGTCAGACGCCAAGCTGGACAAGGAGCTGAACAACAGGCTGGCAAAAGCGAACAGTGCTTTCGGGCGACTATTCAAGCGGGTGTGGCACAATCAACAGCTGAAAAAAGGCACCAAGATCAGCGTGTACAGAGCTGTCGTCCTCACCACCCTGCTGTACGGTTCCGAGTCCTGGGCCCTCTACCGCAGCCAACTACGACTCCTCGAACGCTTTCACCAGCGCTGCCTGCGTACCATCCTGGGCATTCACTGGAGTGACTATGTCACCAACGTCGAGGTCCTTGAACAGGCGGAAACTGTGAGCATCGAGGCTTTGCTGCTGCGGACACAGCTTCGCTGGGCGGGGCACGTCTCCAGGATGGAGGATCATCGCCTACCCAAGATCACTCTGTTCGGCGAGCTCGCCACTGGACACCGAGACAGAGGGGCACCAAAGAAGAGATACAAAGACGGTCTCAAGAAGTCACTTAGTGCCTGCCAAATCGACCACCACCAGTGGTCTTCGCTTGCCGCGGACCGTGACACCTGGCGCTCCACCATTCACAAGGCAGCCGTCTCCTTTGAGGACTCTCGCAGAGCTAACCTTAAGGACAAGCGGCTCAGAAGAAAAAACAGAGCTGTCGTAACTCAGAACCCTGACCAGACCTTCCCCTGCAGCCACTGCGGTCGAACCTGCCTGTCCCGGATTGGCCTCCGCAGCCACGAAAATGCCTGCAGACGACGTGGGCAAGCCCTATAGAATCTTCGTTCGCGAAGTCAAGCCAAGAGTACAAAGTCAAACCAGTCAACCACCCACAGAC
The DNA here is from genome assembly GCA_036245525.1 of Semisulcospira habei. NCBI lineage: Eukaryota > Metazoa > Mollusca > Gastropoda > Semisulcospiridae > Semisulcospira > Semisulcospira habei. The sequence continues at coordinate 200,767,646 of BTPG01000003.1, read as the reverse complement.
CGCACACGTTGATTCCCGTGATATTACAAGGCCACGAAATGCTGCTGCTGAGCTCATAAGGTCGGATTTAACCCAAGTAGCATATAACACCATTTTTAGCGGCCGTCTTTCTAAGTACTTTTCTTTGCTTATAACAAACTTTGGATATTAACAACGAGAAACTGTGGGTCCCCACTGAGACGAATTTTACTGTACAGAGATCATGATGAGACTGGCCACGGAGGTTTCCGTGGCTCACGAGGGTCTAAGCCTCTTGCTATTTTTTTCATCTGCGTACCGCAGTGCGACCTTTGACCTTAACCCTTTCGCTGCCAGTTGACGCAGCTTGTGTCATTTTGAAGTCATTGCCAATTCAGTGTCAAAGCTCCCCAACACACGGAGCAATACAAAGCGGTTTCAGCAAGAGGCAACTGCGGGGGTTCATGAGGATCTGTGCCTCTTGCAGTTGGGTGGTGCAGTTCAATATATCCGACAGTGAACGGGTTAATGGCTTCCACTTGGCAACCGTGAGGCCCAAAACCACAAACCATCACACAGCACTCCGCCACGCCAGACTCTGAGAAGCTTTACACAACAAACCAAGTGGAATTACTCAGCGCTGGACAACAGTTAGATCCCCTGCCCCCGCCTATCAGGCACCCAATCGCCAGCCCACAGAGAACTAATACGCAGGTATAGAATAAGACGATCATTTGCATCTTCAATAAGATGCATCAGGTCTCTTATATAACCCATGTCTTTCTCCGGAACTTAGGAAGTAGGCAGGGGAAACATACATACACAAACACGAAGGTGCATTACTATATGTGGTCGGGTAAATACCCTGAATTCCCACAGTAGATGCACAAAACATTACACAACAATGTAACGATACAAATTTGCCTCGAGTTATACTGAGTTGTGCAATTCTGCCAGCGCTAGCCTCACCTATCTGGTTTGTGAGTATCTGAGAAGCTTTGGTTATATCGGCTATCCAATCTGCAATGGAGCTCCGCCATATTGATAATGGAGGACACGCAATCAATGTCTCTTTGAAGCCCTGAGCCTTTATAACCCGAATAAATCAAGAATAAGTGAGAGTGATCCAACTGCAAGAGACATAGATCCTAAAGAGCCCCCCTGACGCGGGGTCTCATGAGAATCTATGACTCTTGCTGATACCATTGTGGACGGCGGGGGCCTTTTGGCGCGGAGGGAATAACATTTTCATAAACACTGTCTGCGTCCACTGACGGTGTTTAAAATAATAGCATTGATCGTGCGGACGTAATCACTATAACGTACACACAACAAAACCCACGGAAATCATTCTAGACACTTAAGTGCCCGTTTCCTGGTTTCTGGCTTTGCCAATAATCATCACCTAAGCAAAACATCCTGTTTTGACAAACTCCGGGTTAAAACTTTTAATAAATGAATTAAAAACAAACAGGTCTTGATTTGGTATAGCATCGATAAATACAACATGAATGCAACAAAGGTGAAATAACTGTTACGATATTATTGCGATATATTGGACAAAGGCGTTGAAACCTGCGAGTGTAGTATGTGTGTTGCAGGGCTGTGATTTTGGACATTACGAGCCCACAAAACAGCAGCGACTCATGAGCATCTATGTTTCTTGTTCGAAGAGAAGGTTCCGATTAGCCTCCTCACTGTCAGTGGACACTTTTCAACACAACAAAAACCATTGTAAAGATTCAATTTGAATTCATTGTAAATTCAACCTCAAAGATCCTATCGCGTGAAAGGAACGAGAATGCAAAGTGGTTTCAGCAAGAGGCATAGATCCTCGTGAGCCCCCGCAACAGCGGGGGCCCATTAGGATCTATGCCTCTTGCAGTTAGTGATATTCAGTTTTTCTCGTTAGCGAAGGGGTTAAACAAGTATGAATCGGCGCGGGAAAAAACCCACTTCCTGTAGTTGTCTGAGAAGGAGGTTCTGCAAATGAAAAATACAAAATACAAAACTTTGAGAAACTAAAGATGTTTTCATTTTCTTGTAAATTCTTCACGTGAGTTACGCCAGATCCGACTTTCACTTTTCTTTTCTGTTTTGTATTTGCTGAAAATGAAAGAAAAAAAAACCGACCAAAAAAAAAATTAGCTCGCGCAACAAAAGCAACAAAAAAAAACACAACATACACACAAACCGTTCGCAAACTGTCTGCGATACTCTCTAAAGTCCCGTAACTCGCGCCGAAAGTAGGAAACCACCAATTTTCACGCTAATTTGATCTCCGTCAGCGGTTACGGAAACGTTCTAATGAGGCGTCCAAGCTGCTGTGCGCTGCTGTCCGGTTAAGGGAGGGAGGGGAGAGAGAGAGAGAGAGAGAGAGAGAGAGAGAGGAGAGAGAGAGAGAGAGAGAGAGAGAGAGAGAGAGAGAGAGAGAGAGAGAGAGAGAGAGATGATGATGATGATGATGAAACGTTTTTATTCAGGATAAAAAGTTTTAGGCATAGCAATGCCTATCTTCCACACTGTCCTGCTACTCTACATATATAAAAATACATCAGACGATACATCAAAAGATAAAACATATGTAAGTAAAAAGACCCATTCCCCTCCCCCCCTTCCTCCCCCCAACCACCACCACTCAGAGGGGAAAAAAATTTAAAAATATATATATATATATATATATATATATATATATATATATATATATATATATATATATATATATATATATATATATATATATATATAATTATATACACAGGTGTGAACCTGACATGTTAATGCAGACAGTCGAACTATTACATAATCTGTAGCAACAGTAGAAGAGTATTAGGTAATAGGAAACTTGTCACTAACTATACGAATAGTAGCATAAGGGAGCCGAACATACTATTACTTCTGAAGTAAATATTTATGGAGGCGATCTTTGAAGACGCTAATCTTACAAATTGATTTCAGGTGTGGAGGTAACATATTCCACGCTTTAGCGCCTGAAAAAGACAGACTGGTTTTACAGATGTCTAATCTAATTTTTGGAAGGTGGATCAAACTATTTCTCGTGTTTTTCCTATTATTGTCGGAAAATAGAGTTTTTAGATAGGGTGGGGCTTTCCCGTGCATGATCTTGTGCAGTAGAACACAGCGATTAAATTCAAACTGTTTCTTCAATGTTAGTAACTTGAGAGATTTTAATTTTTCATCAGTCGAAGTAGGACTGGGAAGTATTAATTTAATGCCCCGACGATACAAGGAATTAACTTTTTTCATGTGAACTTCGCTGCATCCATCCCAGACGGTAGAACTGTAGTCACAATGCGTTTTGATATGCGCATGGAAAAGGAGTTTACGGATATCAGTATTAACTATATGGCGTAGTTTTTATAACAGAAACAGATTTTTGGTGATTGTTTTGCATACTGAGTCAGTATGCGGCTCCCAGCTTAATTGGTTGTCCACTATAACGCCTAATAAGCGATGCCTAGTTACTTGTTCAACAAGCTGTCTATCTAAGGAAAGTGTTAAAGGTGGTAGGCCATGCCGGTGTTTCTGACGTGTAGTAACTAACATGCTCTTTGTCTTTGGAATACTAATAATCATGTGATTATCACTGCACCAGCCTGCTACTTCATCAAGACTTTGTTGGAGTACCTTATTAATGGTTGTGATATCTTTATCAGATGTGTGTATGGTCGTGTCATCTGCGAACAGATCGCAGTTTGCGTCTAAATGAGATATGCACAGTGGCAGATCATTAATAAAAAAAAGATTAAATAATAAGGGCCCTAGAATAGACCCCTGTGGAACACCGCAAGTTACTAAACCATCAGAGGAATACTTGCCATTTAGCAGTACTTTCTGTGTTCTGTCCCTGAGATAGGAAGATATAAAGGAGACAGTATTTGAGTCAATGTGATAGAATGGTAGTTTTTTTAGTAGGATAGAGTGGTTGACAAGATCAAAAGCTTTTTTCAGGTCAAGAAAGATTGTACCTGATACTTTATTGTCATTTATGGCAGAGAGCCATTTATCAATTAAATGATTGAGGGCAGTTTGGCACGAATGTAGAGGTCGAAATCCTGATTGTGCTGCAGTTATCAGATGGTTTTGCTCCAGAAAGTTTAGAAGATGAGTATGGATATGTCTCTCGAGCGGTTTTGAAATACAGGATAATATGGAAATGGGCCTGTACTCGTTTAGGTTGCATAAATCTTTGCTTTTGGGAAGCGGGATTACCTTCGCTTTTTTCAGCTCGTCGGGAAAAACGTTATGTCTGATCGATAAATTATAAATAAAGGTCAGGGATTCGACGACGTAGGGCAGAGATAGTTTTAAAATCTGACTACTAATGCCATCTGGACCGCAAGACGATTTGTTCTTTAAACTGGAAACAGATTTGCCTACATCTAGGACAGTCATAAGTGGTACTAAAAATGGGCCGCAGGCTCTCTGTTGACTATGGTGACGTAGTTGATGAGAGCAAGTGTAGTTTACAGGGTTAGGTGTATTTGACTTCGCCAGAGTTTGAGCAACAGTTATGAAGTGAGCGTTGAATGCATCAGCAGTAGAGAGAGAGAGAGAGAGAGAGAGAGAGAGAGAGAGAGAGAGAGAGAGAGAGAGAGAGAGAGAGAGAGAGAGAGAGAGAGAGAGAGAGAGAGAGAGAGAGAGAAGCGAGTCCCGAAATGCTCTTCTGGTACCTAAGGGAGTCACAGTGAGAGGGCATGCGGCACGGGATAGGAGTGTGTGTCTGGGTCCCCTCCCAGTCAAGCTTTGCGTTTTCAAGTTGTAATGTCAATTTACAGTGCCGATCTCTACATGACACTTTCAAAGAACATTGTGAAATGTTCTCTGAATGTACGGAAGATGTCGATACTGTACGTTGATACAGCGTGAAAACACGTTTCGCGATCCAAGCCTGAGCCACTAACTGTGCAACTGGTGCACTAAAAACAACACTACTAATAAAATCAGCAAACAGCAGTTCACAGCAGGCAGAGGTAGGGTGTGTCCTTAGGCTGCAACGCAGACAGTATGACGTGGATCGACCGTGGTACTTAGGATTTGTGCCGACTGGTTTAGCGACCTTAACCCCTTCCCTGCCAGTGATCAAGGATTTCGCGTCTCACTGATCGACATTCACGTAAACAACACAAACAAAATGGAGCCAGAAATATGCACAAAGAACACAGGACTAAACAAGAGACATAAATCCTCATGAGCCCCCGCGACTGCGGGGGCTCATGAGGATTTATGTCTCTTGCAGCTGCTTGGCGTTTGCTTCGCCCCGGCAGTTAAGTGGTCAAGCACATGTATTAAGTTAACTGCACACTACCCTTGGGCATTCACGTTCAATCCATATTAGGCGAGGAACGTGTAGCTGACGAGTCCAACGGGAACGCTGACTGACTAGGTCTGGGAGATTCAAGGTTCTACAAAACTAAGTCTTCTAGAAGTAATACTCTAGAGGCTACTGTCCCTGATGCGAAGGTGTCACACAACTTGGACTGGTGAGTTCGGCGAGACAAGGGCAGGCACCGCCTCCTGGTTTGATCTGTCCCTGGGGAAAAGGGGGGGGGGGGGGCGGGCATGACAGCAACTGACATCAATTGGTTTTACTTCGTTAATCAAATTGGCTGTCCGTAACGCTTTTTGTCGAGGTGATTCCTGCAGGAATGACCTCGACAAAAAGCGTTGCGGACGGCCAAAGGGTAGAGAAGCTAGTACACGTATACTGTATATAATTATAGATACACTGGTCTAAATATATACGCTATTGTCTCGTACATCTCTGAGTGTCATTCAGGAACTGCAATCAATGTGTCAGAAAATGCTTGAGCTGAACACTTCCAGGGTCACCCATCGGGGTGAGAGAAGTGTGGATGCTTTTATGACTATGAAGTGGATCGACCGTGGTACTTAGGATGTGTGCCTACTGGTTTAGAGACCTTAACCCCTTCCCTGCCAGTGATCACGAATTTCGCGTCTCAACCACTGGACACTGATCGACATTCACGTAAACAACACAAACAAAATGGGAGCAGAAATGTGCACAAAGAACACAGCACCAACTAGATATATAAATCCTCATAAGCCCCTGCGACTGCGGGGGCTCGTGAGGATTTATGTCTCTTGCAGCTGCTTGGCGTTTGCTTCGCCCCGGCAGTTAAGGGGTCAAGCGCATGTATTAAGTTAACTGCACACTACCCTTGGACATTCACCTTCGATCCAGATTAGGCGAGGTACATGTAGCTGACGAGTACAACGGGAACGCTGACTGACTAGGTCTGGGAGATTCAAGGTTCTACAGAACTAAGTCTTCTATAAGTAACCCTCGAGAGGCTACTGTCCCTGATGCAAAGGTGTCACACAAATTGGACTGGTGAGTTCTGCGGGACAAGGACACCGCCTCCTGGTTTGATCTGTCCCTGGGGAAGAGGGGGGGGGCGGTGGGGGGGGGGGGGGGGGCATGAGAGTAACTGACACCAATTGCTTTTACTTCGTCAATCAAATTGGTTTTCTGTAACGCTTTTTGGGGAGGTCATTCCTGCAGGAATCACCTCGACAAAGAGCGTTGCGGACGGCCAAAGGGTAGAGAAGCTAGTACACATTTGCGGAAGAGACTTTGTATTAGGGTTGGTGCATTTGGAAATGCATTGTGTGGAGATCGCATCGCTGAATTAAATTATTGTTGGAACTGTTACTCCAGTATTGTCTACATCCTTAAGCCACCTGTGACGGGTTGCAGCTGAATGAAGTTTATTTAAAAGAACCTTACGTGCGTGCGTGCTGGTGTGTTTGTCATACTACGACGACCCAACCACGTAACATATTGGCACCTCCGACGGGACTTCTTCATTTGACTCAGTGGACAGGGTAGCAGGAGAAAACAGCCAGCAGTGAAATCAGAGATGGCGACATCGGAAATTGAGACATTCCTGAAAATTGGAAAGGAATGTGGACTCGAAGGAGCTCAACTCCTCGAGTTTGTAAAGGAGAGAGAGGAGAAAGAAGAAAAGAGACGAGAGAGAGAAGAAAAGGAGAGACTGGAGAGAGGGGAGAAAGAAGAAAAGAGACGAGAGAGAGAAGAAAACGAGAGACTGGAGAGAGAAGAAAGAGCCCAAGAGCGTGAGATCAGGAAACTCGAAATTCAAAGAGAAGAGGCAGAGAAACAGCGAGAAGAGGCGGAGAGGCAGCGCCAACACGAAATTCATCTAAAGCAGATGGAGATAGTGGCACAGAGCCAGAGGGCTAATGAAGCAACAGCCTTAGCCAGTAGAGAGCAAACAGCCCGTGCGCCAAAACTTCCACCTTTCGTTGAAAATTCAGATAAGATGGACGCTTATCTAGAGCGATTCGAGCGCTTCGCAAGCAGTAATAACTGGAGACAAGAGACTTGGGCTATCAAACTGAGTGCACTTCTAACTGGCAAAGCGCTTGAATTTTACACCCGCTTACCAAGAGAAGAAGCCGAAGATTATACGCAGTTGAGAGCCGCCCTGCTGAGACAGTACGACTTCACTGAAGAAGGTTATAGGCGACGATTTCGGAACTGCAAGCCTGAAGAAGGAGAAACACCAGGCCTATTCATCGAAAGAATCAGGAGCTACCTGGAGAAATGGATAGAGCTGGCTGGTTTAAACAAAGAGTGAGTGAGTATAGATTGATTTACGTCCCGCAAGCGACAAAGGCCTTCTCAGGACGTGCCTGCGCTAAAGGAAGAAAAAAAACTGCAAGAAGCGCAGACAGGAGGGAGAATTTCAAAAGAAAAATACAGATGAATGGACCAGAAAGACAGAAACACAAACCCCCAAAAGAGTAGAACCCACCCTGCAGGGTTAGACAAGGTGACCCCAGGAACTAAAAAGTAGACAACCCCACCAAGGTCCCCTAGGGCAGACCCGGTGGGGGGTTTAAACAAAGAGTACCAGGACCTGTGTGACCTCATTATCAAAGAACAAATCTTCAGCGCATGTTCTAATGACCTGGCCGTCTACCTCAGAGAGCAAAAAGACCAGTCCCTAAAGGCCCTGGCAGACTTCGCTCAAAGATACATTGACGCCCACAACATGAAGTTCGGGTCCAGTAAGCCGCAGCTTGTGTCTGCACCAGCAGAGGAAATCCACAATGTCAGAGACACCCCGATATACAAGCCGGTGGAAAACCTGACATGTTTTCTCTGTGGAAAGAAAGGTCATAAAGCGATACGGTGTCCTTCTAAAGATGTTCCCCGAGGCGACAACATCAGAAAATCCAACCAATCGCGGGATAAAAGGCAGAAGCGGTACCACTTCTCAACACAGAGCCGCCGCTGTATTAGCCAATGATGTGACGTCATCCAGTGACTTTGAGTCAAGAGAAACGCGAGTGACTCGAGAGCTGATTGAATCTTTCAGAAAAAATGGACGCATCCCAGTAGGAGATGGAGCTACATTCTTACCAGTCTCAAACACCGCACTGCCTGAGAATGAAGTGCCGAATATGCCGGTGGTGTCAGGATTCGTCGGCAAAGCATCAGTGTGAGTGTTGAGAGACACTGGTTATAGTGGTATCATCGTGAGAGAGGATCTAGTAACTGAAGACCAGAAGCTACAGGAGTGGACCACCCTCATTTTGGCCAACGGAACTGTAAGGATTATCCCCCTTGCCAATGTCAGTGTCGACAATCCGTACCTGAAAGGAGAGGTGAAGGCGTTGTGCGTAAAGACCCTTGTCTACGATCCTATCATTGGAAACATTGATGGTGCCAGAAACGCAGACGATCCAGATCCAGAGTGGAGACCTGAAACATGTGCTGTTACCACAAGAAGTCAAGCAAAGAAGAGTCACCAGACCATCCCTCTAAAAGTGGCGGACAACACGGAAGCAGCTGTGGTGAATAAGGAAAGACTGGTGGAGCTACAGAGAACCGACCCCACGCTTGACAAGTTCCGAGGTCAGACCGAGCCCGTTACGCGAAAGGGAAAGGAGATAACCTTCGAGACCAGAAAAGATATCCTATACCGAATATTCGACAGCAATGGAGATAAACCTATGTGTCAAGTAGCAGTTCCTGAACTTGTGAGAATGCAGGTGATGAAATTGGCCCATGATTCCATATTGGGAGGACATTTGGGGATCAACAAGACCCTCGATAGGATCCGAGCCGTCTTCTACTGGCCTGATATGGGAGGCGATGTCACCCGATTCTGCAGGTCGTGCGACATATGCCAGAAGACAATCTCCAAGGGAAAGGTGCCCAAAGTTCCTCTAGGGAAAATGCCACTGATCGATATGCCTTTCAAACGCGTAGCTGTGGACCTGGTGGGGCCAATATCTCCTCCAAGTGAACATGGTCATCGCTACATTTTGACTCTGGTGGACTACGCTACACGTTATCCTGAGGCCATACCATTGAAGAAGATCGACACTCCAAAAGTGGCAGAGGCGCTCGTCGACATGTTCAGCCGTTTAGGGATTCCTGAGGAGATCCCGAGTGACCTGGGAACTCAGTTCGTCTCCGACTGCATGGAGGAAGTCAACCGGCTATTTAGCATCCGACACCTTACTACCACCCCTTATCACCCCATGTGTAATGGGCTGGTTGAAAAGTTTAATGGCATATTGAAGGCTATGCTGAAGAAACTGTGTGCTGATCAGCCAAGGTTGTGGCATAGATATATCAATGCCTTGCTCTTTGCATACCGTGAAGTTCCTCAGAATTCGACAGGGTTTTCCCCTTTTGAATTACTGTACGGCAGGACTGTAATGGGGCCCATGCACATCCTGAAGGAGCTGTGGACCAAGGATATCAACGCGCCAGTACGTCCTCGACCTGAGAGAGAAGCTGGAAGATACCCTCAGGATGGCTCGAGAAGAACTGGGGAAGGCGCAGAACATTACTATGATCGTAAGGCGAAACCTCGACGATTCCAGCCAGGTGACCAGGTATTGGTTCTTCTTCCTACCGACAACAACAAACTCCTGATGCAGTGGAAGGGACCTTACGTTGTCGACACGGTGGTTGGCATCAACGACTACAGAGTCAAGGTCAACAATAAGGTGAAGACTTACCATGCTAATCTGCTGAAGAAGTATATTGAGAGAGGTCGTCAAGACAAAAGACAACTGGCGGCATCGGTGCGTCTTGCTGATGACGAAAGACTAGACGACGAAAACCTGTTTGACTTTAACGAACTTCGCCACAAGAAGGATGTAGAAGACATCCAGTTCGGTCAGAATCTGACCCAAACTCAACGAGAAGAACTGCGCGTCCTGACTCAAGAGTTCAAGCATCGGTTTACACCTGACCCAGGAACAACAGACACCATCCAGCACGAGGTTAACCCGACATCGAACGAGCCGGTTCGCGACGAGCCAAGTCGTCTGCTTCACAACAAGAGAGAAGGACTGCGGGAGAATTTTGGGGAGATGCCGGACTTGGGAGTCGTCAAAGATTCCAGATCGCCAATGGTCATCATGAAGAAACCAGAGAGACCCAATTTGGTGTGCATGGACTTTCATACATTCCGTAAGCCGCAGTAACCCTTGAACTGTGTGAACTGTGAACTGTACCCCATGGTTTGGTGATGTTCCAGAAGTGAACTTTGACATTGATTTTAGTTTAATCAAGGGTTCGCAGAACTTCGGAGCGGATTACCTGAGCAGAGCAGTTTGAATGAACATTTCTGTGTCCAGAACAGTCTAAAGAAACATTTTGGTGTCCATGAGAGTTCAAAGGGACAGTCTTCGCTCAGGACAGTTTATAGGAACTGTGAGACGATTATTTTAAATTAGTTGATTTGATTTCATTTTGATGTGAAATTCTTATTATTTATGGTTTTGTGTATGTTTACACAGCCACAACCGTATTTTTTTAGATTTGAGAAGAAATTGTTGTGAAATTTCATTGTAAAGAGGGGGGTAATGTTACGATTGTGGTTGTGTTGTCCTGTAGTAGTGAGGACCTTCTAGCGAAGTCGCGCGGAGAATAGCGGTCGATCTTTGTTTTGCGTAGATTTGCGGAGTATAGATTAGAACCTTCGAGCACGTCGCGCTGTCTATTGACCGTGTACGTCAGTGTCGTCAGAGGTGTAGGCAACATTTCGTTACATTGTTTTATAGATAGTTATATTTGTTTACTGTGCGCGTGAAGTTGTCAGCCGGGTTTTGTGTGTGTGTTTTGTGAAAGATCGTGAATCTTCCAGAAAGTGTAGGCAAGGTCGCGAAATGGACTACCATACTATTATGTGACGTCTTTACATATTAGGATTTGGGGCTGAAATGAGCAGCCGAATTTTTGTAGCCTATTGTAGTTTTTCTAGAAAATTCTTTCTTTATTAATATTTATGAGTTTCACTTACGTGTTTCGTTCTGATTGGTTGCGTTGTATGATTTTCTTGGATTATTCTAGAAATTGGTGGTAATATAAAAGATTGGTCCTGGGGAAGCACGTAGATACATTGTCTTGCATTGTAAGTTGTAGACACACACAGTTTATCGAAGGTACGTGGACCCTCACAGCAGACCTTGAAAGGAGGATACAAGCCACTGAAATGAGATGTTTTCGAAGGCTGCTTGGCATCTCATACAGAGATCACATCACAAACGAGGAAGTGGGAAGCAGAATCAGGCAAGCCATCGGGCCCTATGACGACCTATTAGCCATTGTGAGAAAACGCAAACTGAAGTGGTATGGGCATGTCACGCGTTCAGCAGGGCTTGCCAAAACAATCCTGCAAGGCACGGTGCAAGGAGGACGAAGGAGAGGAAGACAGAGGAAAAGATGGGAGGACAATATCTCAGTGTGGACAGGACTGAAGCTGAGCGATACGCTGAGAATGGCAGAGAACAGAGAGGAATGGAGGGAGCTGGTTGCCAAGTCATCAGTGGTGCCCCAACGGTCGGCAAGACTACGGGAGATAGGTAGGTAGGTAGGTAGGTAGGTAGGTAGGTAGGTAGGTAGGTAGGTAGGTAGGTAGGTAGGTAGGTAGGTAGATAGGTAGATAGGTAGATAGGTAGATAGGTAGATAGATAGATAGATAGATAGATAGATAGATAGATAGATAGATAGATAGATAGATAGATAGATAGATAAGATAGATTAGATAGATAGATAGATAGATAGATAGATAGATTAGATAGATAGATAGATAGATAGATAGATAGATAGATAGATAGACGTGGCCCGTACATAGTGAGAGACGCAGCGCAACGTTGTGGTGTACGTTGTATGAGAAACTTTGTGTCGGCAGTGTGGACATTTGCAGAAGAGACTTTGTATCAGGGTTGGTGCATTTGGAAATGCATTGTGTGGAGATCGCATCGCTGAATTAAATTATTGTTGGAACTGTCACTCCAGTACTGTCTACATCCTTAAGCCATTTGTGACGGGTTGCAGCTAAATGAAGTTTATTTAAAAGAACCTTACGTGTGTGCGTCTGGTGTGTTTGTCATTGACTACGACCCAACCACGTAACAGTTGCGGCTGACAGCTGATGACAGCAGCTTTGCCAGAGGCTGTAACTGCGGTCAGTGAACGGGCTACAACGAATCTTCAGCTGTTGGCAATGAAAGGATCAAGGCCCTCACCCCTTCCCGGCCACTTTACGTACTCTTTTGTTTCTGAAATGTTTGTTCATTCAACGACCAAAAGCCAAAACCGTTAAGAAACATGAATGCAACGTGGTCTCAGCAAGAGGCATAGATCCTCATGAGCCCCCGCGGTCGCGGGGGCTCATGAGGATCTATGACTCTTGCCGTTGGATCGTGCTCACTTTTTCTAGGCAGTGAAGGCCTTACTTACTTACTTACTTACGCCTGTCACCCCTCCCCGGGTATATGCCGTCGACGAGAGACCTCCAGCGACTCCTGTCCTGTGCTTCTACTTCGATTTTACTCCAGGTGGTTCCCAGTCTCTTGATGTCTGCTTGGAGGTCTCGACGCCAGGTGTTTTTCGGCCTGCCTCTTTTCCTCTTTCCCTGGGGGTTCCATGACAATGCCTGCCTAGTGATACTGGAAGCTGGCTTTCTCAGACTGTGACCAATCCATCCCCATCTTCTTCGCCCAATTTCATTCTCTGCTGTTATCTGCTCTGTTCTCTCCCAGAGTCTGACGTTGCTGATCTTCTCTGGCCAGTGGATTTTTAAAATTCTTCTAAGGCAACTGTTTATGAAGATCTGTACTCTGTTGGCTATGGTTTTTTGTCAATCTCCAAGTCTCTGCTCCATATAGGAGAACTGTTTTTACGTTGGAGTTAAAAATCCGGACGTTGGTGTGTTGTGACAGCTCTCTGGAACTCCACACCTTTTTCAACTGGAGAAAGGCTGCTCTGGCTTTACCGATTCGTGCTCTGACATCTGCATCAGTGCCGCCTTTTATGTCTATGATGTTGTGAAGGCCTTAACGAACATGAATACACACGGACGGGCGACAACAGACTCTCGGGGATGGATAACCAAACAACAATTTAGCGCATGTTCGATTAACCGAATTTGCAAACGGTGGTTGTAACCTTTCCTGTCAACGTTTGGTTCCTCCAAGAATTGTCCTCAGGAGACAAATAATATTGCTGCATCCAATCAGATCATGTTCCGTCGCCGCTAGCGCCGCCATGCGCGACGGAAATTAAGTTCGACCACGACAGCTCAAAGACAAAAGCATGATTGGCTTGTGCAGGAAAACGCCTAGAATTTGATATTGCCCGTGATGGCTGAAGGGTTGTGCCAGATTGGCCGGCACCTAAGAATGCATGCGACATATCGACCATGACAGCTCAAAGGTATTGCTTGGCTGGCTTGAGGCCTAAAAAAGGCGTCGGATTTACCGACCATGATAGCTCAAGGGTAATGCAACATTGGCTCGGCGCCTTAACCCCTTCACTACCAGTGAACGCAGACTGCATTTTTTTTTAATTATAGATTGTCGAAAATTCAAAGCCAACGATCCCATGACGTCAAAGGAAGATAGATACAAAGTGGTGCCAGCAAGAGGCATAGATCCTCATGAGCCCCCGCAACTGCGGGGGCTCATGAGGATCTATACCTCTTGCAGATGCCCGGCGTTCAGTTTAACTGTGGCAGCGACGGGATTGATAGACGCCTAGCCCATGACGCACTACCTTAACTTATCATGGTCAATTCATTTCAGATCGCACTGGACATGCACATGGAGACCACGCCGATTCGGCTCAGTTCGGTCAAGGCGGGATCTCTGCGGTCGGAAAGGCCCATGCGCGCTCCACCCCACCCATCACTCTTCCCAGAGTTACTCCCAAACTACGGACTATTTGAACCTGGCGCAGAACTTGAACTAAAATGAATCCACTGGGGTCACTGAGTTCACCCCCTTCCACGCTGGCACGCAGTAATCACTAATCAGCACACAACTGCAAGAGGCATAGATCTTCATGAGCCCCCCGCACCCGCGGGGGCTCACGAAGGTCTATGCCTCTTGCTACCTTCAATATAATACCGTGTTTCTAGGGCGTGCAAGGTTCGGTATCGAACAGTGAATCTGCGATGATTTAAAGACTCACATTTTAGGCGCTGATATTGAAGATGTTAAAGTCACTGTCTCTGTAATTAACCCATATCACACTTAGGCTATAATCTTCAAATTTGTACACTGCCAAATGCAAGCTACATTATAGTACATACAGATAAGGATATAGACCAATGGCTTTAGTTCAAGCGTGGTGCTATAATAGCGTGGCGCCTAGAGGCGCCAAGCTATTCTGGCACTACCCTTGAACTATTTCAGTCAAATTTATTTCACACACTGGTGTATTCCGCTGATGAGGGTTAACCAAACACGCTCGTTCTCCGCCGATACAACAAATACCAGAGTTTTATGGCATCGTGTGCCGGCAGAAGCACATGTGCATTGTTTGTCCAAAGCCCCCACGAGACGCTGATAAAACAATGAAATTAGGCGCCCAACAAGCTAATCTAGTCCTGATCAGGACTGCCGCACTGAGACGAAAGTTCAGCAGACAGGCCTTGTACGGAGATCAAAAGTAAGTCAACATTGCGCACATAGAGTGGGTTGAAAAGCCCGGACAAACATGCGATGTCGCATGGTTGTCCGGGCTTTTAACTCATTCAGTTCGACGGCCGTATTTCCCAAATTTTGGAGGCGTCATCTAATGACTATGCACCAGTTGCAGGAGATGATCGACCATGATAATTCAAGGGCAGTGCCAGATTAGCTTGGCGCCTGTCGGCGCCAAGCTAATCTGGCACTACCCTTGAATTATCATGGTCGATCCATCTCCTGCTGTAGTGCGTCAGGGCTGAATGGGGTAATCCACTCTTTGCGTCAAGAATGGCTCATTAGGTTTTACGTGCTTCAGATTTATGGAAATCGTCCGTTTAGTGACATTGACGGAATGGCCATTCTATCTAGTTTTGACAGAATGAAAATTAACCCAGTAACTGCTGGGGCAAGGCGAACGCTAACCAGCTGCAAGAGACATAAACCCTCATGAGTCCCTGCAGTCGTTGGGGCTCATGAGGATTTATGTCCCTTGTTAGTCCTATGGTTTTTCTTCTTCTTTTTTTTTATCTAACTTCAGAAATGCAAAACCGCTGAATAATGCCAAAGTAATTGCGCATTCTACGATGTCATTTTGAAGACGTCTCAACTTTACACATTTCTGTTAGCAAAGAAAAGAATTCAGTTCGTGGTGCCCTAATTGCACGGAAAATCCCACTAAGGACCATTGTGCGAGTGCTATCTTTCAAGCGTCCACGTCAAGTTTTTGAACTTGTTTTTAATGATTATGTGATCCGTCTATCAAATGTCAAAACCTATTTCTTTCTTGCAGTAATAAAAACTTCGCCGTACTGAAATGTCCAGATGCTATTGCGGCTTTCGCTTTTGCGCAGTGCTGTAATCTGTCGAATCAAAGAACTTTGAATTGTATCAGAAAGCCTCTACTTGACATTTGACAAAAACCTCGCGTCTTCTCCAAAAATGAACGTGATTACCTGCAGACCAAAAGAGGAAGACATTTATCTTAACTGGCTACACAGTATTGAATTCTAACCGTTTCACTGCCACTGGACGCAAAATCATGGCTGTGAAAAAAAAGGCAAATTCAACACGGAATGATCCTATGAAATCTAAGGAACAAGGATATAAATGGGGTCAGAAGAAGAAAAGAACTTCGTGAGCCCTCGCATCCCGGCGCGAGGGTTCATGAGGTTCTTTGCCTCTTGCAGTTAGATGGTGTTCTCATCATTTCCGGCAATGAAGGTGTTAAACATTGTCTGGACACTTTTGAACAGACGTATCATGCCATTGGCACTGCAGCAGGAGATGGGTCGACCATGATAATTCAAGGGTCGTGCCAGATTAGCTTGGCGCCTGTCGGCGCCAAGCTAATCTGGCACGACCCTTGAATTATCATGGTCGATCCATCTCCTGCAACTGGTGCATAGTCATTAGATGACGCCTCCAAAAAAAATTGAAAATACTGCCGTCGGGCTGAGTGAGTTAATGAGAAAGAACCCTGCTGCTAACACTAACCCATCACCGCAATCCTCTTCATTGTTTTCAAACTACGCGCGCCCACCCAGCCCCCACAAGCGAGACACGTGTTTGCAATTGCGGCTTGCAGCGGTAAATCCAAGAAAACAAAGCTATTAAACGTGACAGCGTCTGGCGCGCCGAACCAGAAGGGTCCTTCTTGTGACAACTGACGGAGATGATAATTATCAAAAGGAGAAAACGTCGCTTGCCTGTCTCTCCGATTCCGTCATTCTATCTTTGAACCTCATTGAGATGAAAAGAAAATGTCTTGATGTTTGTTACAATAGCAAAACAGAAATAGAAGAATTCTGTGGTGTGTGCGGTGGTTGTGGTAGGGGAGGGGAGGGAGGGGAGGGATGGATGAGTGAGTGTGTGTGTGTATGTGTATGTGTGTGTGCGTGCGTGCGTGCTGTGCGTGATGTGCGTGCGAGCATGTACGTGCGTGCGTGCATTTATTTGTGTGTGTGTGCGAGTGTTTTTGGTTGGGGGGTGGGGGGGGTGCCTCAGGCTGGGACCATACGGCGTTGAGGCGCGTCCCCTGGGTGGTGGATAGGGGGTCCCTCGTGAGAGGGGTGCACCGAATGAAATAAGGTGCCGTGAACCAACATGGTCTAAGGGAAGGTGACCCCGACAGAAAACCCCTGGTCCTCCTAGTAAGGGGGTTGGGCGTGGGGGTAGCTTCCCCACCCTGCAAAAAAGGAAATCGCTACAAAAACGCCGACGAAAAGACTAACAGTAATTCCTTTCCTGGAGGAGGAAGGTTCTTCTACTAGAAGACATGACGTCTTGTGGTGAAAGCCGGAAGTCTTCGGAAGCCACAGGACCGAGCCGCCTCTCTCTATCCAGGGATACAACCATGGGCACATGGAACGTCAAGACCATGTACCAGAGCGGCAAGGCCGCCCAGATAGCAACGGAAATGCAAAAGTACAACCTTTCCCTGCTAGGCATCAGTGAAGCCAGATGGACGCAGTCTGACCAGAAAAGGCTGTTAAGTGGGGAGATGATTCTGTATTCAGGTCATGAAGAGGAGAATGCCCCCCATACAGAAGGAGTAGCACTCATGCTGTCACCAGTGGCACAGAGAGCGCTGATGGGCTGGGAACCTCTTGGGCCAAGAATTATAACAGCAGCCTTTAGAACCAAGAAAAAGCTCAAGCTGAACGTCATCCAGTGTTATGCGCCCACCAATGACAGTGACGAGGAAGAGAAACAAGAGTTCTACGACCGACTCCAGAGTGCCGTGGACAAATGTGCGGAGCGAGACATCACCATCGTCATGGGCGATTTTAATGCCAAAATAGGGGAGGACATCACCGGATACGAAGAGGTGATGGGGAGACAGGGACTAGGCTCGGAGATGAGTGAGAACGGGGAGAGGTTTGTAGACTTTTGTGCTCTAAACCGACTTGTCATTGGAGGCAGCATCTTCCCACACAGAAGAATACACAAAGCAACTTGGGTCTCACCTGACCATACAACAGAGAACCAAATAGACCATATCTGCATTAGCAAGAAATTTAGAAGATCCCTTCAAAATGTTCGAGTGAGGAGGGGAGCAGATGTCGCCTCAGACCACCATCTGCTTACCTTAAGAATGAAGCTCAAGCTAAAGAAAAGCCGCACAGAGACAACAAGAAGACAGCGCTATAATGTAGGCCTCCTGAGAGAAACTGGAGTTAGAGAAGAGTTCAAACTGGTGCTGTCCAACCGGTTTCAAGCGCTACAGGAGCTAGTAAATGAAGAGGAGGCGGTCACCACAGAGCAGCAGTGGAAGGCAGTTAGAGAGGCGCTGAACTCAACCTGCAAAGACACTGTAGGGCTCAGGAAACACCACCACAAGGACTGGCTGTCGGCACAGACCTTGAAGAAGATAGAAGCGAGGAAGCAGAAGAAAGCAGCGGTCAACAACAGTCGCACGAGAGCAGCCAAAGTAAGGGCACATGGGGAATACTCGGAAGCCAACCGCGAGGTGAAGAGGAGTATCAGGGAAGACAAGAGGGCCTACACAGACAGCCTGGCAGCAGAGGCAGAAAAGGCAGCAGGCAGCGGCAACATGAAACAGCTCTACGACATTACCAGAAGATTGTCGGGTAAGTATGGCCATACAGAAAGACCAGTAAAAGACAAAGAAGGCAAGCCTATTGCAGACAGAGCAGACCAACTCGACAGATGGGCCGAGTACTTTGAAGAGTTACTGAACAGACCTAGCCCACCCGACCCCCCCGACATCCAGCCGGCAGAGACCGACCTACCCATCAGCTGTGACAGACCCAGCCGGGAAGAAATCAGAAAAGCAGTGGCATTTTTGAAGAATGGCAAAGCAGCAGGGCCAGATGGCATCCCAGCGGAGTCTCTGAAAGCAGACCTAGAGACAACAGTTGAGATGCTGTACCCACTGTTTGGAAAGATCTGGGAAGAGGAGGTGATGCCAGCTGACTGGAAGGAGGGGTACCTAATCAAGCTTCCCAAGAAAGGCGACCTCAGCAAGTGTTCCAACTACAGAGGAATCACCTTGCTGTCAGTACCAGGAAAGGTCTTCAACATGATCATCCTAGAGAGAATGAAGAGCTCCGTTGACCCCCAGCTGAGAGACCAGCAAGCAGGATTCAGGAAGAACCGATCATGTACAGACCAGATCGCCACTCTCCGCATCATCGTGGAACAGTCTCTGGAGTGGAGCTCCCCGCTGTACGTCAACTTTGTGGATTATGAGAAAGCATTTGACAGCGTGGACCGAGAGACTCTGTGGAAACTCCTACGACGCTACGGTGTACCCACAAAGCTCGTCCGCCTGATCAAGAGCAGCTATGATGGCATGACATGTCGCGTGATCCACGAAGGGCAGTTCACCAGAGAGCTCCAGGTCAGAACTGGTGTCAGGCAGGGGTGTCTGCTGTCTCCGTTCCTCTTCCTACTGGCCATAGACTGGGTCATGAAGATGACCACAGAGCACAGACGAAGTGGAATACAGTGGACACTGTGGACACAGCTTGACGACCTCGATTTTGCAGACGACTTGGCATTACCGTCCCACACTCATCAACAAATGCAGGACAAGACCACGAGGCTTGCTGACATCTCGTCCCAAGTGGGCCTCACCATTCACAAACAGAAAACAAAGACAATGAGGCTGAACGCAACCAGGGAAGAACCAGTCTTGCTTGCTGGCACCCCGTTGGAGGAGGTGGAGTCCTTCACCTATCTCGGGAGCATCATAGACAAAAAAAGGCGGCACTGATGCAGATGTCAGAGCACGAATCGGTAAAGCCAGAGCAGCCTTTCTCCAGTTGAAAAAAGTGTGGAGTTCCAGAGAGCTGTCACAACACACCAAAGTCCGGATTTTCAACTCCAATGTAAAAGCAGTTCTCCTATATGGAGCAGAGACATGGAGATTGACAAAAACCACAGTCAACAGAGTACAGACCTTCATGAACAGTTGCCTTAGAAGAATTTTGAAAATCCACTGGCCAGAGAAGATCAGCAACGTCAGACTCTGGGAGAGAACAGAGCAGATAACAGCAGAGAATGAAATTGGGCGAAGAAGATGGGGATGGATCGGTCACAGTCTGAGAAAGCCAGCTTCCAGTATCACTAGGCAGGCATTGTCATGGAACCCCCAGGGAAAGAGGAAAAGAGGTAGGCCGAGAAACTCCTGGCGTCGAGACCTCCAAGCAGACATCAAGAGACTGGGAACCACCTGGAGTAGAATCGAAGGAGAAGCACAGGACAGGAGTTGCTGGAGGTCTCTCGTCGACGGCCTATACCCGGGTAGGGGTGACAGGCGTAAGTAAGTAAGTAAGTGGGGGGGGGGGGGGGGGGGGCGGGCGGGCGGGGGTTGGTGTGTTTTTTTGTGCTTGTGAGTTTTTTTGTGTTCGTGTGCTTGTGTGTGTTTTGTGTGTGTTTTGTGTGTGTGTGTGTGTGTGTGTGTGTGTGTGTGTGTGTGTGTGTGTGTGTGTAGTTTTGTGTGTGTTTGTGCGTGCGTGTGTGACTGCGTGTGTGTGTGCGTGTGTGCGTGCGTGCAGCAATGTGTGATTCACTTAACACATTCAACCCTGAAGCACTACAACAAGATATGCGTCGACCATGAGAATTAAAGGGTGGTGCCATAATAGCTTAGCGCCTACGAACGCCAAGCTATTCTGACACCACCCTTGAACAAACATGGTCGCTAAACTAATCTACAATTCACTTTCCAAGAACAACTCAGAATTTTGAGAATTTCCACTTTTAGGGATCAATGTGTTAATTCTCATTAACCACGAAACCCTTCTAACATTTGCGGCTGCACAGCGAGAAGTCGTTTTCCAGGAAAAGTCGTGTTTAATTAGGTATCCATAGACACGGACTTGCGAAGATGTTTTTCGTTCGCCAGCGGAGAACAAAAATTGTGCATGTCGGCTCCTAACGCCTGGTCTTTTCAAAAGGGAGAGGAGGGGGGGCGGGGTACATGCATGTGCTGGTCTGTGATTTTGGACCTTACGGCTGTACGCCGTAAGGTCACACCACAGTCACAGACCACCACACAAGTATATTTTACTTCTAGTGCCGGTGAGGGGACATAGACCGAACATGCGAATTAAAGGGTCGTGTCTGTGATTTGGTAACCAGCTCTTCACTGATTAATAGTTCAATGATGGTGCCTGATCAGCTTGGCGCTTCTTTAAGCATCAAGCTAATCAGGCAACTGGTATATTCATCAGCTAAACTAGTCACAAAAAAGTCAAGGAACACCTACAAGTTTATATATGACGCAGTTTTCTAATCAGCGTAATTTTCAAACGCGTCAACTTCAATCAACCAGACGTTACAGTCTTCTTGTCAAGCAGTATACCCGTACTGAGAACGCAGAAATTCTTCAAAGTGCGTCTTAGGAACGACTCTGGACATAAAGATTCAGCAAAAATTCATAAAACGGGGCAACGTTTGGCGCAATGTGTACGTGCAAGTCTTTAGCCACGAGGAATGCCCATTGTAATTCGTTAAAAAGCAATCATGCCTCACAAGACAGCATTTAATGAGTTTGGCTTCTGTGTGAGCAATGCACATTCTCCCAAGCGCCCCTTGACTTTTTGTGTCGAGTACACACTGAATAGTCTGTCTCCGGCGATTGCTAAATCGTGCTTGACAATTTTAAATCATTCAAAGTTTTTCATTCTGCTCTGGGAGTGAGGGCGGTATTGGTCACACTGGTTGTCTCCATCGATTCCTGATCAGCGGTAGCGAATCGAGGAAGGCAACACGTGTGTAACCGGGTATATGGTGGGGATGGCCGAAAGAAGAAAACAATCCGTAAAAATATGTTCGATACGAAAGGAGAAAGAAATGCTGTTTGAATTTTCCGTTATTGCTAGCCATATACATGTCTCCTATGCGGTCATTGTAACACTTCTTCTCGTGGTTTCCAGTCCGAAATAATGAGTACAGTCGTATCGTGTTTCATTCTACCGAAAAAGCACCGAGATAATCTGCCACTATCGTTCGAATTATTATGAACAAGTCATCTCCCGCAATTGGTAAATCATAACGAATAGAAAACATCTTTACTAGTAATCAGAAAAACTAGCTCCCCCTTATGGGCAAAAGCCGAGGTAACGCACCAAATAATAATCTTCTGAGACCTCCCCCAGGCCGACAGTAATCAGGAAAGGACTTTGAGCGCGTAAACAGACCCGCATCTGAGATGGAGGAAAAGGCACTTGAGATGAACAAGACGGATGGCTTTTCAAGCAGCACAATAAGAAGCAATCATTCTGCGAAATTACTGATGGTGCGTAATTCTAAGGATTCGCAAGCCACACCAAGATTACACGCACAGTCATCTAAACCCTATTTCAAGTCTGCCCGAATCGTGCTGGCTGCTATTGGCTGTAAATCAACACATTAGAGACAAGCATAAGGCTCTACCGTAGTACTCAAAGATAATCGGGCCGACGGCGGCCCGAAGGCGTTTTACTAATGCATGCAACTTATGAGGATCTATGCTTTTTTGAGATGCTTTCTCCTTAGCTGGCTGCAGCAACAGCAAACGGAGGGTCCATAAATAGGAAAATCGAGCACTGCTTAACATTAATCAGCGCTGCCGAGATTGTTTGTCCGAAAGATTTACACAGGGCATGGTGCTGGATCGGTGAAGCCTTACTGTATGACTTTCAGATTAATCACTCATAGTAGATAGATGGCGTCTAACGTCGCGCAGCCAACTGAGGCCATCTCACGACAGGGCGACTTGTGAATAAGTCGAGTAGCTCTTTCTTCTCTGTGACCACGAACTGGCGTAGAGAACGTGTCTTTCTTTCTTTCTGCTTATTTCTTTGCATCTTACACGCTTGGAATTAAAGTCACTATTTTGTTCTGGATTCGTAGTTCACGCTCGATATAGGTTTATTGGGCAGTACTCGCGACCTTCGACTAACATGACCAGGCACACAATACATAACAGTGTTGGCTCGTCTATATTTAACGACGATCTGTTCAACTTCCGGAAATCACTGAGACGTATTTAAAAACTGCATGCGTTTCAACGCAAGCAGTGGATTAACCCTTAGCATTCGGAATACACCAGTGTGTGAAATAAGTTTGACCTAAATAGTTCAAGGGTAGTGCCAGAATAGCTTGGCGCCTCTAGGCGCTACGCTATTCTGGCACCACCCTTGAACTAAAGCCATAGGTCTATATCCATATATGTAAGTACTATAATGTAGCGTGCGTATGGCAGTGTACAAATTTGGAGCTTTTAGTCTCAGTATGATATTGGTCAGAAGCCCCCTCAATAATAATAATAATAATAATAATAATAATAATAATAATAATAATAATAATAATACCGTTATTATATAGGCGCTTTTTCTCAATTTTTGGGCAAATCGACTCAAAGTGCCGCGAACTGAAACCCAACACGCACACTCACGTAACAGACACGGATTTACGCCATTTAAGACAAACACAGTACAAGACAGACGAAGGGCCAGTTCAGCTACTGAAGTTACAGAGATTTTTGATCGCTTGTATTTGAAATTTGTAAAGTGGCCTGAAACCGGTACCAAAGTGTGGGGGGTGGGGGGTGGGGGGGTGGAAGAACCGGAGTACCCGGAGAAAGAACCCCCGATGGTCCGCCCGAATTAACGGTGACATTTACCAGAGGCGAAAAGTCCGACGCCGGAACCCGTTTTCGAACCTCGCACCTTTGGCATTGGTGGCAGCCGCCTTAAACACTGCGCCACGGACCGCCCCACTGTTTTCGTCTATGCATGTGCAGTTTTGACCTCCTTCTGTTTGTGGAACAAGCGTCTATTGCAAGTCTTGCCGTTCGGTTATGTCGGTAACCGCAAAAAGAAATAAACACAGTGCATGGACACATCGTCAAAGCAGATGTCTCTACCGCAGCCTGTCCCAGTCACTGCTGCGGCAGGTGGGTTCTAGAAACAGTTACAAAGCCCAGTGATGCCCGATTAACTCGCACGACTTGGTTGTCTGACGGCCGTACACCCTCGTGCGCCAGATGAGGTGTGTGCTGGTCGAAGGCTGTAAGGTCTAAAGTCGCAGACCAGCACACAGTGACCTAATTTGGCGCACGAGACTGCCCCGTCACAGACCAGTGCACAACTGACTGGCAGACGATTGTGCACATCCAGTCAAACCATGTAGCCACACAAGCGCAGGTAATATGAAGAGTTACTGGCCGTGCTTTCGTACTTTCTCTGGTATACCGCTCCAACGTTTAGTTGCAAGATGCATAATTTGTCAGTAACATCAAGAAAAACCCAAACAAAGAAACTCGCCTAGAAAGGACAAGTGCAACACAGTTATGTTGCACTTGTCCTTTCTAAGCGTGCTTTTTTGTGGTGTTTTCTATGCAGTGTACAGGGCATGGCACATCATTTTTTTTTCTTGGATTACAGACACAGAAATGAGACAGGAACATAATGTAACATAACAGGCTGTAAGAATGTTACATTTCCGGTTATGTTATTCTTTGAGAGCATGTTTGTGTTAATCAATGGAAAGATCCGATATTCACTGATTTGAGTTATTTTATTTGGAAAAGAATTACGTACCTTTTTAGTAGGATTCATTTTCTTTTGCACGGAGAATTGCGATCGAATTTTGTTGTGACGCGTAGTTTTGCTACAATGTTGTAAAGTTTGACCTACATTAGACTGGAAGGTTCGAGCAGGGTCGAGATCCTTCTAGTGACCGACATAATTATATGACGTCAAAGTTGTCGGCAACATTGCGCAACATTGTATCAAAGGCATTTAGATGGTAGTGGAAATTTGTAGTTATTTCTAGAGCATTCTTTTCATAAATATTAATGTTTTGGTTTTTTTTTCTGGTTGGTTGTGTTGTGCGAATTTACTGGATTATTCTTGAAATCTATTATAGTATAAAAGTCGGTGTTAGGAAATATGTGTACATTGTATGAGATACGCAGTGTGTCAAAAGTGTTGATGCATTGTAGAGGATCCAGTGTATCAGTCTTGGTGCATTTGTGGATGCATTGTGTGGAGATCGCATCGCTGCAATAAAATATTGTTGGAACCGTTACTCCATTGTGGTCTACAACCTTGTGCCACGTGCGACGAGTGAAGTTTCTTTACAAAAACCCTACGTGCGTGCGTTTGGTGTGATTGCATCATGTACGACTACGAGTACCACGTGACAAAGAATTTAAACTCCCAAACACTCAACTCTCAACCACTGTTTCTAATATTATAAGGCGTGTTATTCCGTCTGAGATGGTGTTCCGCCGTGAGACATCCTTAGTTGCTTGCTCGGCGTTAAACCTTACGAACTACTGCAACTACTGAGTCGGTATTATGCTGCGCTTGGTCCTGACTATGGCGTAGTATTGACTCCACGTCCTGTCGAGCGTTCTGTGTTGTGACGCACATTCCTGGCGCATTATTGATTGCAGTGGGCAACTAACCTTTTGGGTGTCGGTAGCTCTCTCTCTCTCTCTCTCTCTCTCTCTCTCTCTCTCTCTCTCTCTCTCTCTCTCTCTCTCTCTCTCTCTCTCTCTCTCTCTCTCTCTCTCTCTCTCTCTCTTATATATATATATATATATATATATATATATATATATATATATATATATATATATATATATATATATATATATATATATATATATATATATATATATATATATATATATATATATATATATAAGAGAGATATATATATTAGTCCATCTATTCATCCACAAATAAGACAATCGTCCGTACAAGGGCGTGGTCGTGCAGGAACGATCAACGTGGATTATTGGGCTGTGTGCGGCTTTTCGTTTATTACTGCGGACTGAACGCATGCTGATCTCCGCCTTTTGAAGAACTCAGACAGGAATGGGACTAAAACGCCGGATGCAGTTGCCAAGATGTTCATGAAACCTGCAGACATTTACCTGCAAGACTAATTCTAAGAGTTTCTCGGGTCGCTCATATGTTTTGTTCTTTTCTTCGCCGGGCACTCTGGCATTTCTCCCCCAGCAACACGGGTCAAATATGTATTTATTTTCTCAAAAACCAACTTATCAGCCCTTTGGCTATCGGTAACGGTTTTTGTCGCGATGATTCAGACAGGAAGGTTATAGTCCGACAGGAAGGTTAATATAGTCCGACAGGAAGGTCAATATAGTCCGACAGGAAGGTTATAGTCCGACAGGAATCATCGCGACAAGAACCGCTCCCGACAGCCAAAGGGTTAGGTCGGCTGACGCTGCACTGTGAGGACATCTTTACCCTCGTGGGACAACGAAGAGTTTTAATTAAAAATTAAATTTAAGAAAACGCTTAGTGATCGACAAAGACTTAGTCCGACGACGAGAAAGGGTGCTGCTCCAAGATACGAGAAAGGGTGCTGCTCCAAGATACGAGAAAGGGTGCTGCTCCAAGATACTTTACGTCTCCAAGTTGCAGGGACTCGGGTATAGCTCGTGTGTCCAGGCGCATACCAAGGGCAGCTCGGTTCTGGAGCCCTAACAAATAACTTAGGCCCCGGCAGGGGTTAGGGCTCATGAGAATCTGTATCTCCTGCAGCTGGCGGAATGTCTATATCAACTTCGATGCAGGGCCTTGCAACGAACCTATTCTTATTTGTGCAACCACGAAGTTCCATCCTTTTGTCCTTGTCGATCGAAGTCGTAAGATAAAGTATCTGGTGGTTGTAGGAGAAGAGATTGCAGTCGAACCGTCCAACAAGCCACGCCCAACAAGCCACGCAACAAGCGGCGAAGACCCATCCGGACTTGTTTTTCGTAACTGCCATAACAGGCAAGGGCACACGGCTGATTAGAAAGCAAAGATATGGCTTTGTTTGACAATGAACATAATTACAATCCCCAACTCTTACCTTTTCCGAGCTTGTTCGATTTTACTAACACATGCCAGCAACGTACGAAGCGTATCTACCAGAGGTATAGATCCTCATGAGCCCCCGCAATCGCGGGGCTCGTGAGGATCTATGCCTCTTCGTTACTGACTATTTCATATACTTTTTATCCTCAAGTAGAGGAGGCAAGCGTTCAATCTACGATGGTACTGGTAAATGCGTGAAGAGAACAGCGCCCTATTGCAAGAGGCATAGATCCTCATGAGCCCCCGCAATTGCGGGGGCTCATGAGATCTATGCCTCTTGCTCACACTACAATCTAAAGCTATTTTTCTCAAGAAAAGAGGGATTGATTGATTGATTGTACATTGCTTAACGTCCCGACAGCAACAAGGCTTTCTCAGGACGTGCCTGCACTGCTTGTGAAAAAAATACTAAACAGAACATTGAATGTATGTCGCCAGCCGGTCAAATACATTAAATAAACCTAACACATGGGGCCTAAATAAAGTTAAGACCATTTAGCAACACACATCCAATATCAAGAGCTACAGGCAGTGCAGACAGTAGGGAGAATTTTAAAAAGGCAAATACAGGTGAATGGACAAAGGGTAGACAGAAACACATGCCCCAGAATAGAGAGAAAAACCCACCCTGTGGGGATGACCAGGGTGACCCTGGGAACTAAAAAATACCTAACCCCACCCAAGTCCCCCAGGGCAGACCCGGGTGGGGGAAGAAAAGAGGGAAAGGCGTCCAGTTTATGATTTATCGAAAGAGAAGGGCGGTGGTTGTAAAGCGAATGTCACGGCAGATTGATGGACTTTCATTAGTCGTTTTCAAGCAGCGCTGTAAAGTCTCAAAGGTGATAGTGCATTGGCCTGGTCATGTTAGGGTCAATCGTTGGTACTGAAATCGATGTTGTAAGCCCTCGTATAAAAGACCCAAGTTTTGTATGGTTTTGCTAAAGCTTTGTGACTGTCATCGACTAGAAGCGATAACTCAGCAAGCCTCACTGGTTCCCTGCAAAATAACCCGTCCTCACGAGTCGCAGGGATATGAATGAGGCAGGCAAGAGACATAGATCCTCATGAGCCCTCGCAGATGCGAGGGCTTATGAGGATCTAACTCTTGCAGTGGGGTGGTGTTCACTTTTTCTCGGGACTGAATAGTCAAAATATGCATAAGCACCATTGAAAGCTGATCACAAAACGAACTGTATACCGTTCACTCCAGTCCAGAGAAAAGACGTAATAGCCTCTCACATTTTGAGTTGACAAGCTCTGCAAAATAAAACCAGAGAAGACATACAGACAGTAGCAACCGAGAGCAAAGGCACCTTGGACGATAAAAAAATCTCAAGGGTATATAGGCCATGAAGTCAGGCCTTTGGCTGTTGTAACGGTTTTTGTCGCGATGATTCCTGCAGGACAAAGAACGCTACCGACAGCCAAAGGTCCAAGGGTACTAGTTAAGTTAGGTAAGCAACTCTTGTCAAGTAATTCTTTTTTCTTGATCTTCGCAACGCACAGAGGACATTAGTTATTGTTCATCTTTCTCTTCTTAGTCTTCAAATGGATTGCACATACTGACAAAAACTCTGTCCCACTGTAATCATCGTACTTCAGGGAGTCCTACATCCTTGTTGCGTTCCGGCACCGGGACAACTTCCTGTATTACAAAAATGGTGCGGCAGCAAATGAAGACTAATGAATTTCCCCATGGATTTTTAAACCCATATGCGCGCCGGTTCGTGATTTTGGACCTTACGTCGTTAAGCCGTAAGGTCCAATATCACAAACCAGCCCAAGTTCTACTGACAGCATGACAAATGACAAAGACCAATGGATTGTTGACTGAAACTGAACTGGTCTGCGTGTCTGGACCCCAAAACCTCCACGCGTGCTGGTCTGTGATTTTGGACCTAAAGGTCTACATTTACAGAGGAGAATGCATAAATGTCGTAAATGATGGCAGGAAATACGTCCGGCATTACACTTCCGGTTCCGGAAGAGAGTATTGAAAACTCCATGAAAGAACTCCTCTGAAGACATCCCTCCCGGCGTTGATGGATCAGCCCAATTGTTCTTTTGGTGAGCGGACTTTTTGCGTGTGCTCGTAGGGGAAGTGGAGCATTCACACTGGCTTATCAACGGTAGCGAATCGAGGGAGACAGACAGTGTGGAGTGCATTAGAGATCCTGCTCAAGAAAACTAAGTCGTTACAGTTTGTCGTAGCTTCACCCAGCGCAATTATAAATGACCCTGATAGACGCACGACAAAATGAGGACCGGACACCAGGTCTGAATTATTACCGTTGATCTGTCTTTGAGAGCGTAATAGGTCATCAGAGGTAATAAACAAGTTTGGGGAATGCGACCTCATGGCCTCATTAGCAATTATGGGAAAAAGACGAATGCATGCAAAGACCTCATCAACATAAGGAACTACACAATTACGTATTCAACACCTATTTCAGAAGACAATGTACTCTTGAGGAACCATATATACATCATATGCACTTTACACAAATTGTGACAACGCCCGTGTGAACATTGTATGTGTTAACTCATTCAAGGCGTGCCGACTCCGGATACGCGGCTTATGCCGAGTATCCGGAGGCAGCACGTCTCGAATGAGGAAATGACGTATTTCCGTATTATTGTTGTTGCTGTCTTTTTTCTTTTTCATTTTGGGAGGAGGGAGGGGGGATGACATCATTAAAAACAGGTTTCATTTCTTCTTTCGTATACGCGCACAAAAGCCTTGGTCAAGCTATATAATTATGTCCTCCCCCCTCCCCTCCCCCCCCCCCCCCTTAATGCATCCTCAATGCACCTAATCCCAGCGACCCTTTCATCTCGTATAATACTGACAGTACAATCAGTGCCGTCCGTCTGATGATGGGTGGCAGACTATAGCTCGAGTCTTGGCTGAACTTGGTGGAGCTATGAAAAGTGCAGAGCATCGCTAGTCCAGACACCTCGAGCTTCATGTGCAAGAGGCATAGATTCTCATGCGACCATGCGGATGCAGGGGCGCATGAGAATCTACGCCTCTTGCAGAAGGTATTTGCCGCAGTGACCAACATCGCTGTTTCTCGACGGAAAAGCCCAGTAATGCAAAATGCCATCACTCACCATCCGTTCGGGCAGTTAACCCATTTAACCCCAAGACCAGATTTTCCAAATGTTGGAGGCGCTACTTAAGAACTGTGTACCTGTTGAAGGAGATGGATCGACCATGATAATTCAATGGTAGTGCCAGATGAGCTTGGCGCCTTCAATTAGCATTGTCAATTCGTCTCCTGCAGTAGGGCGTTGGGTCTAAATAGGTTTAGCTGCCAAATTATAATCTCCTACACTTATCCTGTCATCCTCGTCGGCTGACTGACTGAGAATATGACAACTCAGAATGTGAGACGGTAACAACTTGCTGAGTGTTGGGATGGCTGAGACTGGAATAATTTGTCTGCCAGTCATATTCCCAGGATTTGGGTGCGTTGTGATGGTCCCGAGCGTAGTGTTTAGGCCGTCTGCTAAAATTCTGCGATACCAAAGAAAGTGCATCAACAGAGCACAGAAAAAATATACCCAGATCTTGGTGATGCGAAGTTAGAATTTAATAATAACAACAAATCATAATATAAATAACAACAAATAATAATAATACTAATAATAACAAATAATAATAATAATTTTTAACAAATAATCATCATCATCATCATTATTATTATGAGTAGTAGTAGTAGCAAAGAGGGTTTCCTTGGCGCCTATTCGTGATAAAATGCTCGAAGACGTGACTCCTGATGAAAAAGACCACGGGCAAATGATCATGCGCCTGCCTCTGACGAAAAAACAGTTTTATCTGTCATTGATGCCACAGAATCGAGCATGCAGCACACAATTCTGAGAATTGTAAATCTGGCAATCACAGCCGACTAAAAAAATATCCCTCGGGGAGACGAGGGAGACAAGAAATTATCTTTGGGGGAGCAAGCCCCTCAACCCCTCCCCCCCCCCCCCCGCCCTTTCCCCCCTCTTCCCCTCCCCCCCCCCCCCGCCCCCCCACCCACCCACCCACCCACCACGCCCCATCCTTCCCCTTCTTTTCTATCCCACAGCCATTTGGTTCCAACGCCGCTGCTCGTAAATCTGGGAATCAGCCGGCTATAAAATCACATCCCCAGTACGGTATCAATCCTACAAATATCTACTGAAACCTCCCCACCTCTAAAAGTATTGTCTGCAGGGCTTTTTATACAAGTCTTAAGAAAAAGATCGACTGCGCGAACTCGAGGATTGTGCCTGATTAGCTCCCAACCGCAGAAAAAAAAAAAAAACTGAACGAGCTATATAGCTCAGCTGTTGTGTCGGATAAATAATCATAATAATAATACATAGTTTTTATATAGCGCCCTTCCCCATGGACAGCAAGCTCGGATCGAATTACAGCACATAAAAATAATTTTAAAAGGATAAAAAATAGAACGCACTCACTCTTTAAATAAACACCTGCTCGCACCATGTAGGCACAATCCTAACACGAAACACACACGCACATACACAAACACACACACACACACACACACACACACACACACACACACACACACACACACACTGACACAAACAGCCTACCTACATGGGCTACACATGTAAGAAAACAGCCAACATTTCCAGGCATCACATCCAGACTAAGCTAATCGTGATATGCTACCTGGAAAAGATGGGTCTTCACATTTGTTTTGAAGGTCATCAGGGTAAGGGCTAGACGGACATGCAGTGGAAGTGAGTTCCAGACGTGAGGGGCCTGATAACCGAAAGAACGTGCACCAGCAGTTTTTAGGCTGACTCTGGGCTGAACAAGCAATTTTTGTAAGCTTGATACTAGCCAACATCCGTAGAAAAGCCTATCCTGCTAGTTCAAGGATTGTGCCTGATCAGCTCGGCGGCGAGCAGATCAGGCGCAATTCTTGAACTAGCAGGATCTTCAGTCGCACAAGAAAACCAAGTCGTTACAGTTTGTCGTAGCTTCACCCAGCGCAATTATAAACAAACGAAAAAAAACACTCTACAATTTTTTACAATGTTGGAACAGAGCTCTCCTGGGCCATTAACCTTTGTCATTTACAATCCCGACATCGAACTTCACAGGACGTACATTTTCTGTTCCCTGTCCTCCGAGTTCGCATAAAACCTGCGGGAATTATTGATGGGAGAATACGCATTTCAGAGTCACGTGAAAAACGTCCGCGATCGTGACACTGCAATCTGGGATTTGTTTCAGCTTATCCGGGCACAGTAGCCCTTTAAGCCCTGACATGATAACGACAGGATGTGAGTCGACCATGATAGTTCAAGGGTGGTGTCAGAATAGCTTGGCGCCTGTCGGCGCCAAGCTATTCTGACACCACCCTTGAACTATCATGGGCGATCTGTATCCAGAAGTATGACGCAGACCTCTAATGATAATCTCATCCTCATGATGTCATGACTTGCCACTGCCTCTTGGGGGTAAACGGCGCTGAGTCCATTCTTGCGAAAGGCGAGATTTCCATTTTATTTGAATGAAAATGTCGCTTTTTGCAAAAATTGACTTGCTGTCTTTTGCCTTTATGTCGTAGAACTTCTGACGACCTCGCTAACTGCTCCTTTTACAGAACACACATTTAAACCATTTCATTCTGAGGCTGATTTTGTCTTGTAATTGCTTATTGTCCTATGAAGGCTACATTACAGGCTAGGAGCTAGCTTAACTGTTTTAGTTAGTCAAGGGCGGTGCCAGAATGGCTTGGCGCCTTCGGCGCCAAGCTATTCTGGCGCCACCCTTGAACTATCGCAGTCAGTTTTATTTCAGTAAATGTGTGTATCAGGCTGAAAAGGGTTAAATGGGGCACGCATGTGAATCAGAGCACTGCCCCAAGCTCTGCACAATTCCTGTGTGACCTGACCTGACAAAGCCAGCGTTCTGATGGAATTATCCGTGTTGTATTTCAATTAAACAACAGGCGGCACAAACCTCCCTGGAAAACACCAATGCGGATCTCATTTCTTGTGTTCACTTTAACTCATTCAGCCCCCCATTCCCTACAGCAGGAGACTGATTGACCATGATAATTCGAGGGTAGTGCCAGATTAGCTTGGCGCCTCAAGCTAATCTGGCACTACCCTTGAATTATCATGATCAATCCATCCCTTGCAACTGTATCATAGTCGGAAGGCAACACCTCCAAAATTTGAGAAATGGGACCTTGGGGCTAAAAGGGTTATACAACAGCAAAATCTCCCTGGAAAACGCCAATGCAGATCTGATTTTTTGCGTTCACTTTAATGTATACAATCAAAGCAAATCATCATGCATGCTCTGTTACATGTACTTCATTATATGGAAATATATGTCCAGCACGCTCACGCATTTAGTGTGTGGGGGAGGGGGGGAGGGTGGTCGGGGAGGGGGGGGGGAAATAGGGTGTGGGGGAAGGGTGTGTAATGGGGGGGGGTTTCACTCAGTACTGACATGTCATTATCCTTTAAAGCCGGGCCCACTACCGCCGTAACTGTTCAAAGATACGCTTCTGTAACAGATGGTTACGAAACGCTACACACAGGTCTAGCTATGGTTCATTTAGACACAGGACAATCCAGTTCAGCACACGCCGTCTTTATATCAAGTAAGCTGACAACGATGACTCCACTCCGCGGCCGTTCTAGAAATACAACGCTATCAGTACGAGAAACAGCTAAAAATAGCTTGGTACGCTAACGCCGGGGCAGCGCAGAATAAAGTGCGATTACGCATGTGCTGTTCACTTCTGCGTGTTCAAACTGTTGTTAAAGTTCACGGCCGGTGTGTGGACACTGAAGGCATAACAAACACAAATGGTGCTGAAATGTGTCTTCAGATTTAGGCGTAATGATACTTTCACCACATGTCTGACTAATGCTTTAACAGGCACTTAGGTCTGTCTTCACCAGACGCCCCATTTTTAACACACGCGCGTGCACGTTTGCGCGCGCAAACCGCCCGACAACTGGCATTAAGCTAACGCAAGGCGAACTCACTTTGAAAAGATAACCTGACTTAGGAAAGGCTGTTTTCGTTAGGTAATCCGGTACGCTGTTTCTTCTAAGTTTTACTTGAAAAATGGAAGAAAGCTATTTTAAATAATAAAAACAAATGCGCACCTCACACCTTCCATAATTAGTTTTAGTTTGTTTATGCCTCGCGAATGGGAATCGTCGTTAGAGGCTCACAGCCAACTCCAGTACATCTGCAAGAAGCATAGACCCTCATGTACCCCTGCAGTCGCAGGGGCACATGAGAGTCTGTGCTTCTTGCTGATAAATGTCGGCACACATGTACTCCTCATAATGCGTAAATCGTCCAGGTTTAAGTGAGTGGCCGCGTCAGTAAGACAAATTTAATTAAGTGACAGAGTGAACAAGAGCAGTTTGTGTTTTCCAAGCGCTACAAAATCAATGAACTCACGCCGGCCAGGTGATAGACAAGGGGTTTCTAATTCTGTTGCGT
The DNA here is from genome assembly GCA_036245525.1 of Semisulcospira habei. Lineage (NCBI taxonomy): Eukaryota > Metazoa > Mollusca > Gastropoda > Semisulcospiridae > Semisulcospira > Semisulcospira habei. The sequence continues at coordinate 200,733,320 of BTPG01000003.1, read as the reverse complement.
CCGGGAACTGGACAGAATCAAATTTGCTGCTAGAACTGAACAAATCCACAAAGAGAGAGAGAGAGAGAGAGAGAGAGAGAGAGAGAGAGAGAGAGAGAGAGAGAGAGAGAGAGAGAGATGAAATGAAATGAAACTTTATTTTCAAGGATAAAAGAGTAAATGCGTAGACCTGTTTTCATTCTTGCCCTTGCTACACATTACAACAACAAAAATCACACCTCTTACACATACACACACACACACGCACGCACGCACGCACACATACACACACACACACACACACACACACACACACACACACACACACACACACACACACACACACACACACCGTGTGCAATTCAGTGCAGCCGCGTGACAGGTTTGTGCCAGATTAGCTTGTAGCCTACAGGCGCCAAGCCAAGCCTGCACAACCCTCCACACACACACACACACACACACACACACACACACACACACACACACACACACACACACACACACACACACACACACACACACACACACAGCGCTCTCAAACCACAGTTATCATTTCATAGATTATCATGTAAGAGAGAGAGAGAGAGAGAGAGAGAGAGAGAGAGAGAGAGAGAGAGAGAGAGAGAACTGAACTGAACTGAACTTTTTTAAGGATGAAGACAGTAGGCACGCGGGCCATTTTCCACGTCTGTCCTTAATAACATTTGAAACATAACACTAGGAAAGGTAACAAGACCCAAAAACGTATTTCGCGCGCGCGCGCAAGCACACGCACGCAAACACACACACACACACACACACACACACACACACAGGGTTTCAGATGGAATGCAGCACAAGAGTAATACACAGGAGAGAGACAAACAGGCATAAACAAAGACAGAGGTGTTGTTTTGCGACGTAGGTTTATCCAGTAATCAGAGTGCACGAAAGCTATATCACAAACGCGACGAAACAAATTACAAACACGAACCATTTTAAAACATTAAAATTGCTTGAAATGAATTTGACTGATAGTTCAAGGGCGGTGCCAGAATAGCTTAGCACCTGAGGCGCCAAGCTATTCTGGCACCACCCTTGAACTAAGGCAGTTGATCTATCTCCTACTCTGTAATGTATAGCCTTCATAGGACAATAGGGCTGGGGACGTTCCCCGCGTTGCCTAGCAGCGTCGGCGCGTCAGCCGCCATCTTAAGAGGATAGGATAGTCCTAAGATAGTAGCAAAGTAGTGTTTCAACACGTTTTTCTTCATGTTTCTTCCCCTTTGGAAACAAAACAAAAAGAGATTCTGGTTAGCGGTTTCCTACGGTGATGGCAAGACTTGCGGCTGTTATTGCATATAGCACGTCAGGACTTTCCTGACATTGTCCTCCACACTGACAGCGATTTCCTTATGAGGGCCTTATCGCGAATCCTCTCAAGATGGCCGCCACGACTAGCGTCATGACGTCAGCTTCCCGAGCCCTATAAGCAATTTTGACAAAAATGAGCCTCAGGATGTAGTGGGTTAACATACGAACATATGCCACCGCCTTGACAACTGCGGCAGAGTTTCACAGTTCAGATCCAGTCTGTATATATATATATATATATATATATATATATATATATATATATATATATATATATATATATATATATATATATATATATATATATATATATATATATATATATATATATATATATATATATATGTCATCTTTTGCTCTCGAAATATGGTGCATGTCTCTTGACGGACACATTCACCATTTATATCTCTGTTACTCAAGCTGTAGTAGTCCCAAAAGGTGTTCAGTTTCAGACGATGATCCCTGTTTAACGGGTGTCACGTTCCCACCATGTCCGCAATACCCATGCACTGCCTCAGTCTCTCCAGATGAAGGTGATTTTTTTTTTTCTTCTCACGATTGGGGTTGATTGCTACATCATGCACCTGAGGCGGGTGTTCGACTGAGATACAACCACTTGGTTTGACGCCCAGGGTCTGGTGTTCTCCAGCGTTCTTGAGCGAGTTTACGTTCTGTATCGCGGAGGTTTGTCAACACTGAGGTTTGGTTTGAGACGAACGACTCCCAACAACATCCGATCGAGAGCGAAATCACGGCGGATAGCCAGCACGAACCATAAGCATAGCCAAGACTCGAAACATCTCCAAGAGGCATAGATCCTCATGAGGCCGAAGACTCGAAACATCTCCAAGATGCATAGATCCTCATGAGCCCGGGGGGCTCATGAGGATCTATGCATCTTGGAGAAGTTTCGAGTCTTGGCTATGCCCGGGCTCATGAGGATCTATGCCTCTTGGAGAAGTTTCGAGTCTTGGCTATGCCCGGGGTCATGAGGATCTATGCCTCTTGGAGATGTTTCGAGTCTTGGCTATGCCCGGGCTCATGAGGGTCTATGCCTCTTGGAGATGTTTCGAGTCTTGTCTATGCGTATGCACAAACCGGTTGTCTTGCACCGGCCGTTGTTGGAAGTCATTCGTTTCAAACGAAACCTCACTTATTTGTTGCTCGGCAGTACGTCTACACTTGAACAAGAAATGAACTCCGGCGTGTATGTCGCATACGCGTTACATTGTGCGATTTCATCAGAAGAAAAATGTTTATTTCCAGCAGCTGTTTCCGGCAGTCTTTAAAGACGCATTTATTCCTTTAAACGTGCATTCACCGTAATAATTCTTCTTTTTGTCAACATTTCGTCGTCGGTGAGGGCTGTCTGGTGTATCCGTTGTTGGTGTTATGGTACATGTGTGTCTTTTTGTGTGCGAGTATGTTTTGTTCATATGATGTGGTGTTTTTGTTGTTGTTGTTTTTGGGGGGAGGGTTTGTTATTCTTATTTTTCTTGTATATCCTGTTGTGTGAGTGTGTATCATGGTTAGGGACTATAATTATATGTGTTGTATGATGCAAGGTGTATGTATTTTAGTATGTCATTTGTACGGCGCCTTTTCTATCGAAAGTATATGCGCCTTAAAAATATACATTATTATTATTATTATTAGTATTAGTATTATTATTATTATTATTATTATTATTTTTAAAGACTGATAGATTTAAATCAGTCTACTACTTGGTGGGCTTTTGTCGTTAAAAATTCGCCGATGCGAGGGGCTTGTCAATGTTGTCTGTCCTCGACTAAGACTCTTCTACCCTTCTTGTCCCAATTCATGTGAGTAGGCACACACATAACAGTGCGAGGTTTTCCACACCCACTTCAGTACAGTAACGGAAGCATTACCCTGCGTGCAAAGGAGAAATCATTGTAAGACATGATAAGAACAAACATAAAGAAGATATTGCGAACTATCAAAACCTGGAGCAGACCCCTGTAATACAAGACTGACATGCGCAGATTCCGAGCCTCCCTCCAGCCAGCTGTTTATTGTCCTTTCCCCATGTAGCAAAACGCCTTCGGGCGCACGACGGCCGCAGTGGGCCCGAGGACCTTTGCTTACTGGGTTCGTCTGGACCGCCAGATCAATGGCAAAGTTGCTTGCCTCATTTCACAGACTGTGGCAATAGGTCTGCCACTATGTAGACACAAATATACACACAGCTGTCAAAACCTGCAGCTGGTGCGGTTCATCCTTCCTGTTACCCGCAGAAAGGCAAACAAACCTCCGCAGTATTCTGAACACAGCTTGTTGTTGCATTCCACCTGATACAAGCGGACATGAAATTCGTGCAGTCCAGGCATGCGGTATTGGCAATACAGACGAAAATGTATTTATTTAATTAATTTAACTGCGCTACTGGTGGTTGTTCTGTGGCCATGAGTTTCGGCTGGTATTTTGCGGACTTTCAGTCAGTGTTCAAAGTTCATTGAACTTCAACTCGTAGGCATGCATTTATTTTATCATTTTCATGGGGCCGTTTCTTCATCAGCAAGCGGCTACTCAGCTTCAACACAATGCATTCAGTAAGACCACCCTCTGAAAACAACTCTGTCAAATTTTAAGATTACTGCCGTGAAAAGATGAATATGATCCAACTGCAAGAGGCACAGATCCTCATGAGCGCGTGTGTGTGTGTGTGTGTGTGTGTGTGTGTGTGTGTGTGTGTGTGTGTGTGTGTGTGTGCGTGCGTGCGTGCGTGCGTGCGCGCAGCTGTGAGTCAAGAGAGATTCGCCTCTGTTCGTAAACACCTGCGCGTGTCACTCTGCAGTTTTAATCACCTACATAATACGGCATGTCCCATGATGTAGTAACATTGCAATCTACAAGGCCTTTTATGCAACCACGATAACAGCGCATAAACTGTTGTAAACGACATCATCAAACCATACCTGCAAGAGGCACGTGTTCTCATGGGTCCCTGCATCCGCATGGGGCTCATGAGAATCTCTGCCTCTTGCTGAGCTGTAATGACTGACCTCCAACCGAGTAAGCTCTGCGGATTTCGTCTTGTTGCCCGTACTGCACAACAAGCTGTCACTGGTACAAGAGATAGATGATCGATGGAAACGTAATTCTCACTCTGGGCTCTGGACTGTGATTTTGGACCTTACGGCCTTTGGCCGTAAGGTCCAAAATTACAGGCCAGAGCCCAGTTACGCAGGGTGCCGTTCAAACCACCTGCTTTTACCGACTCGTTGATAACGACATTATGGCACGGATAATGGCAGCACAGTCTGCAAGATAGCTTTCGATCGAACATTGACAGCAACAGACGACGATAATTTGGGCAAAGGCCTAGCGGATCGAAAAACGCGTTTCTAGAATGCTTTAAAGAGACTTCAGGGCCCCAAGGCAAAGACGGTGGTCAGAAGCTTGCAGTGACAACCCGCTGTATGCATAGCGGGAGCCCGATGATAGTAGCTTTGACTAATGCAAATCCACTGCGCCACCGCGCGCGCGCCAGCGCCTACTATGCTCAAGACAGAATACAATGTATTCTGCCTTGAGCTTAGCAGGCGCTGGCGCGCACTCGGTGGCGCAGTGGATTTGCATTAGTCAACGCTACTATCATCGGGCCCGTATGGCTGTATGGGAGAGTTCTATGAATCAGGTTACAGTTGACATGAGTGAGCTTAACCCTGGACCAACCACTACGCTTAGTGGCTGGCGCAGGGCTAAGCAGCTCACTCATGCAACTGGTCCCCGGAGCCCGCTCTAGGGCAGACCTCTTTAACCCTTTTAGCCCCAAGGTCCCATTTGTCAAATTTTGGAGGTGTTGCCTAACGACTATGTACCAGTTACAGGAGATGGATTGACCATGATAATTCTTGAATTATCATGGTCAGGCCATCTCCTGCTGTAGGGATCCGGGGCTAAGAGGGTGAAGGCGATCTTCAGTCTCCAGGACGGTCACTGCCTCTAAAATTCTTACAATATAACGGGTTGTCTTGCCTCAGTGTGTATCCTTCGTTTGAAAATTCAAGTGAGTGAGTAGGCACACATAACTCAGGTTTACTATGGCTTCTCCCTGGTACGCGTCGGCCGGGGAACTGACTCTCCTGCGTACGAATGAGACTAAGAGAAGAAAAGTCTTCCATTTTACGACATTCAAACTTCATAAGTTCAGTCAAAGGGTACACAGCCAATACAGGCTTTGTTAACTCTATACCCTTTTGTTCAGTCAGCCCTTTTATTGTAGCATTACTGCATTATTGTAAGATGAGATTTTGAGAAGTATTAGCGGCGCTTTATTGCCTGAAGCGGCCGGTCGCTTGAACAATGGACAGTAATGATTTTTTTCTAGTCCTCTGTTCACTGTAAAATGTGACAGTGAACAAAGGGGATACTGACATACTTAACACTGAAGTCCTGACATACTTAACACCAAGTCCTGTAGCGATGGGCGAGGGGCGAAACGGCAGGTGAAAGATGTCACTGGAAGCCGCAGTCTCAAACCTGCATGCAGGCGGTTCAGGATATTGGTCGCCTGATGTTGACCTGGGGATGACAACATCACTCGGCACACCCTGAACGACCAAGCAGCCTTCTCTAGGGACAGCACTGCTTGCTCCATACGGAGAGGGGCCTAGAAAAGGTGGCCTAACCAAAGCTCGTCCCCTCGCAACCCCAGTTGGCTAGCCGCGGTCAACGGGCATCTTCTCCTGCGGTCTAAAAACAAAAAAGAATAACGGATCTACTCTCATGACGACCACGACCGGACTCAACGTAGCATGCTGGAACGTCCGAACCATGCTCGACAAAGCAGACAGCGGACGCCCTGAACGTCGCTCCGCCCTCATTGCCCATGAATTGCGGAGGTTAAACATCGACATCGCCGCACTCAGCGAAGTACGCCTTCCGGACGAAGGCAGCCTCCAAGAACTTGGTGCTGGGTACACCCTCTACTGGTCAGGCAGGCCTGCATCAGAAAGACGGCTCTCAGGCGTGGGTTTCATGGTCAAGACATCCATTGCGACTAAGCTGGAAAACCTACCAACGGGCCACTCAGACCGCATCATGTCCATGCGCCTCCCACTGAGACACCAGCAACACGTCACCCTTCTCAGTGTGTACTCCCCAACCCTCCTGGCAGAGCCTGCTGAAAAGGACAAGTTTTACACTGACCTGCGCAGCCTCCTACAGAGTACCCCAGCAGACGACAAAGTCATCATCCTTGGCGACTTCAACGCCAGAGTGGGCCAGGACTCTGAAGCCTGGAAAGGAGTCCTCGGCAAGCATGGCGTGGGAAACTGCAATGACAATGGCCGCCTACTGTTGGAGTTCTGTGCGGAGCAGCAACTGGTCATCACCAACACTACTTTTCAGCAAAAGGACAGTCGAAAGACCACCTGGATGCATCCTCGCTCCAAACACTGGCACCTTATCGACTATGTCCTAGTGCGGCAGAGGGACCGCAGTGACGTCCTCCTCACCAGAGTGATGCCCAGCGCAGAGTGCCACACTGACCACCGCCTTGTCCGCTGCAAACTCAGGCTCCACTTCAAGCCAAAACCCAAGAAATGGGGGCCCCCCAAGAAAAAGCTTGATGTTGCCAGACTTCAGCGTGACGATGTGAAAGCTGCCTTTCAGACAGATTTACAGCGCAGGCTCAAAGACACAGCAGACCCAGTAGACTCCTCCCCTGAAACACTTTGGGAACAACTAAAAACTGCTATTGCAAAATCCTCTGCAGAAGTCTTGGGTTTCGCCAGAAAGAAGAACAAAGACTGGTTTGACGAAAACGATGTAGAGATCCAGGAACACCTAGCAAAAAAAAGAGCCGCCCATCAGGCTCACCTAGCCCAGCCTTCCTGCCCTGTGAAGAAGTCTGCCTTCCGCCTCGTCTGCAGCAGTCTCCAGCGCAAGCTCAGAGATCTCCAGAATGAGTGGTGGACCAGACTTGCACAGAGGACCCAGCTTTGCGCTGACAATGGTGACTACAGGGGTTTCTACGAAGCACTGAAAGCAGTGTATGGCCCCAGGCACCTGGTACAAAGTCCCCTGCGAAGCGCGAACGGCCAGGCACTCCTCACAGATAATACCTCCATCTTGAACCGCTGGTCGGAATACTTTCAGAGCCTCTTCAGCGCTGAGCGCACTGTTCAAGAAGCAGTCGTCCTACAAATCCCACACCTCCCAGTAAAGGTTGAATTGGACGAACCGCCCACCGCTGAAGAGACCCTCACAGCCATCCACCAGCTCAAGAGTGGCAAAGCAGCAGGCATTGATGGAATACCGCCAGAGATCTGGAAACATGGAGGCACAGCACTGCACAACAAGCTCCATGACCTCTTTCTCTGCTGCTGGGAGGAAGGAACACTACCAAAAGATCTCCGTGATGCAGTCGTTATCACCCTGTACAAGAACAAAGGCGAGAAGTCTGACTGTTCCAACTATCGGGGAATTACCCTGCTGTCCATTGCTGGGAAAATCCTTGCAAGGCTGCTCCTGAATCGGCTGGTACCTGCCATCGCTGAAGACCAACTCCCAGAGGTCCAGTGTGGCTTCAGAGCAAACAGGAGCACCACCGATATGGTCTTTGTGCTGAGACAGCTACAGGAGAAGTGCCGCGAGCAGAACAAAGGGCTGTATGTAACATTTGTCGACTTAACAAAAGCGTTCGACACTGTGAGCAGGCAAGGCATGTGGCAGATCCTGGAGCGACTTGGCTGTCCCCCAAAGTTCCTCAACATGATTGTCCAGCTACACGAGGACCAGCAAGGCCAGGTCAGACTCAACAATGACCTCTCAGAACCATTCCCTATTCTCAACGGTGTAAAGCAGGGCTGCGTGCTGGCACCGACCCTCTTCACCATCTTTTTTAGCATGATGTTGAAGCAGGCCACAGTGGACCTCGATGATGACGATGCAGTGTACATCAGGTATCGTCTCGATGGCAGCCTGTTCAACCTCAGACGACTGCAAGCCCACACGAAAACCCTAGACCAACTGATTCGTGAGCTGCTTTTTGCTGATGATGCTGCCCTCGTTGCACACACAGAGAGAGCCCTGCAGCGCATCACGTCTTGCTTCGCAGATGCTGCCCAGCTCTTTGGACTCGAGGTCAGTCTTAAAAAGACAGAGGTCCTCCATCAGCCGGCACCCAAGACAGTGTACCGCCCTCCTCACATCACCATCGGCGAGTCTGAACTAAAGTCAGTGCACCAGTTTACTTACCTTGGCTGCATTATCACGTCGGACGCCAAGCTGGACAAGGAGCTTGACAGCAGGCTGGCAAAAGCGAACAGCGCTTTCGGGCGACTTTTCAAGCGGGTGTGGCACAATCAACAGCTGAAAACAGGCACCAAGATCAGCGTGTACAGAGCTGTGGTCCTCACCACCCTGCTGTATGGTTCCGAGTCCTGGGCCCTCTACCGCAGCCAACTACGACTCCTCGAACGCTTCCACCAGCGCTGCCTGCGAACCATCCTGGGCATTCACTGGAGTGACTATGTCACCAACGTCGAGGTCCTTGAACAGGCTGAAACTGTGAGCATCGAGGCTTTGCTGCTGCGGACACAGCTCCGCTGGGCGGGGCATGTCTCCAGGATGGAGGATCATCGCCTACCAAAGATCACCCTGTTCGGCGAGCTTGCTACTGGACACCGTGACAGAGGGGCACCAAAGAAGAGATACAAAGACTGTCTCAAGAAGTCACTTAGTGCCTGCCAAATCGACCACCACCAGTGGTCTTCGCTTGCTGCGGACCGTGACACCTGGCGCTCCACCATTTACAAGGCAGCTGTCTCCTTTGAGGACTCTCGCAGAGCTAGCCTTAAGGACAAGCGGCTCAGGAGAAAAAACAGAGATGCCGCAGCTCAGAACCCTGGCCATACCTTCCCCTGCAGCCACTGCGGTCGAACCTGCCTGTCTCGGATTGGCCTCCGCAGCCACGAACAAGCCTGCAGACGTCGTGGGCAACTCCTATAAAATCTTCGTTCGCGAAGTCAAGCCAAGTATTTAACACTGATGCCGTACATCATAACGGTCGACCGTGCAAACTTTGTGGATGTTTGTCTGACATCATTGGCGAAGGAGGCTCAGGAGGCCAAGTGATCACATCAGTTCATCTCAGTCGAGCCGCCATGTTCTTTCCGCCATTCGGGAAAAATACTATTGTGCAGACGTATCGAGAAGTACACTTACTGTACCTTTCTACAATGTAAAATGACTGCTTCCCCCAGTAGCAAAGAGGGCGTCTACTGATTCACGACGGCCGTCGTGGGCCCGGCGGCGCACCGGCAGCAGTGTGCGGGCCCAGTGCGGCCGGCGTAGGCCTGAGGGCCTTTGCGTACTGGGTGGTTCGAGAACTAAAAAGCTTTTCAGTTAGTTTGCGGGTCCGAGCATGACGCCAAGGCAAGAGACATAAATCCTCATGAGCCCCCGCATTCGCGGGGGCTCATGAGGATCTATGTCTCTTGCATTCCTGTACTGACAGAGGTCCTTTGACCGATGTCGGCCACAGTTGCGTAGGCCAACTACGGCCGATGCCGCCCGAGCATATCTCGCTTACTGGGAACAACCCAAACACTGAGTTGTTTTGTATGCGACTCGGGTCAGTTGATTGCCCGCCACAGAGGCTGACCGTAGGCAGAAGGCTCTCAACAACTGAATGAAGCAAAGAAATATTGTACTGTTGTGCTTATTACTATAACAGCACAGACGGTAATACGTGCTTATGTATAATTAACCGTTTTCTGCAGCGTTAGGCCGACCTATGCAATGCGGTATAGCAGCACGATGCTCTAGCGTAGCATAATTATAGTTGCTCAGTCATAGCTTATGCCAGGGAAGAGCTTAGAGAAATGAATGCATGAAGACCATTCAGTGTTTGGGACGCTATAGATAGTGTGTGTGTGTGTGTGTGTGTGTATGTGTGCGTGTGTGTGTGTGTGTGCGTGCGTGCGTGCATGTGTGTGTGTGATCAGGTCTACAAGGGTCCGCGCAGCAAGACCCTGCTACCAATAACGTATTTGTTTTCATTCCTCCAATAGTTTCGTAAAAGAAATCAAGAAGACATCTTCCGACCTGGATCAAGCCATACATGGCTGACGTCAAAGGAATATGCATTTATACATAACAGACCAGGCTGATGACGTAATTTAAAGTATTTCATGACGTCAGTTGCCGTCTCCAGTACTGAGTGTGCTTGTCAGTTGTTTCGAACAACACTATGCAACTTTTTACTTTAGAACGTATTGGTGATCTTTTATAGAACAAAACTCGCATCCACGATGCGTCACAAAGAGGGCGACAAGAAATCCGCCATTTGTCGCTACAAGGGTTCAACTTTTGTATCACGGTCACATGGTACGGTTTGCGCTAAAGGGACTGGTCGTGTGACGTAGGGATGAAAATAAACATTTTTATAACATCGCTGAACTGTCAGCAAATTTATGGTGTAACAAGATGTGCGCAGTGTTTTAAAGTGTTCGCCGATAACATACCGGATGCCGCTCTGCTATCACATAAGTGCTGGTCGGTGATTGTGGGCCTTACGGCTTTAGCCGTAAGGTCTACAATCGCAGACTAGCACACACCTCTTCTCTCACACCAACAACTGATTTGACTCGAACGTCTGGCTGTCGGTTGCGCGTTTTGTCGCGATTGATTACTCCTGTAGGAATCCGCCATCGCGATAAAACTCGCTACCGACAGCCAAAGGGTTAACTGTTTTGCTTCTATCGCGGCCTATCTCCATCAATATTGTCAGTTATTACAACCCCGGTTTCGACAAGACACTTTATGGGACTAAACTTGCATGCAAGATTTCACTGGTGTGTAAACGTGTGATAAAAGTCAGCAATACTCACATTTAAAGGTGAATTCACTGTACTCGCTCTGATCCACGGCTAACACCACAATGAACGGAGCAGCTGAGCTTGATGACATCTTGCTGAGATAAAATGAGATTAAAATCAAAACACAATTATTCAATTAAACCTCACTGACGATTTTCCGCTGATATCTCTGAGACTTGCAATAATACGGTTGAAATCACTGTAACCACTGGCACGATGTCGATGTTTCAGTTTACGACAGCTGTAAAACGTTCCCTGACGGAGTAGGTGGCTCTGCGGGGAAATAATGATCTGTCAGGCTGTTGCAGACGTCTCACGAACTAGCACAGATTACTTTTCCACGGTAGCTAAATGGCAGCAGCAAATTCAGTCCACCCTGTCAACTTCGTAAAGTCACAATCCGAAATGCTGACAAACTTCGCTGCGGCACGCGTTCACAGTTTCGGTTTGCAGTCACCAGCCGAAAACTCGCGAGAGGCAGCCTCTGTCACTAACAAATGCGCGGAGCACGGAGCTGTAACTTGCGCCGCACGCAGATTCTGCGATACAAGATGTACAACTGTGACGATCTGAAGACAGTCACGAAGACAATATTTAGAGACCCCGCCCTCACTCTCTCAGTCTAACCAAAGTACCTCAAACTGCGCGGGTCTAGCCAGTGTGCTAGGCTGTGATACTGGACCTTACGGCGTTAGCCGTAAGGTCCAGTATCACAGACTATCACACATTTACTTCTACGTGTAATCGATGGTGTGCCGTGTAATGCGGATTATTTCGACGGCTTACACGGCAGAGTTCTTCAGCAGGAATCGGCCGAAGACTGCGGGCTACCGCGAGCTCGGAGACTAGCACAGCGAAACTCCGCTATCCTTCTCCTACAGAGGAGTTGAAGTTACTGAGGCTCGTCTGTCAGCTGCAAGAGGCATGGATTCTCGTGAGCCCCTGCATTCGCAGGGGTTCATGAGAGTCTATGCCTGTTGCTTGATGGATTGGTTCTGACTGAAGGACAAGCGGCCAGGATAAACAGTGTGTGGACAAACTCTGACAGCATGCTTCCCGTTCGAAGGATTGAGTTCGATTAAGAGCTGTTCAGTTTTAATTGGACGAACTTTTGATCGGCAAACCTAGATCGGAGAAGATCGGCGATCTTTTGGTTTGTTTCTTAACTGAGGTTGAACGAACCTAGGCGAACTTCTGCAAACCAGGTTTGCCATGGTTCTCTTTCTTAACTGAAGTGCTTGATTCGGCATACTTACTGTCTGCGAAGGTGTTCAAAATGGCTGCTGCTATGCCGCTTCGCGATTTGAACGATGTTTGTCACTTGCAGTAGCGACCCCACAAACAGCGTTGCGCCTCCCACAAATCAATAAAAATAGGTCTTGTTCTTCGCCGGCACGAGTGAAATATCACCTTCCGCCATATTTGTTTGTATCGGTGACTGTCTTCTTATCTCCAACGCAGAAGAGGGTAAAAGTTTTGACCAATCAGAGAAAACACGTTGAGCGAACCTTTTCCGACAGCGAACTATGGTTTGCCGAGGCTCGTGAACTACTTCGAACTAGGTATCTTTAGATCGTCCAATTAAGAACATGCTTTATGGCAAGGTCCAGTGCAGCCGCAGTAGACCTGAATGACTCCCTCGATCAGAGAATGCCATTGTTCAGAGCCAAAGTGGCCAGTTATACACTAATGCATTACTGAACTTTCACGAGCCTCTGCGGATTTATTGGTGCATGAGAATCTATGCCTGATAAATACAAAAGTGAGGAACTGGCTGAGTGATCGGTTCGGCTGGGCGTGCAATGCAATAACGTTTGAGCCGCAAACTGGCCGCGAGTTGCTTTTGGCTTTCCCGTTATCCGATTTGTAGTTTAAAGGTCCTGGTTCAGCAATTAGTCAGTAGAGGACAGCCAAAAAAAATTTCGAAGTCCCTACCTGATACACAAAGTGCAACCCTAACAGGGCCTCAACAGATGGGATCCCCGAACACTCACGTTACTATAGCTGATGTAGAGTGTCAGACGTCCTTGACGGCTGTCACAGTTCACGCAAACAGGTATACGCCACTCAGCTGCCAAAGGTCACTTCCAGTTGCATCTGTCCGTACACGGTAACATCCACAATTCTCGTGCAACAACGACGAAAGTATCCAACTTTCACCGGCTTCTGTACCGGGAAACACATGACCGAGCGACTGAGCGTCCACAGCGTCCAAAAACGGCGAGGGAATTATGACGGTACGTCAAACATGCTATAGCGTGGTCTTCTCATTTCGTATGTCCTCGCATTCATCCAAAACAATGTTTCATCGAAAGCGTTTGCGAACAACAAGTCCTTCCTGGTAGTCGCCATTTTTACCAAGGGAAGCTACTAGATAATGTTGTTGTAGGGGACAGCACTCCCGTGCTAAGCAACGCGGAAATGCCCACCTCAAAACGATTTAATTTTTCACAAAAGCCTGGGAGATCATTTACAGGCGATCATGCAACGATGTGATGTGCATGGGTGACTCTGCGACAATATGAAATGAATGAAAACGGTCCATAAATATGCCCCATAAATCCATGGCCAGCAAGAGACATACATTCTCATGAGCCCCTGCGGATGCAGGGGCTCATGAGAAGTTATGCCTGTTGCATTTGGAACAGGCTGGCTGAAGGCCTGTTCTGTCTGAACCAAACAGCTGAAATTCAGCTTTCCGGGATTTTGAAAAGCTGAATCAGTTTCTAGGACTGAAGACTGTCACCCATTTATGTGATTGTGCCTGTTTGTGTGTGTTACACGGACATAAAATTTGATTACATAATAAGAATCTAAGCACTAGGTAATATTTGCTTTGCCGATTACTTCTCATCTTGTTTTTTTGTTGTTGTTGGTTTGTTGTTTTTTTTTTTGTATCACAAAAGATAATTACTGTCTGCAAACTTGCTGATTCAGTGATAATATTTTCTCCCCAGACCAACTGCTGTTTATGCACATGCAATGCACCCTGCCCAATGCGTACCTCATGCAAGTGCCTGACAGTAACCAACCATACACCAACTGCAAGCTAAAGGGTGCACAAACAAACGAGAGGCAAGTTTCAAAATAATTAGATACAGGGTTGCAACAGATGGGTCCAGCCTTCGCCATACCAATAATCTATACCTTTTGTTTATTAAAAAGACCATATAATTATTTTTTATGCCCCCGATCCAAAATACTTTAAATGTTATCTAATTTCCCCCCCCCCCCCCCCCCCCCCCCCCCCCCATGATTGATTATAGGAGGCAGATGAAAGCAAGCTGGCATCATGCACCCTTTTGGCTGGAGTATTAGGCTTCTTTCACCTCCTGCTATGGTTATGAGATACAAAATAAATGTTAGGAAACAGATATATGTAATTGGTATTCTAACCACAATATATTTGATTCATAGTTTATCTATGTTTGCACTGACAGAAAACCATGTGGGATTTGTTTTTGATCACTTCATATAGCAATGTTCTCTATCAGAAAACTGAAATGACTCAACCCGCAAAAATAAATATCAAGGAAATATATCAGTTCACAACAGCAAGAGATATATCTTACTTGATCTTTATTTTGTGACAAAAACATTGTTTTCAAATACACTTCAACGTATGGCTTATTTGTTTATGTCTGTAGGCCTACTGAGTAAAACTGTCAAAAATGCCTTTCATTGTGAGGCTTCTCTTATGAGTTCACCAAAATTGTCAAGTACATCAATAAGTGTATACATAAATAAAAACACAATGACCATGATGATATAGTAAAATACAGTTGATTTTTTAATGAAATTAGTACGTCCATCCTCAACAAGACCAAGTAGTCTATGTATCCTACAGAACCACATAGTCCAGACCAAAATGGTGACTGCGAAGCGTGTGTAATGCAGAGAAGAACTGAACGAAGAAAGAAAGACGCTTCGAAAAGACAGCTACAACACAATTTTATTCATATTATTTAGTAAAAAATTATGTTGTAACTGTCATTTCTAAGCGACTTTCTTTCTTCATAGGGTTCTTCTCTACACAACAACATACATGTACACTTTTACTTCCAGCACTATATATAACTGTAATGATACATGAGGCAAAAACACAAACAGAACAGAGACAACCATTTTAATTATAAAGAAACAATTTCAGTGATGTCATTGAATCATATGCATGGTATATTTTGCTTATGATGCTGTCTTTCAAACTTGGTCTCTGTGTTTTGGTAAGTGGGGGTGAAATCATAAGAGAACTTTATTATCTCAAAAGAGAAATGTCACATTTCACTCGCATAGGTACACATGCAGGCATATATATATATATATATATATATATATATATATATATATATATATATATATATATATATATATATATATATATATATATATATATTATATATATATATATATATATATATATATATATATATATATATATATATATATATATATATATATATATATATATATATATATATATATATATATATATGCTAAATTTTGCTATCCACCAAAATGCTAATATTGCCATGACTCCACAGCAGACAGACAGCCTTCATGGACAGGTCCAACCAGTGAAGAGACAAAAGACTGGCCAGTGTCAAACATGTCACCAAACTGCAGGGGCGTTAGCAGCAACGTTACAGAGAAACTTTGGAACAGCAAAATGCCTGATGCAAGTGCAGAGTGCCCCAATTTGCTCTCAGAAGGCAGCTGCAAGACAAGAAGCAAAGGTCAGTTAGTACATGTAAAGATATACTGCAAACACTGTTCTAGAGGAGTTTACTTGGCTACCAGGTATATGCCAGTATAATCTACTCATCATGAAAACAACCGTAAATAGTTTGCAATGCTGCTTGGTAACATGATATTATATGAATGTTTTCAGGCCAACATAGCCAAATTTTCCCTGGGGGAGACTAAAAGACGCACTCAACCGATGAGCAGCCCCTGGTGACCATATCGTATGTGGGAGTAGAGGTGACACCTTATCAGCGCATCACCAGTGAAGACAATCCGGCCTACTGTTTGTGTGGGAATTGTCTAATAATAATGGACAACAAGAACTACTGAATTTGATCAAGCTGATCGAGTTAACAGAAGAACCAACTTTTCTAAATATTTGTAAGAAGCAGAACAAAGTCAAATTTTGCAGCGTCAAAATTTATAGCAGCACATTTGCAAATAATAATCCCACATTATAATGGCATTCAAAAATTACCAACACTGCATACAGATTTTTTTCAGTTGTGGCATGAGAGCCATATGGGGCCTGGCAACAGAAAACACTGTCGCTCTTGTCAGGTGGCCATAATCAGATGGCGGTTTCCAAGCTCCAATCTAAACTACCTGAGGGCACTATCTGGTTGTGTATGTGTGTGCAACCAACATCCAAGTCTTTGCTTCTGCTGAAAAACCACATCCACTCGTCGCTCACTCTATCATCTGTACTGCGTAGATACTGTAACAAACTGCAGAGCTTTCCATCAGTGAGGCATTGGGGATACACGGCCACAGAGCATTCCTTTATGAGAATAAAACAGAATGAAAATAACATTTTCATTTACATCTAAAATTTACTTTCTGTCATGGGTGTGGAGATTGTTTACATCTGTTTGTACAAGTAGTTGGGACATGAATAAATGGACACATGCATGTAATATGATACTCCATATTGTGCACTTTGTACTCTCTACACAAGAAAGTATTAAAGTTGAATGTAAAAGAAAAGTGTTGGACATTCTTTGTTTTCAATACATTTGGACATTCTTCTTCATAAATCGCATACATGTCTGCTTTCTGCTTTCATTTTCCATCCTTGTCATAACTACATACTGTGAACAGTGCACACGAACAGGAATTCGGCACCCGACTTGCCATAACAAAAAATTAGTTTGCATGGTCAGTGTCACAATCCTAAATAGTTTTTATACAAATACATGTACTGTAATGATACTGAAAATGACATGTACAATACTGCACTTGTAACAGAAATTGCACACGTGTGTAACATACTATATGCATGCATATTTCTGTTCTGCTACCTGGTATGCCACAGAGTGCCTGTTGCTAGTCTTGGTATACTGCTTGCATTCTTGGTGGTTGAAGTCAAGGATGGTAAGTGTGTTGTGCATTGTGTAGCCTTCATAGCCAATTGAAGTTTTTTTTGGGCCATTTCAACCACATAGATACATCCCCTTGACTAACACTCAATGATGAGACTGAAACATATCTAAACTCTAAGTCAAAATAAGTGCGTAAATAAGACATGATACCTTGATCGTGCCTGGCAAGGAATCTCGTAATGTGTGGTGATGCTTGATAACAGGCTTTATCCATTGTTTCAAGTGGTGTTTAGCCTTTGGCAGCAGCAAAGAAACTGAAAACAGATGGCCAATGAATAGATAAAGCAAAACCTCAAACTGACAAAAGCACAAAAGTGAAAATACACGAGCAGCAGTTTATACTGAGTAGGTTGTTTCGATGACAGAACAGCGTCATGTGTTTTTGTTCTGCATACACTCAAGGATATATCCTCCATGTAAACACACAGCTCAACTCAACTTCATGCAATTTGCTTGCCTTTGTGCAACACATCAAGGTAATGATCCAATAATATACAAATCTATTTGATACTGGAATAAAAGATACATGCATTACAGAGTGGCAAACTGACATGACAGGTAGCTAGCACTAGCTGTTGTGAAGACTTGGGAGAAAAAACACCATGGCACCATGATAATTATGTTTACTGTCAACTTGTAAATATACTTACAGTGTGGAGGAAGCAGTCACATATGTAAATCATAACTTACAGTATTGTGACAGCAATATTTCCATGACACTATATGCTACTTTATGTGTGCTGTGATTGGACTTTTACAAGCAAAAATGATTTTGTGAAATCAAGAAGGTGTACCATACTTCAAAATCAAATGTCACCAAACTGATCATCATTACCTGAAAGTAGCAGGAGATTACAGTAGAAATCTGTCAGTGACAACTTATCGGACAGGTCTTGCTGTCTTCAGAAACTCGATGCCAGTCTGTGCATTCACCAGTTCCATGTCACCTGACCTTGTGGCAGCCCTGCTGTCCAGAAAAAAAGCATAAACACAGTAATGGGGAAAATGAAAAAGAAATAAATACACATGTGCATGTGGCTTTCTAAAAATGGCTTAGTCACAAAATAGAAGCACATTTGAGTGTTATGATATGGAACAATATAACAATACATACATGATTTACAGTAAGACTCGCAATAGAATATTTTTATATACAAACATAATATTATAAGTTTTTGTCACTCATATTTCTCCTGTTTCAAAGCCTGTGGTTTCAGGAAAAGAAGAGTGCATGCTGAATATGAGAAATACATCATGTATCAGTGGCAACTAAGCCAACTTACAATAGCCCACGCTGATTGCGAGTTTCATAATGAATTATGTACATACATGTATTGCTCTATTTCATCACACTGAAATGTGCTGTTTTTGTGAACAAATATGTTTTAGGTTGATCCTAGTTGTATATTTTATCCTTATCTATACCTGTTTATTATATTCTCATCCAGACAATTGCTGATGTTGTTTTTATACAGAGAGCAGCTGTACATTTGTTTTCATTCAGACATGCATCTGAACACTTTGTCTGTGTTTAGACAACTGCAGGTATATTTTGTATTTTTTTATTCAGACAGCTGTATATTTAATTCTATTCAGACAGCTGTACATTTTGTTCTAAATATAAGCCAGCTGTACACTGTGTCCCAAGCCACACACACACACACATGTATACACACACACACACACACACACACACACACACACACACACACACACACACACACACACACACAAAGTTCACAATTTACCTTGCCAATGCGATTATATGTTATGTCTTGTGATGGGATTGGGTGGTGTTCCATTACTGATGCACCTTCACTTTCACTTTGTACTAGCTTCACAAATGTATCCACAGAAATAACACACTGCTTGCTGCTCTGTGAGCTCATTTGGTGTGGCACTGAGAAATAATCAAATGACTGGTATTTGTATAGTTATGTAATACACACAAGGGTTTTGTACTAGACAACGCTGTGGCGTTCTGAAGATATTTACACAAAAACAACCGCCATCAACCCCCAAAACAAATCGCAACTAAGAGTGGAGACTTCTGAATTTACATCAAACCTGAGCTCAGAATATATCGCATATTTCATGTATGTATATAACACAAATATGTGTAATAGCAAAGTGCCCAGAAAATATTACAATTATTTATAAAAGAGAGAAAATTTAAAAAAAAAAACAGTTACAAACTGTTATGCTGTAGTGACCGAGTAACTACGGAAGAGACGAACAGTGAGGCTATGATTACCAATCTATTCTTCGTCTTGTTCATCGATGTATTCTGCCAACTTCTCAGCACTGTGGTCTGCAGTTATTTCCTCAGTCATCACTTCCTCCGAAATTATTGTCCTGTACGCCAGAACACACATAACATTACGATCGCTATAGGTCTACCTGTTGTTGACAAGGACGTGGGCATTAGAGTGGTGTCCCCTGTAATATACATATTTACGAGTAGCTTCCCTTTGTAAACACGACGTCAATTACATTCGGCATGGGTGTTTGTTGTTGTTGGAAATATACTTACTTACCAACACAAGTAATATTTGTACAAGAAACGTGAAAAGACGACGCCATATCATGTTGGACTTACCGCCACCATTCGCTGGACCATTTTTGGACGTCGGGGCTCGGTACCTCCCCAGTGCAAAAGTGAAAGTTGGATATTCTTCGTAGTTGCACGGGAATTGGATGTTACCATGCACGGACAGATGCAACTGGAAGTGACCTTAGGCAGCTGGGTGGTGTATACCTGTTTGCGTGAACTGTGACAGCCGTCAGGGACGTCTGACACTCTACAGCAGCTATAGTAACGTGCGTGTCCGGGGACCCCATCTGACGGGGCCCTGTCAGGGTTGCACTGCTGACTTTCTGTGTCAGGTAGGGACTTTGACATTTTTTTTTTTTTCGATGTCCTCTACACACTAATTGCTGAACCAGGACCTTTAAGCAATCCAGACCAAAAAGGTGACTGCCAAGCGTGCAAAATGCAAAGAAGCACCCAACGGAGAAAGAAACACGCCTAGAAAAGACGGGTACAACACAATTTATTGATATTTCGGGTAAATACCCTTTGTCAAAATAGACAAACAAACAGAGACATTAGACGCTACTTTTCTTCATGATTCGCAGAAGGAATGTGGCAACTCTAGTCTTGTATTTTGTTTTGGGACCTATTCCTGACAGTAATAAGTTAACCCTTATCATTCGGAATACACCAGTGTGTGAAATAAGTTTGACTAAAATAGTTCAAGGGTGGTGCCAGAATAGCTTGGCGCCTCTAGCGCCAAGCTATTCTGGCACTACCCTTGAACTAAAGCCATTGGTCTATATCCTTATCTGTAAGTACTATAATGTAGCTTGCACATGGCAGTGTACACATTTGAAGCTTTTAGCCTCAGTATGATACGGGGTAATGGTTCGCAAGTTCTTATATATCTGTTATGCTATACAATATTTTGATGCAGAACATACGGGCTGATGTTTCCTGTTGTCAGTTATGCAGTTTGAATGTCGTCAGTAAAATGCAAGACCTTTCTGCTCTTCTTTTCCTTTATACACAGGAGCAGTTCCCCCGACGCTGCAAACTAGCACTAACAACCATCTATGATGTGTGCCTACCTACTCACATGGACTGTAAAAAGAATGCCAGAGAGACGTTTTAGGCAAGACTGACAACAACAGTCAAATCTATGGAGTCCGAAATAGCTCAGGCGGTTAAGCGTCCGAGCAGCAAAGGGAATCGCCGGGTCGTGGGTTCGAATCCCCGTCCCGGCCCCGGTAGCTGCACTCGCAATCCAGGGGGAAAAGACGGGCTTGTTCAATAGCATGTCCGTTGAAAGGTCCTGGTAAATCAAAGTGGCACAGTTGGAGTGCGCCTGAGTTGATCAGTGTTCAGGTCGTACTCCATAGGTAATAGATTTCCCTGACCCCCATAACCCGCCCGTCAGGGTCGTCCATTATCACTTCGGTGCCGTGGGCGTTAAACCCGAACTAACCAACCAACCAGTCAAATCTATCCAACCAAGCATGCCCTAGAGCAGATCGTTTTAACTTTTGGGCAATCGCATTTACATGTGATATAATGATAGTTGATACGCTCATCATAGATCCCCTAAAACACGTGTAAAAGGTTTAGGGCTGACGTCGGCTGTAGCCGTTGGTCCGCGAACGTCGAGATGATCTAGTGCTAGAGTACCGCTGGCGGGGTCAGGGGTGGCTACGGCTTTTCGGCGTATATAATATACCCAACGTGAATCTACCGATCGAAAATCAAGCCAGCACTGACGAACCCACCCAGGGCCAATTAAATCACATTGCGGACAGGGAATATTTACGCTGCCGCGATTTCATTTGTATTTAGATGTCAATTTACTGAACTTAAATCCACCCAGAGTTAATCCACAGTTTTGAATGGACCCAACAGAGAAATCTGGGTGGAACAGCTGCAGCACGAATATACACTGGATGGATTCACGCCTGAGTGGAATCGCGCTGGTTATATTTCCACTGACTAAGTATCCAATCATCCACTGACTAGGTATCCAAAGGATCTCCGTGATGCAGTCATCATCACCATGTACAAGAACAAAGGAGAGAAGTCCGCCTGCTCTAACTATCGTGGAATTACCCTGCTGTCAATTGCCGGGAAAATTCTTGCAAGGCTGCTCCTGAATCGATTGGTACCTGCCATCGCTGAAGACCACCTCCCAGAGGGCCAGTGTGGCTTCAGAGCCAACAGGAGTACCACCGACATGGTCTTTGTGCTGAGACACCTTCAGGGGAAGTGCCGCAAGCAGAACAAAGGGCTGTACGTAACGTTTGTCGACCTAACAAAAGCGTTTGACACTGTGAGCAGGCAAGGCATGTGGCAGATCCTGGAGCGACTTGGCTGTCCCCCAAAGTTCCTCAGCATGATCGTCCAGTTCCACGAGGACCAGCAAGGCCAGGTCAGACTCAACAGTGACCTCTCAGAACCATTCCCCATTCTCAACGGCGTGAAGCAGGGCTGTGTGCTGGCACCAACCCTCTTTACCATCTTCTTTAGCATGATGTTGAAGCAGGCCACAGTGGACCTCGACGATGACGACGTAGTGTACATCAGGTATCGTCTCGATGGCAGCCTGTTCAACCTCTGACGACTGCAGGCCCACACTAAAACCCTAGACCGACTGATTCATGAGCTGCTCTTTGCTGACGATGCTGCCCTTGTTGCACACACAGAGAGAGCCTTGCAGCGCATCACGTCCTGCTTCGCAGATGCTGCCCAGCTCTTTGGACTTGAGGTCAGTCTGAAAAAGACAGAGGTCCTTCATCAGCCGGCACCCAAGGAAGAGCATTGCCCTCCCCACATCACCATCGGTGAGACCGAACTGAAGTCTGTACACCAATTTACCTACCTTGGCTGCATCATCACGTCAGACGCCAAGCTGGACAAGGAACTGGACAACAGGCTAGCAAAAGCGAACAGTGCTTTTGGGCGACTATTCAAGCGGGTGTGGCACAATCAACAGCTAAAAAATGGCACCAAGATCAGCGTGTACAGAGCTGTCGTCCTCACCACCCTGTTGTATTTTTTCGAGTCCTGGGCCCTCTACCGCAGCCAACTACGACTCCTCGAACGCTTCCACCAGCGCTGCCTGCGTACCATCCTCGGCATTCACTGGAGTGACTATGTCACCAACGTCGAGGTCCTTGAACAGGCGGAAACTGTGAGCATCGAGGCTTTGTTGCTGCGGACACAGCTTCGCTGGGCGGGGCACGTCTCCAGGATGGAGGATCATCGCCTACCCAAGATCATCCTGTTCGGCGAGCTCGCCACTGGACACCGAGACAGAGGGGCACCAAAGAAGAGATACAAAGACGGTCTCAAGAAGTCACTTAATGCCTGCCAAATCGACCACTGCCAGTGGTCTTCGCTTGCTGCGAACCGCGACACCTGGCGCTCCACCATTTACAAGGCAGCCGTCTCCTTTGAGGACTCTCATAGAGCTAGCCTTAAGGACAAGCGGCTCAGGAGAATAAACAGAGATGTCGAAAATCAGAACCCTGGCCAGATCTTCCCCTGCAGCCACTACGGTCGAACCTGCCTCCGCAGCCACGAACATGCCTGCAGACGTCGTGGACAACCCCTATAAAATCTTCGTTCGCGAAGTCAAGCCAAGAGAGGTATCCAATGCGTAAAAGGCATCGGGTCGACGGCGGCCGACGTCGGGTCGATGGCCTTTTGCGCATTGGGTGTGTCTTCATATAGCGAAGTTGATCTCGTCAGCGTCAGTACCAGGTGGTGACACCGAATTCTGCTCCAGTGAAATAATCAGTGGAGGAGAGGACAGACAATTCTGACCACAGGCGCTGCATGTTGGTTGCGTCATTACTCCTAACACGGGGAGTAGTAAATAAGTACTACTAATAATAATAATACATAGTTCTTGTATAGCGCCGTTCTCCAGGAAAACACTGGACTCACTGCGCATGCACAACAGCACACCCTTTCTCTCTCAGACACACACGCACAATTATACACTACTTTAAACCACCCCATCCCTTCCCCACACCTTACATTCACTTCCTCTGGGATCAGAATAGGTGGCAGTCAGTCCGGCAACAGTTAGCTAAATATGAGCTAAGTGTTAAATGCCCGACAGAAAAGAAAAGTCTTTAAGTGAGCCTTGAACTGTGACAATGTGGGCAGATTCCGCATTTCCGTTGGTAGCGTGTTCCACACACTTGGGGCGAAAAAGGTGAAAGAACGCTCCCCGACAGTTTTCATGTTGAGCTTCGGGATTTTTAACAGCTTTTCACTGGAGGAACGGAGGGTGCGTGATGGCTGATAGGCAGACATCTTGGCAGAGAGGTACGGCGGGAGAGATCCGTCAAAATGCCGATAGGCGAAAATTGCAATTTTGTACTGGCAACGGAATTTGACGGGCAGCCAGTGCAGCTGCTTCAGCAGAGGCGTAACGTGGTCTCTCTTTCGTTTCTTCAAGATTAGACGCGCCGCACTGTTTTGAATCATCTCAGTGCAAGCCGCGTGAAATCTGATCTGCCGGTAAACCTGCCAGTACAGAATTGCAATAATCGAGCCTGGAAGTAATGAATGCATTTACAAGTCTTGACGCCGTACTTTCTGTGAGAAACGGTCTGAGAGAAGAAATTCTGCGCAGCTCAAGGAAACCAGCTCGGCAGACGCTACTGATATGATCATGCATGGAGAGCGTCGAGTCAATCTTCACACCCAGATATTTGACACATTTCTGGAAGGGAACGCTGCAGCCACCAATGTTTGCGAACTCGCCGTCAATCAGACTAAGGCGAGACTGAGAGCCGGCAGGCATGACTTCGGTTTTGTCAGTGTTAAGCTTAAGCTTGTTGCTAGTCATCCAGGACAGGACGTCGTCTATACAACACTGTACGCTCATCTTAGCGGAGCTGAAATGGCTAGGCGTGCTACTTCTTGACAATTCAGTATCGTCAGCATACTTGTGAAAATCACACTCATGGGCGGCAATTACATCAGATAGAGGTTGTGAATATAGAGTGAACAAAACAGGCCCTAATACGGAGCCCTGAGGGACTCCACACAACAAAAGACTAGAAGCAGATAGTACTATTGGTACTATTAACCTGCGTTAGGAGTAATGGCGCAAAGACCATCCCGCGCCTGTCGATTGTGACAGTAACTAACTGGCCTGTGTCCCATGACTGGCAACTGGCAAACAAGCTGGTAAATTCTCTACATCAGTAGCAGTGGGAATTGATCAATCATTTACAGCACTGGTCCACAGGGGTTATGAAACCTGTTGTGCGAGTTGTGTCCCCTGACAATGGCTCAGTCCGAGCGTCAGTACGTAGGGACAACGAACGACTAAAGTACCGACAACGAACGAAAAAAAACGTTAAACATTTAGAGCCCTTTAACGTTAACGTCTTTTGTCCACCACGAAGGTGATTTCAAAGACGGGACACCGAAATAGGGTCTGAACAAATTTTGACCCAAGCTGGATTCGAACCCGGGACCTCAAATTAATTTCGGTCGAGAGACCGGCACTGACTCTGCCACCGAGCCACCCAGACAACGAACGAGCCGAGGGAAATCACGGTTGACAAACAGCGTCTACCATAAGCATAGACAACATTCCAAGCATCTCCAAGAGGCATAGATCCTCATGAGCCCGGAGGGCTCATGAGGATCTATGCCTCTTGGAGATGTTTGGAGTGTTGTCTGTGCTTATAGTACAAGCTTCCGGGCACGTGAGAATCTATCAAGTGGAGATGTTTGGAGCGTTGTCTATGCTTATGGTACAGCTTCCGGGCACGTGAGAATCTATCAAATGGAGATGTTTGGAGCGTTGTCTATGCTTTTGGTACGAGCTGGTTGTACGTCGTGACTTCACTCTTGTTCGTTGTTGCGAGTCGTTCGTTGGAAACGTAACCTCATTGCTGTCAGTCGGTACTACCGTTGATCGAGATGCAGAAATGTGCCGCGACATTCAGTCCGTCCGCGCCGAAAAATCAGAAGAGTAACGCGGCATGCTGGGACGGGTGTTATACCAAACGGACGGTTAGTGCTCGTATTTTCAACTGAAAGTACTTTCAGAAAAACAAATCAGGCATTCAGCTGTAATACCTCAGTCCTGTGTTATTCTCCAGTGCTGGTCAGTGACTGACATCGCTGCGGGTTTCTGAGTCCTCACCTCTTCAGTATCTTACATAAACCCGGCTAGGGAAATAACCTACTAAAAATGATATATAATTTATCATTTAGCCCGCCTTTGTGTCTCGTGAGATCAGTTTTTAAGCACTCTTGGGGACCAGAGAAAGTCAGGAGTTGACTCAGGCGGTTTCCTGGGCCCTGTGCACTGTCTGGAGCACTCTACTGACAAAACGGCAGCAAGGGAGAATAGTCGTGCCTACTTTGTTGCGCGCATCGATCGATGTTTCTCTCCCTTTCTACAGCATTGTGTTGGGGTTTTTTTCGCGGGCGGCTGGTTGGCGGCTCCTCAAATTAACTTCAAGTGCAGGCCGGGGTCTGCGATTGTCGTCCTTACAGCTCCCAGCCGTAAGGTCCAAAATAGAGACCAACACACAAAATGGTGACAGTTAACAGGAAAAGTGGCAGCGGCTAGACTGACTGAGCTGTTTCCGTCACGTCCGGCGGCTCCAAGTCAGTGTGGAGGATGATTTCGGGGACCGTCTGCTGCCCCGCGGTCTGACAAGTACATACCCAATGCGCAAAAGGCCATCGGGCCGCGTTTTGAGCATTGGGTATGTACTGGAGGCGACGCAAAATAAACATTGATTGTACTCATGAGGTTGCCTCATACAAAAGACATTCAGAGGGGTAGGAAGATCTATTTCCATGGTCTTTGATCATAAAATATCCGTAACTAGTGGCGTAGCCTGGAACCCGATGGGGGAAGGGGGAGGGACGAGAGGCCTTTGGACGGACAGGGCTCCCACGGACACCCATCCCCCCCCCTCCCCCCCCCCCACACACACACACCTCATCGGGTTCCTACGCCACTGATATTTTGTCAGTAGAACTATATAACTGTCAACACTGCTGCAGGTTACTTTCTTTCAGATCGAGTGTTTAGCAAAAATACAATCTTGAAGTGAGAAAGGACCTTTCCATCGTCGACGTTTCTCACAGTTCTCGCACAGCTTTCAAGTTCTTTGAGTCTGATTTGTGCGCCTCAAGTTTGGACACTGCCCTCTGTGTAAACTGAGCGAATTTTTTTTTTTGTAATACAATCTTGCTTTTCACAGAAATGCATTTGCTGTCTTTTGCCTTCAGAGACGAGACAGCGGTTTCCTCGGATACGTATCCAGGCGGAAAATTCCTAACGACAAATAAGACTCTTTAATCACACTTTCCTAAGCCTGTTTTTTTTTTCTTTTCTTTTCTTTTCTTTCCGGACTGAACTGACTAACAAGATCATTCATTCGACAAGAGGCATAGATTCTCATAAGCCCCTGCGAACGCAGGGGCTTATGCGAATCTATGCATCTTGCTGGCACAGCCGCCAATTACCGTAAGTCATCAAGGGAGTCAGTGGGGTTAGGCCGTAACGCCGAGGACAGACAATAACAAGTTTAATAATGTAATGGCTAGGCCATAAATACTAGTATAATGGTGGGCCTACTGATGAATCGATCGTTGTCACGCGGACAGATGTGGCCAAGTCGGAGATTACAGGGTCGAACACTCGCATCTGATGCATGACCGAAGTCGACCTGACCACCTCGCTGAAATCACTCAGTCTGGCATTTTGTTCACTCATGAACAGTTCAGACTTGACTTGTAACTTTTATACGAAGCTTTTATCTGTTAACTCCTTCAACCCCGACACACCACAGCAAGACTTGAATCGTGCATGATAGTTAAAGGATGGTGCCAGAATAGCTTAGCTATAGATAGGAAAGAGAGGGGGCGCTTAAAAAAGTGACTGAAAGCAATGCATATGGAAGCCCCCCCCCCCCCAAAGGGGGGCGTATGACATATCCCACTGTTCCAGCCACTTAGTGCATGGGAATTTAAATCTAGGTCCCCCCAAGGGGGGTCCAGATATTTAGCCGGTGTGGACAGCTGTTTCAGTCTTGGCGACCTCTTCTCTTTTTTGGGGGGCTTTGGCCACAGTAGATCTATGATCACTGGTCAATCATGCACACTTCTCTCCCCTGAAATTGCTATTATCTACTTTACTTTGTAACCTTCCTAAAATATTAGCACTGGCAGTCTCCCCTTTCCTTTTCATATAATTTTTATAGTTTCCTCTTTTTTATGCTGTAGATGCTAGCAATGGCAAGTTTGTAAAATGACTATTTTTTCTGTCAAAACTTTTTACCTTTGAAAAATAAAGTTTCATCATCATCATCCTCTTCCGTCCACCAGCAGGCCACGCCCACCACCCTCAGTCAAACGTGGCCAAATCTCCTCTTTCTGCGTGTCCGCCTGAGGTCACCAGCAGCAACGGTCCCACTATTAATCCGGACCAGGAACAGGAGCCAGGTATCACCCCAGACCCGGAGCCAAGAACTATCCCAGCGCTCAACACCTTCCTGCCTCAGCCAGTTGGCGGCCACGCCAGCACTGAGGTCTCTAGCGTGGCTCCACGCGCCTTCGGTCACGCGCCTTTGCCATGTGACCAACGCCACACTGTCTGCATGTCTGTCAGCAGCCATGGCCAGATTCAACCAGCTCGACAGCCTGCCGCCGATAAAACATTACAGGCAGACTCATTCGAATTAATAAATATTACAGAAGCATTGAAGTATTTGGAAAGTGAAGAGTCAAAATACTTAAGGTGTAAAAGACGGTATAGCACAGTTTTTAGTTATGTACAAAACACGTCAATGGCTGTGGGTGCAGTTTCAGCTGGATGTTCTGTAGGGGGTATTGTTCTGTTTGCGATGGGAATTGGTAGTATAATTGGAATTGCTATTAAGGGTGTTAGCGTTACCACATGTCTGGCATGCTTTGGTTTAGAAGCCCTTAACAAAGATTTCATAAGAAGTTGCAGAAACATAAAGCATTGAGCACGCTCGCTGGTGCAAAGCTGCGTAGTATAAAACTTATTATCAGTAAAGCGTTAGAAGACAATAGAATTGACGATGATGAATTTAAGAGAGTTCAAGATGATTTGAACAATTACAAACAACAAAAGTCTGAAATTCAAAATAAGACGTGTAGTCAACCTGTGAATGTTGAAGAAGTAAAGAAGTCTTTTTTAGAGAAAGGAAAAAAAAAATAGGCGTAAAAGAAACAATGGAAAAAGTGCAAGGTCTGTTAAGCAAGTAAAAATCAGTTTTGTTAATTGTTTATTATTTCTGTCATACACTTCACAGAGAGATGAAACGCCGCACATGCCTGCCTACTTGACGCCATCCGCTGCACTGCCAGAGTATTACTAATAACAAAAAAGTTAATTTGTTGTCCTTGTAACTTGGCAAAATTGTCTGAGTATCTTGTTGACTTAAGTCAAGAACTTATAAAAACCTATGTTAAGACACTTATAAGAACTTGTTTTAAGTTACTTATAAAAACGTATGTCAACTAACTTATAAAGAAACTTTAAAGTTACTTGTCAGTTAAAGGTAACCTATTAATTTTCTTTTTTGTTGTTGTTGGCACGTAACAAGGTAGGTACTTAATGTTGTCCTATTTTTAATTCTAAAGGTTTTAGGTGTTGACAGTGACAATGATGAGAGAGATAAACAATGAGAGAATACGAATCTAATAAATCGATTATACCGCATTGGTTATGGTCATTTTATTTTAAAATCATCAGGGTGTTTTGAGATGGCGGGCCGGTGGCAGGTCAATGATAGGTCATTGCCAAAATTGCTGTAATTTTGTAATCAATTTCTTTTTTTTTAATTTAAAATCTCTCTTTGTATATCTCTATTACTGGTTTGTTTTCAGTGTGTATAGCTTGTTTTTATCTGATGTACGCCTTGATCATTTTTAACGTCTGTAACCTTTTTGCTACTATCAAGTACACTTTGCATACTATGCATTCTTTCAAAAGTCACAGGAAACATAAACTTTAGCTGAGTTGGTATACCTCGCCTTCTACCTAGGTTAAACGCACCAGCGGCACCATTGTTGCTATTTTCACACCATACCAGTCGCTTGGGCCGGTCATGTGCGCCAGAACTGCGCATGCAGGTAGGCTTCTTCACTTGTAGTATGGTTCACGCGGAAGATTGTGATCGCAGTCAAAAAATGGATCGTTTGCGGTTTACTTTTAGTGCCTTTTACCTCCCCTAACATGCCAGTTTTGTGTGGAGATGGCAGAGGCTTGTGTCATTACCCATGCCCCTGAATCAAGTCCATTGTACTTGTAGTGCGCTCATCTCTCGAACTTCAACTGTGACGGTGCTTTCTGCTGCAAACGATGCAGATGTGGCAAAATCACACCACCTTTGGGGAAAAAAGCTATTTTTCAAATCTGCCAAATTGTAATGTTTCATGGTGCTACTAGCATAAGGATAGATTGCATATGGGAAAGGGTTTATTCTTTATTCATGTTATTTTGCAGCAATCAAAAGACGGTCACGTGATTCTTTCTCCGATATTGCCCATTACAAGGTGCAGACAGCACACGCTCTAAACCGATCGGGTGCACATGACCAGTCCGAGAGACCGGTCTGGTGCGAAAATAGCAACAATGGCATCGCTGGTGCGTTTAACCTAGACACAGGACGAGGAATACCAACTCAGCTAAACTTTATTGTTGCTTTTGCTAAAACTCAGTACATTTCTCAATTTTATAAATAGAGGCAAACAAGTTGCTAAAACCTTTTACGTGTCAAAGGCAAGAACTAGTTTTCCTCATCACAAAGTTGCCAGAAAAAGGTTTGACTGCTCTTGGTTGTTTGATTTGAAGTGTTTACAAACAATTAACTGTGTTTATATATGTATGCACGTTTGATGTGATAAATAAAGGCAGAAGTTTCAAGTGATTTCTTATGTTATCAGTTAATTAATTAATGTCAGTATTCTGTATTGTCATTTAAAGTGTTGTTTTTTTCTTCCTCTGAGTCTTTTCCTATCTTTCGTATTTTTCGACACTTTTTAACCCATATCATACTGAGGCTAAAAGCTTCAAATTTGTACACTGTCATATGCAAGCTATTTTACAGTACTTACAGATAAGGACATAGACTAATGGCTTAGTTCAAGGGTGGTGCCAGAATAGCTTGGCACCTAGAGGCTCCAAGCTATTCTGGCACTACCCTTGAACTATTTTAGTCACACTTGTTGCACACACTGGTGTATTCTGAATGATAAGGGTTAATATTCACAACGCTCTGTTGCTATTTGTCTCAAACTCCATAGCACATAAAAAATTTCCCTTAATTTCCAGAATACATTATCTTGACTCTCACATAAATGCCATGATAAACTGTTTTGCTTCAGAAGGACAAATGTAGCAAAGTTTAAAAGATTTTCTCTGTGAAAATATAATTTAGGGGCCAGTGTTTATTCAATTTCGCACAATAAAATGTTAAAAATGTTAATGCATAGATGCACATTAAGTTGAAAAAAAAAATGAATGTGAAAAAGAAGTATTCCATGAACTTGCCCTTAATATAGACGCCTAATTTTCTGAAGACACCCATTTTCACTTTAATGCCAGTTGTTTTGTGTGTGTGTGTGTGTGTGTGTGTGTGTGTGTGTGTGTGTGTGTGTGTGTGTGTGTGTGTGTGTGTGTGTGTGTGTGTGTGTGTGTGTGTGTGAGAGAGAGAGATAGAGGCACCCACTTTATTGGTAGAAACCCATTTTTTTCTCCATCCAGTGGCTCTGTTTCTAGAAAATGTCTATTTTATTTTAAGTTATAGAGCTTAGTTATTAGGTGAGTTCTAAACATTTTCATCAATTCCAGAGCCATAGAATAAATAGAAGAATGGAAAGGACCCTACAAAAGCAGACACCTACAGGCCCATAAGCCTTACCAGCTGCATGGGGAAGCTGATGGAAAGGCTCATTAACACAAGACGCATGTGGCGCATGGAAAGGAAGGAAATCTTCACTCCTGAACAGGCAGGTTTTAGGCAACACCACTCCACTGAAGATCAGGTGACCTACATTTCCCAGAAAATAGAAGACGGCTTCCAAGAAAAAAAAAAAAAGAAAAAAAAAAAACAAAACACTTTGACAGTATGGATTGATATGGAGAAGGCCTTCGACAGAGTGTGGAAGGAGGCACTGAAACAAACTCCAAAAGTGTGGCTTCGTCGGGTGCATGTACAGGTGGGTTGAACAGTACCTCTTCAAAAGCAAGGTTAGAGTACATGTCAACGGACAATACAGCTGAAAGAAGACGCTGAATGAAGCAGTTCCTCAAGGAGGAGTTCTGTCCCTACATTGTTTTTCATCTTCATCAATGACATTGTTGGAGACCTTCCAAAACATGTTCATGGGGCCATCTATGCAGATGACCTCGTGCTGTGGTGTACTGAAGAGTATGTGACAACAGCAACCTACAGGATGCAGGAAGCACTGAAAAAAAATTGGAAGAGTGGACAAGAAAGTGGTTTGTAACCGTAAATGTAAAGAAGACAACTTACACCATCTTCAGCGTGTCCAACAAAAGCCAGCAAGCAACACTGAAAATCAATGGACGCACTCTTCCACCAGACGATTGCCCTACATACCTGGGTGTGACCCTAGATCGCAGACTTACCTGGAAGCAGCACATTGGAAAGTGCCAAGAGAGAGAGAGCAAAAATCCGCCTAGCCCTGATGAAAAAAACTCACCAGCACCAGATGGGGAGCAGATGCTGGCATTCTCAAAAAAAATGTACACAGGGAAAGTCCACCCAGTCTTAGAGTATGGAATGGCAGCATGGGGAACGGCAGCAAAGTCAAACTTTGACAAAGTTGGAAAAATTCAGAACCAGGCAACAAGAATCATCACTGGTGCCATGGGTTCTACTCCCATCTGCGCATTGGAAAGCGCATCCTGACTTGAGTTACTAGAGGAGAGATGAGACACCAAGCTCCTGTTACAAGCATGAAAATTCAAACGTCTGCAGAACCACCCGATGAGACAGAGAAGGTCAGAGCCAACAAAGGGTAGACTCAAGCGGCCCAGCTTCATACATCAGACCAGGATCCTTGAGTGCAGAAATCCAGATCTCCTAGATCACATACCAAAGGAAATCCCCAAAACCCTTGAGAATCCTCCATGGAACCGCTCGGCTGAACCCCAAATACGCGACAGCATACCAAAGATCCAGACGAAGGATACCCAGTGTGACACAGAACGCAAATCCTACACGATGGAACATATCCAGACCCACTACCCACAAGAGGTCTGGAACCATGTGTACACGGACTGTTCTGCAAATGACGCTGTCACAGACAGAGGAGCCGGAATCTACATTAAGTACCCAGGAGGAGGAGAAGCAGATCTCTCTCGCTACTGGCAAATACGCCACCAACTACAGGTCATAAGGAGAAGCCCTGAGAATTGGTGTAACAAGAGTGAAAAACTGCCCGGAGACATCTGACTCCATTGTGTTTCTCATTGACGCCCTCTCCATCCTTCAGGCCCTATAAACACCCAAAGACAAGAGCTAAATGATCTGTTTTGGGCACTCGCCTCCCTTTGTACAACACACATGGTTGTGCTGCAGTGGATACCTGCACACTGCAAGGTGAGAGGCAATGAAACTGCATACAGGCAAAGGAGGGATCTTCAATAACCCAAGAAGACAAAACAACCTCATATGCAGAAGCCAAGACTATCATCAAAAAACAAGCAGACAAGAAAGTGGCTGCGAGAACGCCCCAGCTATAACAAAACAGATGACTATCACCTACTGACCAGACCGAAACAGTAGTTATCTTCCGACTACGACATGTGCCTTAACAAACTGAACTGGCATCTCAACACCAGTTTTGTTATTAGCTAGTCAGACCAATGCCCATGCAACTCCGGTAGCATGACAACAGACCAAGTGCTACAGACCTCCCCCACGTTCACAACCCTCAGAGGGAGACACTGGCCGGAAGCTCTATGGAGGCCTGGAGGACCTGCGGCGCACGGCAGCATTTATAGAGGAGACCGGGATGTCCATATAAAGAGTGTTCGAGGAAGAAGGACAAGAATAAATAGAAATATGGGGACCGATTTGCACATAAACTGGTAGGTAACCCACTCTGAGGCTTTTGTCTGCATATGTGTGTGTGTGTGTGTGTGTGTGTGTGTGTGTGTGTGTGTGTGCGTGTGTATGCGTGTGTGTGTGTGTGTGTGTGTGTGTGTGTGTGTGTGTGTGTGTGTGTGTGTGTGTGTGTGTGTGCGTGTGTGTGCAAGGACATGATTGAAAACAGGTTTATGTACCTAATCATTTATCCTTGAGAAATAAAGTTTCATTTCATTTCATTTCATCTCTCTCTCTCTCTCTCTCTCTCTCTCTCTCTCTCTCTCTCTCTCTCTCTCTCTCTCTCTCTCTCTCTCTCACACACACACACACACACACACACACACACACACGCACGCACGCACACACACACACACACACACACACACGCACACACACACACACACACATGACCATAAAGCAACGGTAGGTCAGAACGTGCACACGTCCGGGGCAAATAACGGATTGAAAGCCTGAAAAGAGAGAGAGAGAGAGAGAGAGAGAGAGAGAGAGAGAGAGAGAGAGAGAGAGAGAGAGAGCAATCCTGTGCGCGCGCGCGCGCGCGCGCGTGTGTGTGTGTGTGTGTGTGTGTGTGTGTGTGTGTGTGTGTGTGTGTGTGTGTGTGTGTGTGTGTGTATGTGTGTGTTTGTGTGACCTTTTTATGTTGCACTTAAAATGTTATCAAAAAGACAGACATGGAAACAAGGGTCTCTATTCCTCAGAAAGTTTCAGTTCAGTTCAGTAATCTCTTATTCTTGCACGCGCGTACACACAGACCTAACGCCTAGAAACACAATCAGTCTTTCTTATCTGCCAAAAACAGGAAAATTCTAAGTACGGACCGCTGGGTGTGGAGGCAAATTTTTAAAAGATGAATCATTTTGAGAGTGGTCATAGCGCTCTTAGCTTGCCAAGGAGCAATTTGGAGAGGTCTTTAACACATCCAGCCTTAACACTGAATTTACGAAAGTTGTCCTGAAAATTCCTATTACAGGAGGCAGAACGACATTACTAGTTCTAAGGCGGTGGCAGATTAGCTTGGCGCCTGTAGTCTCCAAGCTGTTCTGCCACCACCCTTGAACTATCATGCTCCACCTATATTCTGTCTGAGATAGGACAGGAGGTGTAATTACTCGCGAACGATTCACTCTTGGAATGTCTAGACCTGTCTAAAGTAGTTTATCAAAACGTGACCGCTCAGTCTAGTGCATCTTGAAGATTGCAACAATAATTGTCCTAATGTCGATGGTTATCGTCATTTTACTTTTATTCTTCTATCTTGTTTGCTTTAGGGTGCTTTCTCTCTCGTTTGTTTGTTTGTTTGTTTGTTTGTTATTTTGTTTTTGTTTTTCGCTTTTTCCGTTGTTTGCTTTCTATCGTGTTTTCTTTCTCTTTTTCTGTCTTTGTTTCTGTCTGTCTATCTTTCTTTCTTTTCTTTGCGGCCTGGTCGTTCTTCTCTTCTTATTTTCTGTACTTGTTTTCTTTTTTAAACTTTCTTTTGCCTTCCTCATCTGCGTGCGGCGCCTCATGAATGAACTAATTTCGCAAAACATTGAAAGAAATATTATTATGTCGTTACATTTAGCTCAAGCGATGTCAGTAAACAATGTAAAAACTGTTTGTTGCTCAAAAACATGATTATCTAAGGATTACTTACTTACTTACTTACGCCTGTCACCCCTACCCGGGTATAGGCCGTCGACGAGAGACCTCCAGCGACTCCTGTCCTGTACTTCTCCTTCGATTTTACTCCAGGTGGTTCCCATTCTCTTGATGTCTGCTTTGAGGTCTCGACGCCAGGTGTTTCTCGGCCTACCTCTTTTCCTCTTTCCCTGGGGATTCCATGACAATGCCTGCCTAGTGATACTGGAAGCTGGCTTTCTCAGACTGTGACCAATCCATCCCCATCTTCTTCGCCCAATTTCATTCTCTGCTGTTATCTGCTCTGTTCTCTCCCAGAGTCTGATGTTGCTGATCTTGAAGAAGATAGAAGTGAGGAAGCAGAAGAAAGCAGCTGTCAACAACAGTCGCACGATAGCAGCCAAAGCAAGGGCACAGGAGGAATACTCGGAAGCCAACCGCGAGGTGAAGAGGAGTATCAGGGCAGACAAGAGGGCCTACACAGACAGCCTGGCAGCAGAGGCAGAAAAGGCAGCAGGCAGCGGCAACATGAAACAGCTCTACGACATTACCAGAAGATTGTCGGGCAAGTATGACCATACAGAAAGACCAGTAAAAGACAAGGAAGGCAAGCCTATTGCAGACAGAGCAGACCAACTCGACAGATAGGCCGAGTATTTTGAAGAGTTACTGAACAGACCCAGCCCACCCGACCCCCTAGACATCCAGCCAGCAGAGACCGACCTACCCATCAGCTGTGACAGACCCAGCCAGGAAGAGATCAGAAGAGCAGTGGCATTTTTGAAGAACGGCAAAGCAGCAGGGCCAGATGGCATCCCAGCGGAGTCTCTGAAAGCAGACCTAGAGACAACAGTAGAGATGCTGTACCCACTGTTTGGAAAGATCTGGGAAGAGGAGGTGATGCCGGCTGACTGGAAGGAGGGGTACCTAATCAAGCTTCCCAAGAAAGGTGACCTCGGCAAGTGTTCCAACTATAGAGGAATCACCTTGCTGTCATGAGCCGAGTATTTTGAAGAGTTATCTAAGGATACTGACGATCAAATGAAATGCGACATTTTTAGAATCCTAAAATGTCGCATTTCTTTTGATCGTCAGTATACTTGAAAACGCGATATGGGCCGTTTGTAAAAAGTAGAGACTCATAGTGATACCTAGTGAGGAAAACGTTACTGGGCTGTTGCGTGCTTGAATTCGTTCGCCTACATTTTGGCTTTTGCTAACTAAAGCCGGTGTCGGGACCAGAACCTTTTGCTGAGACCGTTAACTCCTCTCCATGAAGGCCGGTGAAAGCGGATGGCCAAAGTGCTTTAAAACTCTGGTAAACTTTTCACAACCGACGCCATGTTGTTCTTTTAGATTATCTGCCAAAGTGCGTGCAATTTGCTGAAGACTTGGCGACGGTGGAAGCTCTATTGCAGTGTCTTGTGAACTTGGCGCCTGTCCAGACTGTAAGCTAATTGGTCACTATCTTATGGTACTCACGATCGACTCATCTCCCGCGCTTGTTTCTAGAAGCAGAAGAGTTGATTGTGATCAAGAGGTGTTGTTTCAAATCTTTTCGGACGGTTATTTTAGGTTTTTTAAGGTCGAAGTGCCCTCTCTCAAGGTTAATCACCACCACTCTGCAATATTCACAAAGTCACTTCTATGTGAGCAGTGACCATAGGATTCGTTTTACCTACTCTGTCCCTCATTCTTTACGTTCTTGTAGTAGCCTTGTTTACATCTTTAATTTTATTTGAGGTGCTTTGCCAAGGTCAACTGCACGATTGTTCCACGAACGCATCCCGCGGTAGTAGCGACAATCAACAGTGAATCATGTCCTACATTTGCAAGCTTGTTTAAACAAACAAACAAAATACGAACAAACAAACAAATGGAGAAAAGACCGAACGAACAAACGAAAGAAGAAATGAATGAATGAACGAAAGAACAAACAATGAAAACGCGAAGAGGAATGAAGCACACGTTCATGAAGTTAAATGTGTGTGTCGACCCCAGATTGTCTACTCACTTTAAGTATATGCACGTTTATTATAAATACTCGAACCTAAAATATTCCGCCATTCCAAAAACATACTTTGCAGTGGCTTCCGGTCTCTGAAGATTTCTTCGTTGAATATTTCTGCTGTTACTCTCGGCTTTAGTTAGCTGTGCCGAGTGTCGAGAGTGTCAACAAAAAATAAGATCTGTAAATAAACCTGAAACTCCTAGTTCAAATTAATATTTATGTTTATGTACATTATTGACAGGAGCAGGACGCATGTACTGTCGGATGAGTGAGCAGATATATGAATTGCAACTTACTGTTTGCTACAAAAATATAAGTTATTGGTAGCAAGGGTTTTCTACACGGACCGTTGTAGGCCTGATGTAGGTCAAAGGAACCATTGTAGTTCGAATAGCTGAGGAGTGTAATAGTTTCTTTGACCTCCCGAAGGCCTACACGGGTCCGTGCAGCAAACCCCTGCTATGAATAATGTTACGTTTGCGGTTATGTTATTCTATTGAGAGCATACGTGTGTTAATCACAGGAAAGATCCGATATTTATTTGTGTTATTTTGGATAAGAATTACTTACCTTTTTAAAAGGATTCATTTTCTTTTGCTTGGAGAATTGCAATCGATTTCTCTTGTGTAGTTAAAATGGCGCGTCCTTTCGTTACATTGTTGCCAAAGTCTGACCTCGTTTGACTTAGAACGTTCTCGAAACGGCGCGATTGTTCTAGTGATCTAATATATGACGTCAAAGCTGTTGGCAACATTACGTAACTTTGTAAAATATTCGCCTAGACGTTAGTAGTAACTTCTGTATTGATCTACAGTGTTCTTTTTAATGAATATTAATAGGTTTTTGATACGTTTCCTTTACTGATTGGTTCAATTGTGTGAATTTGCTGGATTGTTCTGGAAATCTGTAATAGTATAAAAGACGGTGTTAGGAAATGTGTGGGGACATTGTATGAAAGCCGCAGTGTGTCAAAAGTGTTGATGCATTGTAAGGGAGACAGTGTATCAGTGCTGATGCATTTGTGGATGCATTGTACGGAGATCTCATCGCTGCAATAAAATATTGTTGGAACTGTTACTCCAGTGTGGTATTTGGCAACATTTTGCCACGTGTGACGATTTGCAGCTGAGTGAAGTTTCTTTACAAGAACCCTACGTGCGTGCGTATGGTGTGATAATATCATACTACGTCTATGGCTACCACGTAACAAATAATGTATTTGTTTTCATTCTTCAACTATTTTCGTAAATAAAAAAATCAAGAAGAAATCTTCCGACCTGAATCACACCAGACATGACTGACGTCAAAGGAATATACATGTACACACAATAGACTTAAAATCTGTTATGACGTTGCCGTCTCCAGTAGTGTGCCTGTTGTTTCGAACAACACTAAGTAACTTTGTACTTTAGAACGTTTTGCTGGTCGTTTGTAGAATAAAACTGACATTTAAGACGCGTCAGGGCTGCAAGAAATCCATCATCAGTCGCTACAAGGATTTGCGCTAAAAGGATTGGTCATGTCACGTAGGGGTGAAAACAATACCTTTTATGCCACCCCCACCCCTTGCACTGTCACACACACACACACACACACACACACACACACACACACACACACACACACACACACACACACACACCACACACACACACACACACACACACACACACACACACACACACACACACACACTTGAATGTGTGACAGATCACCTGCCACCCCTGCCCCCTGCACTGTCACACACACACACACACACACACACACACACACACACACACACACACACACACAGACACACACACTTACTTGAATGTGTGACAGATCACCTGCCCTGTAATTAACAATTCAGCTGAATACTTGGCAAACTGACGCAATGTGCAAAAGGCCATCGGGCAGACATTGGTCGCCGTTGGCCCCACGCACAGCCGTGCGCTGGCCCGACAGGCCGACGTCGGGCTGATGGTCCTTTGCGCATCTGCGGGTAAGACAAACGACATCACGTTACTGTGGTTATCAGGTATTATTTCGTTCAGTAGAAACCCCCCACTTAACTGTGAAAGACAGAGATCTTCATGAGCCCTAGCAGTCTAAGAGAGCACTACAATCTATGCTGATCGATCGCTCACCTACGCTCCTTGCTCGTAATGTTTCTGATACAGTAAGGAAAATTGATAGTTACAGTCAGGACATAGCACGCTCTTCGAGATAAAACAGGTCCTTCCGCACTCGAAAGTCCTTGAAACGATACACATTAGCAGTACTAATACAGTCATGTGCAAGAGGGCGTAGATTCTCATTAGGTCCTGCAGCCGCAGGGGCTTATAAGCGTCTGTTCCGCTTGCCTCTAAAACAGGAATACACAACATCAGACCAACAAGAGATATAAACCCTCATGAGCCCCGCGAACGCGGGGGCCCATGAGTGTTTATGTCTCTTGTAGGTGGGTAGCTTCGCCCTGCCCCTGCTTAATACTATACACCCTAAAGGGGAATCACTCAACGTTGATCACGCGCAATTATTGCGTTCGTCCGGTTTTGAGAGTCACTCTCCTTAGTATGCATGCACGCCTGTGTTGTATCTATTGACCCTTTGGATGTCGGTAGCGGTTTTATTTGCAATGATTTCTGCAGGAATCATCGCGACTAGAACCGCTATGGACACCCAAAGGATTAACACTTGTCTCAACCATGGCCCGTAATAAGCACAATACACGTTTATTTTACGAGCTGTTATCTCTTTAAAGATGATGAGGACCGTGTTGGCACAGGTGGTCTCTCGATCGTAAGGTCGTGGGTTCGAAGCCAATTAGGGTCAGACTGAATTTGTACAGATCCTCTACGTAATCTATTCCTTGCCTCGTATAAGAAATCAACTTCGTGGTGGCAAAAGACGTTAAGCTCTACACGTTTAATGTTTTTCTTTATTGATGCTGATGGTGAACTTCTGTGTTCACCGGCAGCCGACTGACGTGGACAGCCAGTAAATACACGATTTGCGGAAATCAAAAGTATCTCAGATTTGCACGTGTTTCGATGAAAATAATTATTGCCGGATTAAAAGCCCAAACAAAGATGCGATATCGCACATTTGTCAGGACTTTATTCCACTGTTTTTATCGAAACATATGACCACAGGTCTCGGAAACCCTTTTAGTGCCGGAACACTATGAAAAGGGTCTAGGCCATAATGACACTGTCCTGGCAAAACGACGAGCTTGTTCTGATAGCATGCCCATTAAAATTCCTGGTAAATCAAGGTGGTATAGTTGCAGTGCAGCCGATTAGATCAGTGTTCAGGTCGTACTTCATAGGCAGTAGCTTTCCTTGTCCCCCATAACCCGCCAGCAGGGGCCGTCCATTATTACTCCGGTGACATGGACGTTAGACCCCGAACTAACCTCCCCAGACACAGTGAAACTCTCTGCTGGCGTCTTTGAAACCATAAAAAGTAATATGATGCCCAAACATTTAAAGCAAACGATGTCAGCAAACCATGTGAAAACAGCATGTTGCCCACAAACATGTTTATTTAACGATACTGCCGATCAAAAGAAACTCGACATTTTGTTAATCATCGGAAACACTTTAGTGTTTCGGATGATTCCAAAAAGTGTCGCTTTTTTTTTTTTTGCTCGTCAGTATACTTGAAAACATCACCTGTCAAAAGTATGTACTCATACCTAGTAAAGAAAAGGTTACTGGGCTGTTGCGTGCTTGAATTGGTTTGCGTACAGTTGTGCTTGTGCTAACTATGCCGATGTCGAGACGAGGACCTTTTGCTCACAGGGTAGACACTATAAGTTATTGGTCGGAGGTGTTTGCAACACGGACCTTTGTAGACCTGAGGGAGGTCAAAGGAATCATTGTACCCCGAAGGCCGAATGATTCCTTTGACCTCCCTCAGGCCTACAAAGGTCCGTGCAGCGAACTCCTCCGACCAATAACGTATTTATATCTATTTTTGTAAAAGATATCCAAAAAGACATCTTGCGACCTGGATCACGCCAGACATGACTGACGTCATTTATGACGTATGACGTAATTTAAAATATGTCATGACGTTGCTGTCTCCAGCGCTGAGTGTGCTTGTTGTTTCGATCAACACTAACTAACTTTGTACTTTAGAACGCTTGGCAATCTTTTATAGAACAAAACTGGCATCCAAGATGCGTCATCGAGAGGGCTACAAAACGTCCGCCATTTCTCGCTACAGGGGGTTTTATA
Organism: Semisulcospira habei; assembly: GCA_036245525.1. Taxonomy (NCBI): domain Eukaryota; kingdom Metazoa; phylum Mollusca; class Gastropoda; family Semisulcospiridae; genus Semisulcospira; species Semisulcospira habei. Next base: position 200,691,472 of record BTPG01000003.1, on the reverse strand, counting down.
TCACGGTCACATAGTACGGTTTGCGCTAAAGTGACTGGTCGTGTGTCGTAGGGAGGGAAAAAAAACTACTGTTATCTCCTCCGCACAAAAGGTCGGTCAAAGTTGAAGATTATTAAGCCTAAAAACTGTGATAAACCTTTCACTATCAACCTCAACGTTCTTTTTTTACCTTCTGTCCAAGTGCGTAAAATCTGCTGAAGACTTACTGACTGTAGGAGCTCAATGGTAGTCCCTGGTGAACGTGGCGCCAGTCCAGACCGTGTGCTAGTTGGTCACTACCATAGGTTGTCACGTTTGACTCATCTCTCACACATGCTTCTAGAAACAAAAGGGCTTTTGTGATTACGAGGTTCGACACATGTTGCTGTTTCAGCATTTTCAGACGGGTGTATTCTTGGTATTTAAGGTCCGGGTGCGCATTCTGAATATTAATCACACACCACGCGTAAACCACAAGCTGGACTGAAACATACCCACACAGTCTCTCTCTAGGTATATGTTCAATAACCATAGATCTCGTTTTATTTACTCTGTACCTCATTCTTTATGTTCTTGTCATCGGCTTGGAGCGGCCTAATTTACATCTGTAGTTTTATTTGAGGTGCTTTTCCAGGGTCAGCTCGAACACATTCCGCAGTGGTCGAGTAAACAGAAACGTTGTCTGTATACTGTATACGAACGAATCATGTCATAAATTTTCTATCTTTCACATACAAACAAACAAACAAACAAACAAACAAAAAGAACTACCGAACGACTAAAGGAATAAATGAATGAAAGAGCGAAGGAACAATAAAAACGTGTGCAGAGGAATGAAGCCAATGTTCGTGTTTTTAAATGTGCATGTCGACCCCGCATTGCCTACTCACTATAAGTACATTTATTATAAATACTCGAATAGTAAACAAATTACTCTATTCCGACAAAAATACTTTGCAGTGGATTGGACTGGCACTTGAGATTTCCTCATTGAATATTTCTGCTGTTATTTTCATGATTTTCGTGAGGGCCTGCAGCCTCAGCGCACTAACTATTAAAAGAAAAGAACATTTATTTAACAACAACAACAAAACAAAAAAAAAAAAAAACAAAAAAAAAAACACAGAGATATAGAAAACGCACACATCGCATTTTTACAACACTATCCCCCTGTTTTGGGGTGTTTGTTTTTTTTAGCGATTTTCCTCAATCGAACAAAAACATAATGTGAGTACAGCGGTAAACATGAGCACATAATTCTCCAAAGCATACAATGATAAGACAAATCAAGTCAATATCGGCTTACATATCACGGCGCAAAAAAAAAAAAAAACAGTTTCTTACCGATCTGAATAAACAGCCGTCACACAACGAAATCGAAATATGTGCTACATTACCAACACAATCAACAAGTCACATTCAAATAAAACATCCGTCTTGCAAGATAGACAACGAAAAATCATCCGCGGAGTCAGGATCAACACAATGTCACCAGCACAAAATCAGTATTTTGCAAAGGAAAACCAAGATCCTTTGCTTCGTTAAAACGACCAGCCATCAAAAACCAAAATCAGAGAGTGAACATGCGCACCAAATAAATTCACCATCAAATATTTCAAATATTGTTACATCAAGTAAAATGACCCCCTCCCCACCCCTCTCCACCCCTCCCCACCCGCCCCCCCCCCCCCCCCCCAACAAAAAAAAAAAAAAAAAAAAAAAAAAAGAGGATTTGTTTCTTCACATTTGTTGAAATAAGAAATCCAATTACGAAACATTTCGCTGAAATAATAAAAAAATTACCTTCAAACAACTTTCCAAACTGAAACGAAATATAAGTAACATAATTGGCGAATCCTTGGAATTTTTGCGTCGCACTGTTCTTGTCTACCGTATTGAAAATACCGTAGACTTTGAAATGGGGCTGGTCGGAGAGCGTTCCATTGAGTGCACGTGATGTGCTGGCGGACGGACCCCGAATGAATTCTGGCAAAGAAGTAACAATATTATTAAAATGACGTCGAGTTTAGCTACGCAAACCTTGCTAGAGAACGTACATTTGGCGTCAAACGCCGTATGAGTGTGTGTGTGTGTGTGTGTGTGTGTGTGTGTGTGTGTGTGTGTGTGTGTGTGTGTGTGTGTGTGTGTGTGTGTGTGTGTGCGTACGTATGTGAAAGTACATTTTTGGCTCACGTGCGAGTCTATGTTTTGGGCCAGCAGTCGACCGTCCGTCGTCCGTCGTAAACTTTAACGTTGGCATTTTCTCGGAGACTTTTCTATCGGATAAGAAAGGAGGAGGGAAACTGAGAACTACGCTAAACCTACAAGGAAAAACTATGTCAAAACTGTTGCAATTTGCGCCAAAACTGCTAGTCCCCGATCACTATTAGTGGTGCTGAAAGGGATTTTAAGGTAAGATTTTATTTTTACAGCGTTTACATGAGGTCACAGATAGTGTAAGGACCTCATTCACTTTTCTGTTGGCTCATGTGCGAAGCGAAAGTGAGTCTATTATTCTGGGCCAGCGGTGGTCTGTCCGTCGTCCTTCTGCAGTCGTCCGTTTGTGATGAAAACTTTAACGTTGGCATTTTCTCGGAGACTATTCAAGGACCAGGTTAACGTTTTGGGGGTTGGCTCAGTGCAAAGCGAAAGTGAGTCTATTATTTTGGTCCAGTGGTTGTCTGTCCGTCTACCGTCTGTGCCGAAAAATTTAACGTTGGTATTTTCTCGGAGATTATTCAAACCACAGTCTTCCAACTTGGCCCTAGGATACTTGTGGCAAAACATTTCCAATTTGAGTGACCTCTTACAAAGGGAAGGTCACAGGGGCTCAGGAAATAGGTAAAAAATAGCTATATTTTGACATAATTTATTTTTTTCTCAGATAAATTATTATTCACAACTTCAGACCCAAACTTGGTACTAAGATACCTGAGGGTAAAACCTTTCAATTCATACTAATTTGGTTGATCTCTCGGAAAGGTCAAGGGTCACAGGAGCTCAGGAAATAGGTCCAAAATAGCCATATTTTGACAAAAGATGTTTTGTTCTCAAATACTGCTCACAACTTTCAACCCAAACTTGCTACAGAGATACCTGATGGTAAGATCTATCTATGCATACTGATTTGGATAACCCTTCGGAGAGGGTCACAGGCTTGCAAATGTGTGTAAAATGCCAATTTTGGTATAAAATTGTAGGTATTATCAACATTTTCACAAAATTTTTAATCAAATTTGGCACAAAGGTTGCTGATGATAAGACCATCCTATGCATACTAATTTACTTAACTCATTGCAAATGTCAAGGGTGGGGAAGGGGGTGGAGGTTGTACATATGAGTGAAAAATACTTACATTTTGAGAAACATGGACTTTGCTGGTTATAAAGCCAGTCCTTTACTTATTGTCACAAAGGTCACACAAAAGTATATCGGTTGTCCACGTGAACCATAATGGCTTTGCCTTTCTTGTGGAAAGAATTGTAGTTGCATGTATTATCAACAGTTTTGCAAAATTTTCAATCAAATTTGGCACAAAGGTAGCTGATGATGGTCAGCAGGGTTAAATCAAGATCTATGCCCCTTGGAGATGGGCGGCATTTGCCTATAGATGGCATTTAAGTCAGCAACACAATATCAAGATTGATCGTGCGGGGGTGGTGGGCATTATTTTTATGTGACTGTGTGTGTGTGTGTGTGTGTGTGTGTGTGTGTGTGTGTGTGTGTGTGTGCGTGTGTCCATGTGTGTGTATGTGTGTGTGTGCGTGTGTCCATGTGTGTGTGTGTGTGTGTGTGTGTGAGTGTGTGACGGCGACTAGAGCCCGCATTTGTGGACAGACAAGCTTGAAACTTTAGGATATGTTCCCTACGTAATTTCTGCCTTGGCAGTGTTGATGATTTTTTGTTTTAAAAAATAGGTTGCACGCTGTCAAGAAAATGGCCGTTGCACAAAAAACCGGTTGATCCGCATTTAAGGCCGTAATTTTTGTTATTCTTACTAGAGACTTTTCATACAGCTAGATTAAATTGAGATATTGAATGAGTTCGTAAGAGCTGTTCTTAATTGGACGAACTTTTGATCGGCAAACCTAGATCGGAGAAGATCGGCGATCTTTTAGTTTGTTTCTTAATTGAGGTTGAACGAACCTAGGCGAACTTCAGCAAACCAGGTTTGTCATGGTTCTCTTTCTTAACTGAAGTGCTCGATTCGGCGTACTTACTGTCTGCAAAGGTTTTCAAAATGGCTGCCGCTATGTCGCTTCGCGATTTGAACGATGTTTTTGTACTCCTTGCAGTAGCGACCCCACAAACAGCGTTACGCCTCCCACAAATCAATAAAAATAGGTCTTGTTCTTCGCACGAGTGAAATATCGCCGTCCGCCATATTTGTTTGTATCGGTGACTGTCTTCTTATGTCCAACGCAGAAGAGGGTAAAAGTTTTGACCAAACTGAGAAAAGGTTCGCCTTGGTTTGCTCAACACGTTTAGCGAACCTTTTCCGACAGCGAACTATGGTTTGTCGAGGTTCGTGAACTACTTCGAACTAGGTTCGCCGTATCTTTAGATCGCCCAATTAAGAACCAACCTGGTTCGTCCGAGATCGTGAACTGTAGTTCGTCAGGGTTCGCGAACGAAAGTTCGTTTAATTAAGAACATGCTTAATCCAGCGTTGTACCTCTTCAACTTACAAAAGAATAAATTTAATTCCATTTTTGGATGTTTTGGAACCACGTTGGAACTCCCATCAAACTGTCAGCCCTGGAAGAGGCTGTGTGGAAGAAAACAGTCAGTGGTACACGGCGTCTTGGGACTAGCGATGCCATGGCGTGAAGCTATAGTGACGTCATTTCTCTGCTCATGCTATTTTTCTTCTTCAGATTTCCTGTCGTAACACAAGCCCACCAAGCATACTAATGGCGGACAGCGCTGTGTGTCCGTCTTTGTATGTGTGCGCCGGTGTGTGTTGATAAAAGGTAGGGTTAGAGAGGAGGGAAATGGATCTGAAGGATACGCTTAAAAATATTAACAACTCTGAATGTTCCTAAAAGAGAAACGTATGCGAGCTCCAAACAATACGGCAGACTTTGGGACGAAATCCTCATCCTGGACTGATGTCCTCGTGCCCCATTTACGTCGTTGGAGTTTGCAACTGGCCATCGGTAACCTGTACAGTTTCGGCCTGCTCTAAGCGCGTCCCTGCACCCCCATCATCAGTGGCGTCTCCCACCACTGCACCAGTGGACATTACAGACGACATCCCGATACACCTCGCACCAAGCCGTGGTCCCTGGTCCCTTCCTTGGGACCAAAAGTTGCGCCCCCGGGAACTGGCGGTACGTCCCCCTCCCTCCCCCCCCCGCCCCCCTCCCCACCCTGATGGTATCAGCTGCTCCTCGGGCAAATGTAAAGGACCTCTTATTTCGGGATGAGCGCCCTATGATCAGCGCCGATCCTTCACTCCAGTAGCTTGAAACTGACTTCCCGTTGTCATCTCTGCTCTCATCACCCGCCCAGGGCGTGTCAAACTATCAAAGATAACGGCCGATCTCAAAGTGGTGACTTGCTCGGCGCAAAGAGCTCGAATCCATTCTGACCGGCAGGGAGGATGTCAGTCCAATTCTTTAATATCTGCTCATGCATGTTAGCGGTCGGCCGCTGGCACGTCTGCTTACGATAAATGTTTTTGTTTTTTGCCCGCTGAGCAGCGTAGTCTACAGCGTCAGCGTCATTTATCTCTGCCGTTGTCTCATATTTCGCCCCGCTTAGCTGTCTCTGTACAACAGCGTCTTCCCGTCTATCATCTACTGCTGCTGCTATCGATTTCCAGCCACATGTTCGACTACACCATGGCCTGCGGGTTTCTTAGACAAACAATGGTCTTACTTCTGTCTCCGAAAATATTCTTAATAACGTAAACATATTCACTGGTTAACAGAAGTCTTTCCGCCTCAAGCAGAAACCCCACAGAGGTCTAGACCAACACCGAGTCCGGCCCCACGATTTAGGGACAAGCAAAACTTACTGTTCTTCCCGGCCTCAGACGACAAGACCTACCACGCTACTCTTTTCTGCAAGTATTTCGTGGATCACTCGTAGACCCCGGAGATGTCTTAACTACATGTATTATATGTCTCTTAGCTTTCCCTGCTGGGTTCAATTTATCTTCAATTAAGCCTGTTATCCTTTTTATTTATCATTTGAACTACTAAGCTGTGTGTGTGTGTGTGTGTGTGTGTGTGTGTGTGTGTGTGTGTGTGTGTGTGTGTGGAGGGGGAGGGGCGGAAGGGGGGGGGGGAGGGGTGTCTGAGAGTCTATGAGTATGTCTGCCTATGTGAACAGTGTTGTCAATTGTCTGCAAGTGTTATGTTTTATTTATATGTATGTGCATAAATTATAGTCTTGTAGTTGTTAGCAACGGCAGTTTTGTAAAATGGCTGTGTCAATGACGATGTCAATGCCTTAACCGTTGTAAAATACAGTTTCATTGATTCATTGATTGATTCATTTCCTGGTCCAAACAATACGGTGCACCAGCTTAAATCCCACTTCTACGCACCAAATTATGTAGTGTCGCTTCAAGCAGCGTTTGACACCAAATTATGTTGCGTCGCCAAGCCAGCTTTTGACATCAAAAGCTGCATCCCTGGACGTTTGCTGTGTTTAGTGTGTCTAAATGTTTGTGTCCTGTCAGGATGCCTTCACACACACACACAAGCACAGTCGCTCGCACTCAATACTAACTACAATAAAACACGAGACAGGAAAATGTAATTTTGAATAAACTATACTGCAGTACTAATATTGGTAAAGTGACAACAACAACATTTAAAATACAATTGGCCCCTAAGTACCAAGCAACAGCTTCTGAATTTGTTCCCTATGTTCGGGGAAAAAATATAACAAGTCGGAGTTGGGGGGGGGGGGGGATTCCAAAGGAGAAACGGGGAGGGGGTTGGGCAGTGTGGTGGGGGGGGGGGGGGTAGGGGGGGGGGGGGGTGAAGGGGAGGTTGAGGTGCAAATCAATAGTCATCCTGCCTCGAACACATCAACCATAAAAATATGTCTCTCGCATTTTGCCGGATGGGGGTGCGTCTGTTTTTTGTTGCCTATGTTTGGGACATATCTGGGGTGAAACACCGACAAATATGTCGAGTCGGAGTTGGACGGTAGGAGGGGAGGAAGGGGGTGGGGGGTAGCCCAGGCAAAATTCAAACAAAATGAAAGGGGGTGGGGGGTGGGGAGGGGAGGCAGGCCATAGTCGTCTGGCCTTAAACACATCAAACGTGAAAATGTAAATTTCCTGCATTTTCGTGGGGAAGGAGAGAGGGAGTATCACTGCCAACTTACTTGTTTTTAACTTCAACACTAACATTTTCGCGTATCCCTCTCTAAAGTGCACGAAAAGTATACGGAAACGTCCTATTCCTTATAAAGACTAGCCACTAGCTACCGACAGGTTATCATGGCCTCATGAATTCCGAGTGAATTCGGCCCTTACAGGCCTTTTAGCTACCGACCTGGTAAGATTTTACTGATAGCGCACATAGTCATAGGCTAAGAAGCCGTATTCTCCCGTGAAATGTTATATTTCGGGACCGTATACGCATTACGTGGACATATACTACGACTTAGACTTGGATAACAAGTTCAGATTTGGCCGTGCGGATCACTGACGAAGTGAAATACGAGATCAAACATCTGAATCTGGGATTAAACGTATAGTGCTGTTCTCAGCCATTCTTAGCGTATCTCCCAGCCTCAGTCCTGTCCACTCTGAGATATTGTCCTCCCATCTTTTCCTCTGTCTTCCTCTCCTTCGTCCTCCTTGCAATGTGCCTTGCAGGATTGTTTTGGCAAGCCCTGCTGAACGCGTGACATGCCCATACTACTTCAGTTTGCGTTTTTTCACAATGGCTAATAGGTCGTCATTGGGCCCGATGGCTTGCCTGATTCTGCTTCCCACTTCCTCGTTCGTGATGTGATCTCTGTATGAAATGCCAAGCAGCCTTCAAAAACATCTCATTTCAGTGGTTTGTATCATCCTTTCAAGGTCTGCTGTGAGGGTCCATGCCTCGCAGGCATACAAGAACACCGAGATGACTCAGGAGCGCATCAGTCTGATCTTGGAGCAGAGCGTGGTGGTTCTGTCCTTCAATATGGTCTTCAATCTTGTCAGTGCTGTTGTTGTCTGCACAATCCTGGACAGTATTTCTGGTTTTGATCCCTCATCTGTCACAGTGGCTCCTAAGTATTTGAATTTATTAAGTGTTTCTAGTTTTTGGCTTCCATTCATGATGTCAGTGCCAATGCCATTGGTGTTATTTGTCATCAGTTTGGTCTTCTCTGCACTGCTTTCCGTCCCATACGCAATGGCTGTACTGTTCAGCTTCTCCACCAGCTGAGCTAGCTCCTTCTCTGTTCCTGCAAGGCCACCCATGTCGTCCGCAAAGCGCAAGTTCGTGATTGTTCTGCCTCCAATACTGATCTTTCAGAGCGCCTGTCATGATTCTTCCCAGGAAGATATTGAAAAGAGTAGGTTCTCAGCCTTGTCTGACTCCGACTGTAGTCCTAAACCAGTTGCCTATTTTGCCGTTGAAGCAGACTGCGCTAGTGGCCTTGTTGTAAAGGTTTGCTATGACTTTGATCAGGTTGGCATTTATGGTGGACTGAAGGGCTGCATGCCACACCCTGTCAAACGCTTTCTTAAAATCCACAAAGACATGATAGAGGTCTTGCTGGTGCTGGAGGTACCTCTCACATAGAACTCTAAGGTTGAAGATCTGCTCAGTTGTGCTGCGCCCTTGTCTGAAGCCTGCCTGTTCCTCAGCTATGATTTCCTCTGGCTGTGGCTTCAACCTTTTCAGTAGGATCTTTAACATGACTTTGCTTGGGTGGCATATAGGACTGATCGTGCGATAATTCTGGCATTGATGTAAGTTGCCTTTTCTGGGGAGAGTTATTATAAGTGATTGGGTCCATGGTGTGGGCCAATCCCCTGACTGCCAGATCTTATTGCAGATTGTTAGTAAGGCGCTTTTCATGTCTTCTCCCCCTTTTTGGACTAGTTCTGCATGGATGTCGTCTGCTCCTGCTGCCTTCCCTTTTTTTTAAGCGACTTCACTGCAGCCTCTACTTCTTCTCGGAGGATGGGATAGTTGCCATTGTTGGTCACGGGTGTGTTGAAAAGTATGCTTGGGTCCCTTGTAGCTCGGTGATTGTACAAATCTGAGCAGTACTCTGTCCATCTCTTCAGTATGTCTTGGTCTTCCGTAAGACAGTTCCCTTCACTATCTTGAATGATAGGGGAGCGTCCTTGTTTTACACTGGTCAGGTCTTTCACCAGGTGGTATGCTTTTTTGCTATTATTTTTGTTCAGATTTTCTTCTACGTGTTTACACTATCTTCAATCCACTTATTCTTTAAAGAAGTACCCAACGGAGAAAGAAACACGCTTAGAAAAAACGGTACAACACAATTTATTAATATTTCGGGTAAATACCCTTTGTCAAAATAGACAAACAAACAGAGACATTAGCCGCTACTTATCTTCAGATGCAGAAGGAATGTGGCAACTGAAGGTGACGTAAAAAGAAAAAGAAAAGAAAAGGAAAGGAAAGGAAGAACAAAAGTAAAAATGACGTCAAAGAAAAAAAATCGTAAGAGAAAGACTCCGAGAGAAACTAAACACGAGAGACAATAGTGTGTGTAAGCGCGCGCAGGAGCGAGCAAAAGTAAATGCGCGTGTGTGAGGCCGGGGAGAGAGAGAGAGAGAGAGAGAGAGAGAGAGAGAGAGAGAGAGAGAGAGAGAGAGAGAGAGAGAGAGAGAGAGAGAGAGAGAGAACGAACGGGGAGTACCCTTGGGCACGAAGTAGGCTGAGTGTCTAATACACAAAGCCAGCTAAACACCAACCCGAAGGCAAACCTTATATCACCATCGAGTTGAGGACTACCTCGGGGAAAAACGGGAGGACCCCGGGAAAAAAACCCCAGCATTTAGCATGGTACACAACAAGGAATATCGATGAAACAAAGCAAATAATCAAATTCAGTAAGAGAATAATGGTATAAGAGGAGAGTAGGTAGGTGTGAAACCATCTTCAAGGGTAACTCCAAACAAAAAAACAAAAAAAACAAAAAAAAAACGGGTGTGGGGGGAGAGAAAGACAAAAGGGGCGGGGGAAGGGGAGGAGGAAAGGGAAGAGAGAGAGAGAAAGGGGGAAGAGAGAGAGAGAGAGAGAGAGAGAGAGAGAGAGAGAGAGAGAGAGAGAGAGAGAGAGAGAGAGAGAGAGAGAGAGAGAGAGAAAACAAAAAGGGAGGGGGGGGGGAAGGCAAACAAACAGAGCCACCAGCCCCACCCAACAGGCACCCTCCAGCCCACGGACGAACGCACAGGCATGCGAACAAGACGACCACATACAGCCCCAAGGGAATGCACATGATCGCCCCCCACACCCGCGCATAAATCCAAGGACCGGCGACCAAGCGCCCGACAGGGAAGGGCAAGGGATCCAACTTAACGTATGGCCAGCGCTGAAAAAGTCCCCATGGGAGGCACAAAGTACATATCAATCAGCGCCAGCCGCACCTATCTGGTTAGTGAGTAGTCAGACAGAAGCGACTCGGTAAGGTAAATGACAGTTAGCAGAAGACACAGGTAAGGTCCAAAAAGTTAATCTTTCATATTCATCCCGAGTGGCGCCACAGTGCCCAGTTTATTAATCAAAAATTTTTCTCGGTCTTTCCTGGCCCAGACATTACTGGTTTGCATAAGCCAGAGGCCTTTAACACGAATGTCCGAGACGGAGTGATCGGCCTGGTTGAAATGTCGCCCGACCGGTCTATTGTAATGGTACTTGACCGACTGAAGATGTTCTTTAAAACGGTCGTTGATGGTTCTTTCCGTCTCTCCAACATAGAGTTGGCCGCATTTCACACAGGAGATGACATAAATCACGTTGGTAGTTTGACATGTGAAGTATCTGTCTATGTTGAAGTTGTAGCGTGGACCATTCACCACTGTAGAAGGGCAAATAAAAGGACATGTCTTGCAATTTGGAACATTGCACGGTGTGGAGGGGTCTGGTGGTAGAACGAGGCTTAAGAGTAGAGCGAACAAGCATGTCTCGTAAATTAATATCCCTCTTGAAAGCCACCAACGGAGGTTCAGAAAAGATAGCAGCGGACTCTTTACTGGATGACAAAAGACCCCAGTTAGAAAGAAGTATTTTACGAACCGGATTGGTGTGCGGATGGTAAACCGTGGTTACGATGGGCCTGTCACTCTCAGCGGTAGGCTTAGTCTGCAGTATACTCGCGCGACTAAGTTTTTGTACTGTTTGGAGAGAACCTTGAACAACAGTATGTGGGTAATGTCTGTCGATGAAAAATCCAGCCATTTCTTTGGATTGAACATCAAAATCTGATTTTTCGGAACAGATTCTTTTAAGCCGAAGAAACTGAGAAAATGGGATGCTATTCTTACATTTGGGGTTGTGCGAAGAGCGGTAGTCGAGGTATGAATGTGAATCGGTAGGCTTGTAATGTATTGAAGTTTTCAACATTCCGCAGTCAATACTGATGCTCATGTCCAGAAAGTCGACGGAAGTAGCTGATATATTGTATGTGAACTTGATGGATGGGTGGAAATCCTGCACGAAGTGAATGAAGTCTAAAAGTGCAGCGTGGGTCATGTGTGTAGCTCCGATACCATCATCGATGTAGCGTTTATACATCTCAGGGACAGGCCCGGTGTATGTCTGAAGTATTTGGTTCTCAAGGAAACCCATGAAGAGGCAGGCATAGCTGGGTCCCATTTTAGTGCCCATCGCTACGCCACTGCACTGAGCGAAGGTGACGCCATCAAAGGAGAAACTGTTAAGAGAGAGAACCAATTCAGCCAGACGTATAAGAGTATGAGTAGGAGGTTGTTTATGACTTCTTTGGTTGAGGAAGTACGAAAGTGCATTGAGGCCGTCATTGTGCGGTATGACAGTATATAGTGAAGTGACATCAAGTGTAAACAACAGTTCAGGTTTGAAAAGTTGTTTCTGGTTGACTTGGTCTATGATCTCTAGAGCATGGTTGGTGTCTTTAATGTAGGTAGGTAGAGACTGGACAAAGGGTTGGAAGATGATGTCCAGGTATTCGGAGATGTGTTCTGTGGGACAGCTGCAAGCTGACACTATGGGGCGGCCTGGATTGTTGAGTTTGTGAATTATTCTTTGCCTTTTTCATGCTTTTCTTGATAATTTCCCTGTATTGTTTATCTCCTTCTACATCTGATTTCTTTTTCTTTAATTCTCGACGCTTGCCACATAGAACAAAGATGTCAGCTGTAACCCAAGGTTTCTTTGCTTGTCGGTGTTTGCCAAGGATCTCACTGGCTGTTTGGGTTACCGCAGTGTTAAATGTGTCGATCAGTGTGTCCACATCCGTGTCTTCTGCACCTAGAAGTAGCAGTGGCGCGAATTTTCCTCCTATCTTTGCCTGGAAGGCTTCCCCTACCTCTGGGTCTTTCAGTTTCTCGAGGTCAAACTTGATTCTGATGGGACCCTGCTTGTTGACCTTCTTTAGGAGGAGTCGGAAGGTCATCATCACTAAGTCATGGTCGCTTCCAATGTCTGCTCCTGGAAAACTTCTTGTATTGGCAATGTTCACACTGGTTAATTGGAAGCGTCTCTTCACCATGATGTAGTCATTTTGGTGATGGTGCTCTCCGTTCGGGCTGTGCCATGTCCACCTTCTGGATGCTTTGTGTGGTCCAAACGTGTTCATCAGCTATAGATCATTTGAGCTGGCAAATTCCAGAAGCCTTAAGCCTCTGTCGTTGGTCTCTGCATTGCAGTAGCGTCCGCATGTGCCTTTCCAGTTTCTAGCACCATCCTCTCCTGGTTTGGCATTCCATTCTCCCTGCACCACAAGAATGTCTTTCTTGGGGGTCTGGTCCAAGACTTCTTGCAGTTGGTCATAGAAGTCTTTTATTTCCTCATCGCCATAATCTGTTGTTGGGGCGTAAACTTGTGCAATGGTGATATTGAAAGGGGTTGCCCTCAAGCGTATGGTGATAAGCCTACTGGAGACTGGCCGACAACTCATGACAGTGTTCACGATGTCTTTGTGGACGAGAAATCCGACACCCTGTTCGTGTTTGTCTTCTCTGCCACTGTAATACAGTTTGTGGTTTTGCTGGGTTGATGTTTCCCCACGGTTCTTCCATCGTACTTCGCACAGTCCTAGGATGGTCCAGTGGTATCTGTTCGTGTGTCAGTTCCTCTACCTTTCCAGGCGAGTTTAATGTTCTGATGTTCCAGGTTCCAATGCTGATGTTGTTTCCGGCACGGAGTTTTGGTGGTGCACCAGTAACACACTTAACACCTCTGCCCTGGCCCGCCGTGAGATGGCCTTAGTCGCCTGCTCGGCGTTAAACACCAATAATAATAATCTGCCTTGGCGCAAGACAGAAGGCGCGGTCCTTGTTCCGGGCGACGACCGATCCGGTATGGATTGAGGTAAGGTTGTCATTGCATGTGGTGTGTCTTGGACAAAAGAACCTGGCGGAGCCCATCCCTCTCCAGGCTGTTAACCACAACCGAAACTCCACATAACTTGTGGCTCGCCTTGGTCGTGGACACGTGGCCGATGAGACCCTCATGGGACTCTTTTGCCCTGGGTGGTGACTTCATCAAGGAAGTTCATACACCCACTCAGGTACCGTGTTTGCACCCTAGGCTGTGGTTATCCAAAACCTAACCTGCAAGGCAGCAGGGGACTCGTGGAGGGCGGGGTCATCCCGTGCAGATGTGAACATCTGCCCACTGCCCACCGGGTCAAATACTGTCTGCTTTATTCGTTTGCGATTGTTCACACACACCAGATTGGATCCATCTGGTTTCTTCACGATGACCACTGGCAACTTAGACTCACTGATTACTCCCAGGTCCATCATCTCCTTGATGTCTTTATTTTTAGTTTTTCGCTCGTGTTGTAAAGTAGACGGCTTGCTTCGACCCGGCTAGTTGGACGTCAAATTAACTTCATGCTGGGTGGTGTCTGTTGTGCCTGGGGTTAGGTGTAAACCGATGCTTGAACTCCGTAGTTAGGGCTCTCAATTCTTTTTGTTTGTGTCTGGGTCAAGTTTTGATTGTTGTTTAGTCTAAATTACGCGTTATTTGAAACCTCGAATTTGTGTCTGAAGAGAGGCGTAAAACGCCAAATATTTATGACGTCAGACTGTATTTTCTGGGGAAATACACAGGAGACGCGACTCTTTGTGAATAGGCTATCATGCCCGGTCGAGGAAATGTGCTTGATTTTTGCCGCTGGGATTTCAAACTTTTACCAGCGGTGCTGCTTTGAAGCAGCCAGTGACAAGATCAGAATCTGTAGCAATCAAGTGCGGACTTTTCTCACTGGGTTCAAGTGATAGAATTTTTAAAGTTTGAGCACAGGACTGCGTGGCAAGCGACTGGATGTACGGTAGGTATGATTTCTTTCATGAAGCATGTTGACGTCTTTTGCCAACCAGTACTGAGCTCACACACGCATTCAACAATGACTCGATCTTTTAAAAAAAAACTGAAATGTCATAAATCTGTCACATTTTCTTTGTTTATTTCTCTTTCTCTCTTACTGCTCGAGTGGCAACAGTCTTTGCTTTCTAAACAGCATACGCGTTGACACGGAGCACAATGGAATGTTTCGAGTGTCTCAGTTCAGAGTTTTAACTGCGACACATTTGTGTGCACTTGTGTATTGTGCTCACCGCTTGAGTCATGCCAAAATAAGTTAAAACTCTTTTATTTTCCTATCGTCAGCCACCATTTGATCTTGTGCTTTTCGGTTATTTATGATGTAAGGTGCCGGACAGTCCTGATCTAAGCGTTCAGTCGATAGACCTAGGACGGATTCGTGCGCCATACTAGAATTGCGGATTGGCCAGCTGATTAAACATTACAGGTATGGCAAAGGTTCTAGGAGGTAAGCATTGAGGCATTGAACCCCGTGCGATTGTCAGATGCTGACCAATTTACAGTGTTGAAAAATGGGGTGACTGAACGACAATGTTCATTTGTTCAGTCTCTCCTTCTCTCCCCTTTACAAACTCCAGGAGATGAACTCCTTCCAGTCCGCATTCCTTTCCAATTCTTAAGAATGTCTCCATTTCCGATGTCGCCATCTCTGCGTTTCACTACTGGCTGTTGTCTCTGGCTACCCTTTCCACTGAACCAACTGAAGAAGTCCCATCGGAGGTCCCAAATGATATGTGGTAGTCGTAGTCGTAGTATGATACAATCACACCAGACGCACGAACGTAGGGTTCTTGTAAAGAAACTTCACTCAGCTGCAACTCGTCACACGTGGCACAAGGTTGTAGACCACACTGGAGTAACAGTTCCAACAATATTTTATTTGCAGCGATGCTATCTCCGCACAATGCATCCACAAATGCACCAACACTGATACACTGTCTCCACTACAAAGAATCAACACTTTTGACACACTGCGTCTCTCATACAATAATACACACATACTTCCTAACACGGTCTTTTATACTAGTATAGATTTCCAGAATAATCCAGCAAATTTACACAACACAACCAACCAGATAAGAAAATGTAACCAAAACTCTTTATTATTTATTAAAAAGGAACAGTCTACAAATAACTACAGCTTTCGACTAACATCCATGCGTATTCGATACAATGTTACGAAAAGTTCCCAACAACGTTGACGTCATATTTGAGGTCACTAGAATGATCGCGCCGTTTCGAGAAAGTTATGTGTTAAACGAGGTAGGACTATAAAACAATGTAACGAAAAGACGCATCATTTTAGTTACACAACAGAAATCGATCGCAGTTCTTCAGGCAAAAGAAAATGAATGTCACCAAAAAGGTACGGAATTCTTATCCAAAACAACTCAAATGAATATCGGAGCCCGCCTACGACCAACACACACTCGCTCTCAAAAGAATAACACAACCATAAAAGTAACACATGCTGTGCACGGAGCAGACGCCTTTCAAGACCACTCTACCGGCCATGACAAATGTAAAATAGGTCTGTGTCAATGTTTCTCATCGGGGACAGTTCATGCTATACAGTATTTTGCAGGCATAAGTAGGTCATACCCGAAATTGTTGTCTGGATTACATAAAAAGTAAACGCAATAGGTTTATGTTTGGGGCTAACTCTTTCTGGTTCGATCTGACTTAAAATCACCTGCATTCAGTAGTTATTTTTCACTCACAAAACCCGAAACAAACAACACACACACACACACACACACACACACACACACACACACACACACACACACACACACACACACACACACACACACATATGGAGACAAAAACCTTAGAGTGGGTTACCTACCATTTTATGTGAAAATGGGTTCCCATATTTCTATTTATTCTAGGGCTCTGGAGTTGATGCGAATGTTTAGAACTCACCTTATAACTAAGCTCTACAACTTAAAATAAAATAGACATTTTCTAGAAACAGAGCCACTGGATGGAGAAAAAAATGGGTTTCTACCAATAAAGTGGGTGCCTCTCACACAAAAACTGGCTTTACAGTGAAAATGGGTGTCCTCGTCAAATCATTCATTTTAGCATAGACTATCTCAAGAAAATTAGGTGTCTGCAATAAGGTAAAGTTCACGGAATATTTGATGCTTCTTTTCCACATTTATTTGATTGTTGTCCTTTTTTTTCAACTTAATGTGTATTCCTTCTTTATCCTGCAATAAAAACTGTCAAGCACAATGACACAACACACAGTGAACAAATACCTCACTAAACATACCTCTGGTTGATTTTGTTATGATTGTTTGGGTGGGGTTGTGGGGTTGTGTGTGGGGGGGGGGGGTCATCACTTTTGGTTTTATAGAGCTGCTGAATGCTCTCTTATGAATGAAAGATTTTGATTGTCCCTGGAATCAGTAGGTCATTTCAGAGGTGAGCACTGGGTTGCACGTCAAACCACTCACAAATACACATTTGGAGTGCACCAGATGGGTCCAGTTGGCCAAGTCCCACATTCCACACTATAGGACAGCTAAGACTGAGAAGCAATCGCGGCGTTTATGGCGCGGTACAAGGTTTAAAACAAAAAACTGTTTTTAGAAGCGTGTCGGGGGAACAGTTTTTATTTAAACTGTTTTAAAACCTCTTTAAACTCCACTTTTGTTAATGTTAAAAGTGTTTTCATTTACAGGCGTGTCGTAACTGTTATGCATCTATTCCAACGTAATAGTGCTGAATATTTTTCCCACTGTCGCCTTCTGTCTTCGCTCAGCACTCGACTTTCCAGACCTTCCCTCAAACGGGCAGCATTCACACAAACAATACTTTACTATTACACTCTTTGGCAACATTAGTTTTTTTTCTCTGACCTAGCATTACATCGAAAGATGGTCCATCCAAGCCTGCACTATTCATACTGCACTAAACGACTGACTGCATCTTTTGTCAAAATATGGCTATTTTGGACCTATTTCCTGAGCTCTTGTGACCCTTGACCTTTCCGAAGAATCAACCAAATTAGTATGAATTAAAAGGTCTTACCCTCAGGTATCTTAGTATCAAGTTTGGGTTTGAAGTTGTGAATACTATTTGAGAAAAAAATAAATTCTGTCAAAACATAGCTATTTTTTACCTTTTTCCTGAGCCCCTGTGACCTTCCCCTTCGTGAGAGGTCACTCAAATTGGTATGTTTGCCACAAAGTATCCTTGGGCCAAGTTGGAAGACTGTGGCTTGAATAGTCTCCGATAAAATGCCAACGTTAAAGTTTTCAACACAGACGGATGACTGCAGAAGGACGACGGACAGACCACCGCTGGACCAAAATAATAGACTCACTTTCGCTTCGCACATGAGCCAACAGAAAAGTGAATGAGGTCCTTACACTATCTGTGACCTCATGTGAACGCTGTAAAAATAAAATCTTACCTTAAAATCCCTCTCAGCACCAGTCTGATTGTCAACGAGCGTTTTTTTTGGCATTCCAACAGTTTTGGCGTAGTTTTCCTTGTAGGTTTAGCGTTTCCCTCCTCCTTTTTCATCCGGGCTTGGGACCGGCAATGGCGGAGTTGTATTCATTTGCAAACGCACATAAGACTCTAAAATTAAAACAAATTACAAGGTGCCGCTACACTTTCGAAGCACATGGCCCCAAGCTACATGTTGTCACGTGATCAAATGCCCATTCAATGGGCAAGATTATCGAAACTGAATATTTTTCAAAGAAAACAACTTGAATACCTTATTGGTCGCAGGGGGTACAATGCATGGTTTCTTTGACCTCCATCAGGCCTACAAGGGTCAGTGTAGCGAACCTCCGTGACCCGAGCAATAATTTATCAGATAATAGCCTCACGTATTTTTATCCACCCCCCCCCCCACACACCCCCCTCACACACACACACCCTCCCCTCACGCACCCCCACCCCCACCCCCACCCCTTCACAACATACGCCGTAAGATGGCCTTAGTCGCCTGCTTGGCGTTAAACCCAAATAACTAATGAAATGTTGGAGATGTTGCCTCCTAACCTCTGTGTACCAGCTGCATAGATTGACCACGATAATTCAAGGGTACCCTTGAATTATCATGGTCAATCCATCTCCTGCTTCAGTGTCCCGGGCGAAATGGGTTAAGACACGTTGAGAAATACTTGATGTTGACTGAATTACACACATGACTCATATGGCCGAAATGTTCTAAGAGCACATGACAAAGCCTGATTACTTTACTCCGGGAGGGAGGGGGGGGGGAGTCCAACGTCGTGTTTGGGACCTTGAAAATGATACAAAAGGCCTCCATGATGCTACGCTTTGCTTCGACGGGGGCCAAAAAATCAAAAAGTGGTGAGGGGGAGGGGGGAGGGGGGGGGGAGGGGAGGGGGGGGGGGGGGGGAGAAGGGGCGAAGGGGGGGGGGGGAAGGGGGAGGGGGGGGGGCAGTCGACAGACCTTGCTTCCAGGGGCTAGGAAATCAAATAAATGGGAAGAAGGGGGGGGGGGGTAGGCATTAGACGTTGCTTCCAGGGGCCGAAAGATCAAATAACAAAAGGGGGGGGGGGGGGGGCGAGGAGGTGAGGGGGTGATGGTGGTCGTCAGACCTTGCTTCCAGGGGTCGCAAAATCACACGACGGGGAGGGGGGAGGGGGGTTGTCGTCAGACATTGTAATCAAACAATGTGGGGGGGGGGAGGGGACGGGGAGAGGGGGGGGGGTGTCAGACCTTGCTTCCAGGGTCCGAAGAATCAAACAACGGGGAGAGGGGGGGGGGGGGAGTAGTCGACGGACCTTGCTTCCAGGGGCCGTAAAATGTAAACAACCGGGGGCGGAGGGGGGGGGGGAGGGGGAAGAGCGACAGACCTTGCTTTCAGGGACTTAAAATCAAACAGCAGGGAGGGGGGGGGGGAGGGGGCGAAGCGATAAATCTTGCTTCCAGGGGCCGAATAAACAAACGAGGGAGGGGGGGGGGGTTCAAACACCCCCAAAAAGGGGCTTTGTTTAAGCATTTTTACTAATTTTGGGTCTGGAAGGGGAGGGGGCCATAGATCCCCTCCCCCCCTCCCTGGTTCCAACCCTGCACCCCCTCCCTCACCCTTGACCTTTGCAATGAGTTGAGTAAATTGGTATGCACAGGAAGGTTTTATCATCAGCTACCTTTGTCCCAAATTTGATTAAAATTTGCAAAAATGTTGCTAATAACTAAAATTTTATAAAAAATTGGCATTTTACACACATTTGCCAGCCTGTGATCCTTGACCTTTCTGAAGCGTTATCCAAAACAGTATGCATAGATAGATCTTCCCATCAGGTATCTCTGTAGCAAGTTTGGGTTTAAAGTTGTGTTTGAGAAAATAAGATAATTATTTTGTCAAAATATGGCTACTTTGAACCTATTTTCTGAGTCGGCTCTTTGACCCTTGACCTTACCGAGGGATCAACCAAATTAGTGTGCATGGAAAGGTATTACCCTCAGGTATCTTCGTACCAAGTTTGGGTTTGAAGTTGTGAATAGTATTTCAGAAAGAAAAATAAGTGTCAAAATATAGCTATTTTTGACATATTTCCTGAGCCCCTGTGATCTTGACCTTTATGAGAGGTCACTCTAATTGGTATGTTTAAAAAGGCCTCGCCACAAAGTATCCTTGGGCCAAGTTTGAAGTATGTGGCTTGAAAAGTCTCTGAGAAAATGCCAACGTTATAGTTTACGACGGATGACGGACGGGCGACTACTGGCCCAAAACATACTCACTTTTGCTTCGCACGTAAGCCAAAAATGTACTTTTACATACGTACGCACACGCACACACACACACACACACACACACACACACACACACACACACGCACACACACCACACCACACCACACTACACCATACACACACACATGCACACACATGGAGACAAAAGCCTCATAGTGGGTTACATGTGAAAATGTGTTCCCATATTTCTATTTATTCTAGGGCTCTGGAGTTGATGCGAATATTGCGGCGTGCCCCAGGGTTCTGTCTTGGGGCCTGTACTGTTTTCAATGTATACTCATCCCCTGTCATCTGTTGCGAGTCGGCATAGTTGTGGTTTCCACAAATATGCCGACGAAAAACAGCTGCTCAGGGACTCCAAGCCATGCGATGTCCCAATTATAATTAAGGAAGTCGAACTCTGTAAATCATCTGTTAAAAAATGGATGCTTATGAACAAGCTCATGCTGAATGGTGGCAAAACTGAGTCAATGTGTGTCACGTCATATCACACTCTTTCCTAGGTCACCTGCAGCAGCTTGACTGTTGGTGAAGCTAGCATACCTTTCAAACGTTGTGTTCGTGACCTTGGTGTTCTTTTGGACTCTACCTTGTCTATGCATGACCATATCACTTCCATCTGTAGAGCAGCCTATTTCCAGCTGAAGAAAATCAGCTCTGTAAGATCTTTCCTGTTTCAGTCTACCACCACTCAGCTTGTGTCTTCACTGATTTTGAGCCGCATTGACTATTGTAATTGTTTTTTTGCTGGCCTGTCATCTGAAGAACTGGCCCGTCTTTAGAGAATATTAAACAGTGCAGCTCGAGTCATTTTTCAGAAATCAAAAAAAGATCATGTGTCATCATTGTTGTACCAACTTCACTGGCTTCCCATCAAAGCTAGGATTGAGTACAAGGTAGCTACTTTCGCCTTCCGTCATTTCGATGGTACACTGCCTCCCCACCTTTCTAGTATGTTAACTACTTATCAAGCCTCCCGCACCTTACGTTCTAGCAGTGAAAAACTTTGAAAGTACCGAAAATAAATACAAAGTCCTTTGGTCAAAGGTCCTTTTGTTTCCAGGCCCCAGTCATTTGGAATTCGCTTCCGAAGCACATTCGTGATGCTGTGATGAAACTCTATGCTCATGCATAGTGTTCACACATTAGGTTAAATACGGTACGGTAGTTGTCAACGGTTTGTGTTGTGTCGATAGTCCGTGAGTCCCGGTGTCCACGTGAAACCTTTAAGACACGGTTAATACGGGAAGTTTAGTGAGTTGTAGGCAGAAGTTTAGGCTGTCAGAGCAGTAATACGTTAGTACGGGCTTTCTTGTTGGAGGAAACAGATGTGTTTGAGATACCTAGCCCATATTCCAAGACTCTGAAACCTAGAATTCAGGTATGTTTCTATATATTGATAGTTGCTTAGTTAAAGACAGTATGCGTTGGTAAGAGTAATTTGGTTGTATAGTGTTGACCGGTTTGGTTCAGTTATGTTGGTTTGGAGTTCAGTGAGTTAACCGGTGTTTTTGGTATACAGTTATTTACCGAGATGGATAACTAAAAGAATGTGAGGTGTGTATGTCTAAGTCGCTATGAAGGTAGTACGTGGTTGGTTAAGCATAGTCTTTTCTAGGGTAGAGAATAGTGTATAGCGAGAGTGTTAGGTTATAGTCTGTTTCAAGATAGTAACAGTAATGGGGGTGTTACGAAAGTAGTCAGGTTATGAAGCACGTGTGTGTGAATGAACGTGTGAGTTAGTTGTATCAGCCAGGTTACGTAGTGTTTCTCATGTTGTCCAATATGTGTGTGTGTTTAGCAAGTGTTACGATTTGAGTCCTTATTGTTGTTTAGAGTGCTTGTCGTGGAGAGAGAGAGAGACGGACGCCGAGACGTCAGTCACCAGGACCTAACTCGAGGTCATATCTCCAATTCTTCACTCAGGGAGTGAGCGGCCGGGACCAAGACACCCGAGTCACAGCGAGAACTGCGCTACAGTACGAGAAACGAGGACGGCCACGATACGACTCGAGGAGCGTACGTGAAAGGACTTGCACGCCTAGACATGAGAAGGACTTGACAGTAACCAGGCGAGAACACCAAACAGGTTGGAGACTGTGAGAACTAATACCTAGCCTGGCCGAGATATTGTGTACGTGTGTGTGATGTTTGTATGTTGGTAGAAGGGAAGTGTGAATAGTTGATAATCTTTTTGAACCTTTTATTGTTTACTAGTGTATAAAAGTTACTTTAGAAAGGGAGCCCGTGTGTTGAGTTTTACCGCATGAATGCGCCCGTCTGAGTCAGTGGCGGTGTATGCGTCTGTTGTGCGAGAGTCTGTGCGTACGACTGGGGGCAAGTCTGCTTGCGTTACAGTGGTGACCCTGATTTTAGCGGTAGGTAAGAGTAGCTGCGGGCGATAGTAGAGTAGGGTTTTGTTGCTATGTGTGTGTTGATTGTTGTGATAGATTTCCCTCTCCGATTCTAGGGGGTAAGATCCGTTGTTTCTGTAGTTTTCTGGATGTTACGAGGAGCTAGTTCTTGTTTCTTCCTTTTGTATAGGTAGTATTCTTTTTCCTTGCTCTTCTTTCTATCGTTCTTATTTTTTCGATCCATCTGGACGTCAAGTAGGTCGCTTTTCTTTTGCGTAAGTTGTTGTTATTTTTGCCGTTGATTTGTATTTATACGTTTTCAAGTTTTTGGGAAGTGGTTGTAGTAAATATGGAGTCGGACCCGGTAGAGGCTTATTTTAAACAAGGTGAGAGGTTAGGGCTTAGAGATGAGAAACTTTTTGAGTACGTCGAGAAATGTAAAGATAGGGAGGATAGGGCGAGAGAGAGAGAGAAATTCAAAGAGAAGAGAGAGTACTTAAGAAAGAGGAGTTAGAGGTTTAGAGAGTGAAAGACGAGAAATTGTTGGAGATTCGGAAATTTAGAGAGGAGAAAGAGTTAGAAATGCAGATACTGAGAGAAGAGAAGGAGTTAGAAGCTCAGAGAGAGAGGAGAGAGAGAGAGTGTCCTTAGAAAAGAAGAACTAGCGTTTCAGAGAGAGAAAGACGAGAGGGAACATGCGTTAAGAGAGAGAATTAGAGTACCAGAGAGAGAAAGAAGAGAAAGATAGGGAGGTACAACTACAGTTAGCTCGAGATGCGGGGTCTAGAGCAGCTCCAGATAGTGATTCGGTAGGCCGGGGCATACGTAATTTTCCTAGACTGCCGATGTTTAAGGAGTCTGTGGACTCTATTGACGCTTTTTTGTGTCGGGTTTGGGGCTCACGCGCAGGCGTTGAGTTGGCCTTCTGCCAACTGGCCCGTTTTACTTTCGTCTGTGCTAGAAGGTCAAGCCTTGAGTCTTTTCCATAGCTTGAACTTTTCGGGGAACGTAGATTACGAGACTTTGAAGGAGTGTCTTTTACAGAAGTTCCAGTGTAGTGCGGAGGGTTTCAGAGAACGCTTGAGAGCTTGTCGGCCAGAGACAGGGGAATCGTTCGTGTCGTTTGGCAAACGATTTTCCCACTTGCTCGTACGTTGGGTCGAACTGTCAAAGATCGACCACACGTACGAGGCATTGTTCGATCTCATATTGGCAGAACAGTTCTTTGGTAGCGTTTCCAAGGATCTAACGGTATTCTTGAGGGAGCGTAACCTCACGACTACGGACGAGTTAGTTCAGAACGCGGAGGCTTTTCAGCTGGCGCATCCGACGAAAAACCTCGCGCGTAGGACCGAGTCACCGCCGGTCGCTGCTAACACGACTGGGGGTTACCGGGACGTCAATAATTTACGTGGGGCCCAGCTGGTTAACGGAAGAGGTACTTTGCGGTTTCGACGCGGTGATAGAGGTAACGGCAATGGCGGTCGCGATCCGTACGCACGAGGAGAAACATCTGGTCGTGGATATGGTCGTGGTCGTATGACGAATTCGGACACTCAGTGTTTTGCGTGTCATGCATACGGTAATTTTAGTTGTGACTGTCCTAGCAGTAGTTCAGGGGCTCAGTGTTTCACCTGTCAGGGGTACGGCCATCTAGCTCATCAATGTCCTAACAGTCCTGGTATGGTGGAGGGGGCGGAGCAGCCCACTCACATGGCCAGTTTTGCAGTCCCAGTCGGGGAGGAACCACAGCTGGGCGGAGTGTGTTCAGCTGACGGAGGTGGTTACCTACAGCTGGTGGACGGTGTTGTTAACGGGAATCTCGTTTCAGTTCTCTGAAAGGACATGCACGCCTAGACGTGAGAAGGACTTGACAGTAAACAGGCGAGAACACCAAACAGGTTGGAGACTGAGAACTAATACCTAGCCTGGCCGAGGTATTGTGTACGTGTGTGTGATGTTTGGATGTTGGTAGAAGGGAAGTGTGAATAGTTGATAATCTTTTTGAACCTTTTATTGTTTACTAGTGTATAAAAGTTACTTTAGAAAGGGAGCCCGTGTGTTGAGTTTTACCGCATGAATGCGCCCGTCTGAGTCAGTGGCGGTGTATGCGTCTGTTGTGCGAGAGTCTGTGCGTACGACTGGGGGCAAGTCTGCGTGCGTTACAGATGCCCCTACAGTAATTTCTTTGAAAAGTCAGCTTAAAACACATCTTTGCCATTCTCAATATTCTGCCTTACCAAATTCCAGTCTCTTGTCTGTTTCACAATAACATCATGATGATCCTGTGTCAGTCCTTGTTGCGATGGTTGTTTGTGCTTTGAGTGTGTTTATGTGCTGTTAATTTTAGAATTTGTATTGTAATATTTGTTTTTTGTCGTTTTTTCTGTTTATTGATTTGTGTTTAGGTTTTAACTTTGATTTGCATTGTACAGCGCTTAGAGCCTGCACTGCAGGGAGTTTGGGCTTTATAAATATAATAATAATTATTATTATTATTATTAACTCACCTTATAACCATGCTCTACTACTTAAAATAAAATAGACATTTTCTAGAAACAGAGTAACTGGACAGAGAAAAAATGAGTTTCTACCAATAAAATGGGTTTCTCACACAAAAACTGGCATTACAGTGAAAATGGGTGTCCTCTTCAAATCATTAATTTTAGCATGGACTATTTTAATAAAATTAGGCGTCTATAATAAGGTAAAGTTTACGGAATATTTGATGCTGCTTTTCCACATTTATTTGATTGTTGTCATTCTTTTTTCAACTTAATGTGTATTCCTGGGTTTTTTTCTTGCACTAAAATTGTCAAGCACAATGACAACACACAGTGAACAAAATACCTCACTAAACATACCTCTGTTTGATTTTATTATGGTTGTTTGAGTGGGGTTGTCGGGGGGGGGGGGGGGGGGGGGGGGGGGGAGAGGGTGTGTGTGTGTGGGGGGGGGGGGGTCATCACTTTTGGTATTATAGAGATGCTGAATGCTCTCTTATGAATGAAAGATTTAATTATCAGTGCAATCAGTAGGTCATTTCAGAGGCGGGCACCGAGTTGCACGTCGAACCACTCACAAATACACATTTGGAGTGCACCAGATGGATCCAGTTGGCCAAGTCGCACATTCCACACTATAGGACAGCTAAGACTGAGAAGCAATCGCGGCGTTTATGGCGCGGTACAAGGTATAAAACTAAGAAACTTGTTTTTAGATGCGTGTCGGGCAAACGTTTTTATTAAAACTGTTTTAAAACTTCTTTTAACTCAACTTTTGTTAATGTTAAAAGTGGTTTAATTTACAAGCGTGTCGTAACTGTTATGCATCTATTCCAGCGTATAGTGCTGGATATTTTTTCCCATTGTCTTCTCTCTTCGGCGCTCAACACTGGACTTTCCAGTCCTTCCCTCAAACAGACAGCATTCACACAAACAATACTTTACTATTACACCTTTTGGCAACATTAGGTCAGTTTCTTTCTCTGACCTAGCATTACATCCGAAAATGGCCCATCCAAGCCTGCACTCTTTTTACTGTACTAAACGACCGACTGCAGCAGAGGACGCACGTAACGACGCTGACTGTGTGACGTCATTTTCATTCAATCAATTTGTGCATACAATCCAAGGGGAGATGCAGCCAAAACGAAAGCATTCACAACACCTACAAACAAAGCAACAGGTTGAACCAAAAGGTCGGGCAGGACACAATACAACAGCAGCGTCCCCCTAAGTGCACAGCCTATCTCACACTGCGCGCTCATACGATCACTTCTCTCCATATCAAGTTGCTGGTGCACAAATACTGTTATTGCCCAAGTCACTGGCGCACAAATATATTGCTCTCAAATTTGCCACTAGACATGACCTCCCACCACATTACCCCGGAAGCACAACACAACTCAACACTTTTTTTTTAAACAAAACAACCATGCCCTCAAATAACAAACCTCATTTTGCAGCAACATAAACAATTTACTCCCTCACACAACTACAATACCACCCCCCCCCCCACCCCCTACCCCACTACCTTTCGTATCTCTCCGTTTCACTTCGGCTCACCGATGCAGTCGACCAATCAAGTATTAAGTTATTTATAGCTGAGAAGGGTGATGTCGCACACATACACCCATTAATTGGGTTTTGTGCACACACACACACACACACACACACACACACAGGGAGACGCAACCATCAGAGTGGGTTACCTAGCATTTCATGTGAAAATGGGTTCCCATATTTCTATTTATTCTAAGGCTCTGGAATTGATGCGAATGTTTAGAACTCACATTATAACTAAGCTCTATAACTTAAAATAAAATAGACATTTTCTAGAAACAGAGCCACTAGATGCCGAAAAAATGGGTTTCTGCCAATAAAGTGGGTGGGTGTCTCTCTCACACAAATGAAACTGGCATTACAGTCAAAATGGGTGTCTTCACAACAGTAGGCGTCTGTAATAAGGTCAAGTTCATGGAATACTTCTTTTTCACATTAATTTTTTTTTCCCAACTTAAATGTGTATGTGTGCTTTAACATTCTTTACATAGTATGGTGCAAAATTCAATAAACACTGGCCCGAAACCTTTCGATTATGATTTTTACAGAGGAAATCGTTTAAACATTGCTGCGTTTTGTCCTTTTGAAGCAAAACAGTTTATCATGGCATTGATGTGAGAATCAACATAATGTATTCTGGAAATTAAAGGACCTTTTTTGTGCGTTTTGGGGTACTCTGGAGTTTCAGACAAACAGCAACAGAGCATTTTGAATATTAACCCTTATCATTCGGAATACACCAGTGTGTGCAACTAGTGTAACTGAAATAGTCCAAGGGTTAGTGCCAGAATAGCTTGGTGCCTCTAGGCGCCAAGCTATTGTGGCACCACCCTTGAACTAAAGCCATTGGTCTATGTCCTCATCTGTAAGTACTGTAATGTAGCTTGCATAGAATTATGGCAGTGAACAGATTTGAAGCTATTTAGCCTCAGTATGACTATGATGCGGGTCAAAAAGTGTGGAAAAATATCAAAGATAGAAAAAGACCCAGACGAAGAAACGAACACTTAACTTATTCTACCCCAGCAAAATTTAAGATCCACCACGATAGTTCAAGGGTGATGCCAGAATAGCTTGGCACCTATGGGCACCAAGCTATTCTAGCATCACCCTTGAACTATCGTGGTGGATCTGTGTCCTGCACTGCAACGCAGTCTTCTGAAGACGACTTCAACATTTGGGCTTAACTTATTCTACCCCAGACACACCACAGCAAAATAAAGATCCACCATGATAGTTCAAGGGTGATGCCAGAATAGCTTGGTGCCTATGGGCGCCAAGCTATTCTGGCATCACCCTTGAACCATCATGGTGGATCCGTGTCCTGCACTGCAACGCAGTCTTCTCAAGACGACGTCAACATTTGGGGATTCCGATCTTGGGGTAGAACGAGTTAAAATGACAGAACAGAACACCGACATTAATTAACTAACTGACAACATAAGAAATCACTTGAAACTTCAGCCTTTATTTAACGTCTTTCGTCTCCAACAAACAACCAGCCATTCTTTCATTTGCAAAATGGTATGGCAGTACAACCAACCATTCTTCAGAGCATGGAATTACTCGTACTAAAAAAAAGAGGAAAACCCCTTTTCACTAGGGGGGTCCGGGGGCATGCGCCCCCCCCCCCCCCCCCCCCCGGAAAATTTTTTGAAAATTTACATTAAAATTTGTGCAATCTGGTGCATTTTAGAGAGAAACTGAGCAGTTTAACCACCTAAAAATCTTGCTTTTTTTTTCTTATTTTTGGGGTGCACTTTTCATTTTTTGTGTCAAAGGTTTAAAAGTTATACTAAAACAAAGTATTCAACAGAATATTTATATCCAAATGCTTATTCAAAATACATCTGAATGTCTTTCCATTTTTTTTAAAATTTGAGTTTAATTATATAATATATATACTTTCTTTAATAATCTCTGCTTAATCAGCTGTAAGTATGGATTCCTTTTATCTCTTATTTAATACTATGTACCATGGTCACTGAGCTGGAGAAAGGTTATATAGATTTTTCAACATAATTTCATCAAACTTTACTGGGAAAAAAATACATTGTAATAAATTTATTCACCATCATGAGTAATATTTCCAATGGCACTGCTTTTAGCTTTCTTGTGTTTCGCTGTAGACACGTGAGCATCAAGTGCTACGCGGCCCGCGTAGTTAATATCAACTCTGCGCAGTTCGCGGCAATACGCCTGCCCACAGGCCCGGCACACTGAGCGCGGAGCTCGTCGTTTACGCTTTTCTCGAGCCAAGTCCATCTCCAAATATTCTTGGCTCCAGAATCGTCTGACGTCTATTCTGTCTCCGCGTTTAAGTATTTTCTCTTCGCCGTATTTTGACCAGACTACGACTCCACTGAAGACCGGAAGTGACCTGTGCGAGCTAAAGCTAACGCCTCGCTCAATTTTCAATACGCGATTTGGGGATATCCGCCACATAAAGATCACGAAACACGGTATTGGAATAGTGACTTTACGATTTTGTTTTCGGCGGAAATTCGGCGGAATGGCAGCTTCATTTAAGCGGAAATCCGCCAAAAAGAGGAAAATTCCATGCTCTGATTCTTTCATTTGCAGAGTTTTTAAAATGGCATGCAGTATATTACAAAATGATCCCCCCCCCCCCCCCCCCCCCAATAACACTCTTGTAATCAATTTTTACATTGTCAATGGTTTTCTTATCTTATTATATTGTCTTTTGTCCCCAGCCGGCTGTTTCGTTTTGCAAATCCAAAGGTTATACAGTATACAAAATGTGACCCTTTCTCACGAAACCAGTCTTAACTCGCAGCGAGCCAATCAGCACTACACGCAATAATATGTGGTGGGGGGGTCAATCTGGGGCATTTTCACTTTTTGGGAGAAATGTATTCTACATACACCAAAGTATCGTATGGTTAAAATCTTTATCATGAAAAATGCCATTAAATAGGTAAAAAATGATTTTAAAAGTCTGCCCTTGGCCCCAATTATGCTGCACACAGAAACTTCACAGGCTGTTTTCTCAAAATGGCCGCCGGAGGCTTTAACAACTTTAAACACTTAAGAACAGCTTTTACAATTTTTGCACTACAGCATACAGTCATATATCACAGTAATCAGCAAACACTGTAGTTTTCATAAATGCATATATGTCAAAACATGCAAAATGCGAGTTCTTAAGACTGATTTTGTGAGAGAGAGGGTCACAAATGATCCAGGCGTCCATCAGATTTAAAAAAAAAAAAAAAAAAAAAAAAAAAAAAAAAGCAGGCTATACATGCTGAAACCACCCCAATAATAACACTGATGTAATAAATCTGTATGAAATCGAAAATGCTGCGAGTGGCGGCTCAATTCATTTCTTTTGTAACTTTTTCAGTCTGTTGCGGACGTAATCCTTAATGTTTGTCCAGCGCCTATGTCTAAGTGCAGGTTCCAGCGCCATTGCATACTGTATCTCGGCCTTTCCAGGAAGTTTGTTCATGACGAGGTGTGTCTTGAAACGAGTTTGAACAGCTTTCTCTTCAGCTTCCCCCCATGGTTTTCTTGTAAATCTAGCTTTCCTTCGAACAGGAGCCGACGCAGTACTGTCATCATCAAAACTATCTAGATTGTCATCAGGCTCTGGACGTCTTTTCTCCGCCATGCTCATCGATTCCTGTGTTGCTGACTTGCTACTTGCTTCATTCACAGGTGCTGTTCCCCCCGAGACCTCTCTGCCAGTTTCTGATGCGTCTTCATTGTCAAAGTCAATCTCTTCATCATCGCCCAGCTCAGCTCTAATGCAACTCTCAAAATCTGTCATCCCATTGTTAACTGACAGAAGAATCTTTGCCACTTTTGCCTTTTGAAGGACGTCTTGAGGTTGGCGGTAGATATGGCGATGTATCCGAATATCATGGCCAAGGAAATCTGCCAGCTGATCCTGGTCTAACTCCGAGATGGCCATTGACTGAGCCAAAGTTGCAACCTGTTTCCGCAACTGAGTAAATGTGAACATGGCTGGGTATGACACCCCTGCTTCTAGGGCATGGGCCTTCAGAACATCATGGCCTCTGTAAGGCCTCTGACCAGAAGGTGTGGCAAAGATGTACTGGGAATCAGCGAGAGCTGGCACCGATTGCCTCATTTGAAGGATTCTGTCCACAGTTGTCATCATCTTCTTCGTCAGCAAAACGGGAACACTCCTATTAAACTTGCCTCTGATTTCCACTCGCTGAAAATGATTCACCATTTTCTTCTCAACCTCTGTGAGACCTTTCAAGATATCTTGATTGGTGATCGATCCAATCTTAGCATTCTGGAAGTCTGACACCTTCATTCTCTGAACTTCTCCCCCTCGTTTTCGGTTGAAAAGTGATACAGCACAAAGAGTTGCTTTAACCACTGTCGGATAATCTTCCGAAACCATCCTTGTCTCAAGAAGCTGTTGGACCTTCCTCACATCTTCACATGATGGGATCAGCTTGGGTTTGTTCATGGTCATTTTCCCGACCGACTGGGCTGCTGTAGCGGACACACAATCATACCAGTCCCCGTCGAAGACGGAGTCAAACCGCTGCGCCTCAGAGAGCTCCTGTCGCCACCTGTCGTCTGAACCCTGTCCAAGCTGTTTGGATGCCTGTGACTGTTTGATCTGTGAACACTTTTTCAAAGCATGGCCTATGCGCATTGCGAGATTGCCTTTTTTGAACTGATGTGTGTCCTCATCAAAATCTGCTAGCTCTTTTACAGCCAGGACAACATGATCAAAGCTAGCTGAATTGATCACAGCATTTAAACTTGCGATTTTCATTTCTGACCTCACTCTGATAATCTTCAACAGTCTCCCTAACTCCCGCATCCTGGAGCTGATTTGTCCAGCCGTGTGTTCTTCAATGTCCCTGCGGTCAAATAATCTCTTTCCATACTCAAGAAGCAAGGGGTCAGTTCTGATGAGACGGCTTATCTCATCATCTCTCTGGGTAGCCAAGACCTTGTGGTAGAAGGAAAATTCAACGTCTAAGGGTATTGGAAGCATGAGCCGACCACGGCGAGCGGCGTCCCCTCGCCGAGTGATCTGAAACCCTCCTGGCTTCTGACAGCAACGTTTTGAGTGTACAGAGATCAGCTTTTTTTGATAGAGCCCTTTGCAATGGCTACAGGCGAGAAGGTCGTCTGCCTTACTAGTTTTGGTGCGATACTTAGGAATCAAACATCCGGATTTGTTTTCAAGAACAGCAACGTTATGCATGTAATCACCCTCATCTTGTAGTCTGATCCATGCTCGACGTCTCTGCTTGGTCCCTTTTTTCATCGACAAAATTTTAGCAACGTCAGCCTCATCTGCATGGACATCTTGTAAGTGCGTGCTCATTTTCAAGACAAGCTTGCCACACAATTTGCATGCATGTTTCTTGTCCCATTTGTACTTTCCTTTCCCTCTCTGCGACACGTGCACACCCGTTTCTTCTGTAAGTGCTCTTTCCCCACTCTTTCCAGCATCATGTTCCTCCTGCCTATCCACATTCTCATTGCCACCCCCCTAACGCACACTGCACCTTGCTGGTACTAGCGTCACCAACACCTGGCCACCCCAAACCTGCCACTTTGATGAAATCTAACATAGTCGATACAATACTGTCTATGTCCGAGATCCCAGCAATTGATGCTGACACACCCTCTGAATCCGGTGAGCTCGAGCCAGGAACAAACTCCTCGTCATCACTGCCCTCGTATTGCGATGCGCTGGCACTGCTCTCAGTCTCGGGTCCATCCCAGGCGCCATTTGCCAACTGGAGAAAGAAAGAAAGAAAGATTAAAACCAAAGCTGCCTTAGAAACAGAAACAGCCCAATTTTGGTTTAAAGGGGCCTTGCACAAGAATAAAAAGAGTAATCCCGTGTATGACCGATTTACATATGTGTGACCTCGGTGACGAGGGCTGGCTTCTGCAGCAGTCAAAATCCACGTTTTCTGAAAATGCAAGCAGTTTTCACACATTTGTCAACCCTGCGTGACCCTTTGAGAGAGGTCACTCAAATTGGCATGTTTAAAAAGGTCTTGCCACAAAGTATCCTTGGGCCAAGCTTGAAGAATGTGGCTTGAATAGTCTCCGAGAAAATGCCACCGTTAACTCATTCTACCCCCAGACACACCACAGCAGGATAACAGGGGTGGGATTCTAGTAAGAAAGAAAACGCGGAAAATCAAACGACATTGGTGGGGGGTGGGTGGGGTGGGTGGGTGGGGGTGGGGGGGGGTGGTGGGGGGTGGGGGGGTGGTTTCATGTCCTTCATTTTCAGCGGCCGAAAAATCAAACGACAGGGGGAGGGGGGGGGGGGGGGGGGGGGATAGGCACGCGTGTCCACCGTTCGCCAAAGTATCCAAAAACCGACACGGGGAGCGAGACCAAACACACCCGAAAATGGACTTTGTTATGACACTCCTGATCTGCAGTATAAAAATGGAATGTGCGTACCAGTTTATGTTCAGATGCACACTAAACGGCACTCTGTCTTGGACAATATCCTTTTTCACCGCCATTTTCCACTGCGACCTAAAGCTACCGGAAGTGTCGGGCGATAGTGAACCAAACTGCATACAAATCCAACCCATTTGAGATTTTTTTTGCCATTTAAGAAGATTTTTTTTTTTTTTTTCTCGTCTTTTTTGTTGTTATTAGACGCGGAAAATAAATATGCTTCAGCGGAATTGTGAAAGAATTTCCACGGAAATCCGCGGAAACGCGGAAGAATCCCACCCTGGGATAAGGATCGACCATGATAGTTCAAAGGTGATGCCAGAACAGCTTGGCGCCTACGGGCGCCAAGCTATTCTGGCACCACCCTTGAACTATCATGGTCGATCTGTGTCCTGCGCTGCAATGCGGTCTTGAGAGGACAGGGGCAAAATTTAAGGATTTTGGTGTTGGGGTAGAATGAGTTAAAGTTTACCATGGACGACGGACGGACGACCAGTGGCCCAGAACATAAACTCACTTTTGCTTCGCACGCACGCCAGCCAATAAAATGAAGATGATCATAGAATCACTTTACTTACCAGTTTGTAATTGGGGGCATTCCGCTGCCGTCCATGCACCCTCCTACCAGACGCACCCTCTGTGGCAGAGGCTGGGGGGCCATGATTCTGCAGCATAGATCCTGATGGGTTTGGACATCCTGCTGCCATCCGGCGCTGGGTGTGTGCCAGAAAGTCCTGAGCCGGTGTGACCAAAATGGTGTTGCTGAGAACATGTCCAATACAACCATGTAAACCAACTGACATTTTGAATCAGATTGATTGTACATTGCTTAACGTCCCGACAGCCACTAGGCTTTCTCAGGACGTGCCTGCACTGCTTGTGAAAAAAAACCCACCTAAACAGAACATTGCCATGTATGTCGCCTGCCGGTCAAATACGTTAACTCATTCTACCCCAACACCAAAATCCTTAAATTTTGCCCCTGTCCTCTCAAGACTGCATTGCAGTGCAGGGCACAGATCGACCATGATAGTTCAAGGGAGATGCCAGAATAGCTTGGCGCCCGTAGGCGCCAAGCTATTCTGGCATCACCCTTGAACTATCATGGTGGATCCTTATCCTGCCGTGGTGTGTCTGGGGTAGAATGAGTTAAATAAACCTAACACATGGGGCCAAGACATAAAGCTAAGACCATTTAGCAACACACATCCAATATCAAGAGCTACAGGCAGTGCAGACAGTAGGGAGAGTTTTAAAAAGGCAAATTTATACAGGTGAATGGACAAAGGGTAGACAGAAACACATGCATGCCCCAGAATTGAGAGAAAAACCCACCCTGTGGGGCTGACCAGGGTGACCCTGAGAACTAAAAACTGGCAATACAGTAAAAAGCGATACTTCAGTTGCACATTCCTAAACGAGACCTGTTTGTGGACGTTCGTTCTTCGAATCGCGAGGCAGTTTTGCGAACGAGGATTGAAATCTGGCGCCATTTTTGTTTTTTAAAAAAAAAAAAAGTCAACTGATAGTTACTGTGCATGCATGTGGCAAGTTAACACGTCAGAAAAAAAAAAAAAAAGAAAGAAGAAACAAAATCGCGTGGCAGATTGACCTTGTAATGGGGTTATTGAACGAATTCCTTTCATTGAAGAAGAAAGCTTTTGTTAAAATCGTGGGGTTCTATTATCATTTACTACAAGACTCAACGGTCAGGCCCGGCCGGTGCGGCCGAAGACACGTTTGAAAGCAGACGCCTTATTTTTCTGGGCCAAACGGGTACGGGGATTGGAGGCATCTCTCAGTTAAATAACTGCACTGAACAAGTACATTTGGGCGTGCTCTTAACTAAGATATTGCAT
>BTPG01000003.1:200314477-200655983 GCA_036245525.1 Semisulcospira habei | reverse complement strand
TTTTCCACCTGCAGTCATTTTATTCGAACCGCTTATGCCATTGAAATTTTACGCTGCAATGCCGGCTTGTTTCGTTTTAAATCCGTTTGATCCGACAACGTAGCTTAATATTGTGATTCTGCACCAATGTTGCACAAAATCCTTTTTAAGTTATTCTATGTTATTATTGTTATTATTATTATTATTATTATTATTTATTTGGGTGGGAGGAGGATGAGGAGGGAGTGCGTGTGGGGGGGGGGGGGGGGGGGCTGGTTGCCTTTCTTTTTTTTTTTCTTTTTTTTAGCCTAGGTTAGTCGGAAAACTTTGGCTCTCGATAGCTGCTTTCGTCTCGATGATTTCTGCGCAGGAATCACCGTGACAAAAGCCGTTACCAACGGCCACTAAAAGGCTAATACTCGACAAGTTGTGAGGCCGTGTCAACATTCGCCGGCCTGCATTCGAGTCGGCTTCAGTCTTGTCAATTTCACGGCAGTCCTAACCTGCAACTTCCAATTTCTATGCAGCGTCGCTGACTTTATGCATGATTTTACACCTGACACCGACGTGCGCAAGCCTTCCTGAAGTTTCAACATCGTGTACAAATTGCGAGACTGGCATACGGGCTCGCATGTGCCCCTGCTGCTCATGGAGCTAGTCGGATCTAGTCAGTGTAGCTGGTAGTTGATTAAGCCCTTAAGGCGAGAGCTATCCCTCTGCAAGAGACATAAATCCTCAAGAGCCCCCGCAGTCGCGGGGGCTCATGAGGATTCATGTCTTTTGTTAGTCCTGTTTGTTTGTTTTTGTTTATTTTTTTTTTAATTTAACACCTACGTTTTGTCCCATTCCATTTTTGTTTTCTTCACGCGGGTCATGTGTCGGTCAGTGTGCAGTGGTCTCAGACGCGAAATCCGCGTGCACTGTCAGTCAAGGGGTTAACTGACTTTCACTTACTGACATCAGTCTTTGCTCCTCAGATCATCAGAGAAGTCGATTGTGTTTAACCCATTTAGTCCCGATGCCCTACTGCAGGAAATGAAGAGCTCCGTTGACCCCCAGCTGAGAGACCAGCAAGCAGGATTCAGGAAGAACCGATCATGTACAGACCAGATCGCCACTCTCCGCATCATCGTGGAACAGTCTCTGGAGTGGAGCTCCCCGCTGTACGTCAACTTTGTGGATTATGAGAAAGCATTTGACAGCGTGGACCGAGAGACTCTGTGGAAACTCCTACGACACTACGCTGTACCCACAAAGCTCGTCCGCCTGATCAAGACTGAGCAGCTACGATGGCATGACATGTCGCATGATCCACGAAGGGCAGTTCACCAGGGAGCTCCAGGTCAGAACTGGTGTCAGGCAGGGGTGTCTGCTGTCTCCGTTCCTCTTCCTACTGGCCATAGACTGGGTCATGAAGATGACCACAGAGCACAGACGAAGTGGAATACAGTGGACACTGTGGACACAGCTTGACGACCTCGATTTTGCAGACGACTTGGCATTACTGTCCCACACTCATCAACAAATGCAGGACAAGACCACGAGGCTTGCTGACATCTCGTCCCAAGTGGGCCTCACCATTCACAAACAGAAAACAAAGACAATGAGGCTGAACACAACCAGGGAAGAACCAGTCTTGCTTGCTGGCACCCCATTGGAGGAGGTGGAGTCCTTCACCTATCTCGGGAGCATCATAGACAAAAAAGGCGGCACTGATGCAGATGTCAGAGCACGAATCGGTAAAGCCAGAGCAGCCTTTCTCCAGTTGAAAAAAGTGTGGAGTTCCAGAGAGCTGTCACAACACACCAAAGTCCGGATTTTCAACTCCAATGTAAAAGCAGTTCTCCTATATGGAACAGAGACTTGGAGATTGACAAAAACCACAGTCAACAGAGTACAAACCTTCATGAACAGTTGCCTTAGAAGAATTTTGAAAATCCACTGGCCAGAGAAGATCAGCAACGTCAGACTCTGGGAGAGAACAGAGCAGATAACAGCAGAGAATGAAATTGGGCGAAGAAGATGGGGATGGATCGGTCACAGCCTGAGAAAGCCAGCTTCCAGTATCACTAGGCAGGCATTGTCATGGAACCCCCAGGGAAAGAGGAAAAGAGGTAGGCTTGAAACTCCTGGCGTCGAGACCTCCAAGCAGACATCAAGAGACTGGGAACCACCTGGAGCAGAATCGAAGGAGGAGCGGCACAGGACAGGAGTTGCTGGAGGTCTCTCGTCGACGGCCTATACCCGGGTAGGGGTGACAGGCGTAAGTAAGTAAGTAACATGTACATAGTTGTAATGTGAGATGTCGAAAATTTGTGAAATGCGGGCTTAAATGGGTTAAGCCTTTGGAAGTCAGGAGATCGGTACATACATGACTAAAGGGCTTTGTAAGTTCGTAAGTCAATCTGTATACAATCTTTGCGCCATGGCGGAAAGTCAGTCTGAAAAGATGAAAGCGGCCGCTATGAACGCCGTTCGAGAATAATGGTTTAACTGCTTTTCATCACTCCACCGTCTAGCACCACTATATTTGCAAGAAGCATAGATTCTCATAAGCCCCTGCAGCCGCTGGGGCTCATGAGAATCAATGCCTCTTGCTGGCAGATATCGACCAAAGTCAGATCTCTGCGTAGAGGTCTGTTTAAGTTTCAACAGGTTTGCGTGGTTGGCGCCTGGGACCGGTCGGTCTGCTTTCAGTTAGTCATGTATGACGAGCACAATGTTTCGGCTCAACAGGGTGAGGACAGACCCACGGACACGATCACAAGTTATGTATTTGGGGGCCATATAACAGCGGGGACCGCATACAACATACCGTTAAACAGGACAGGAGACACGATATTGCAAACAGGCTTAGTTTCATATAGCTGAACATAACAACTCTCACATAGTTTAAAAAAAATATTTTAAATATTTTATTATTTTATATCTTATATTTTTTATTTTATTTTTTGAAATTTTATTATTTATTTATTTATTTATTTTTTTGGTGTGTGTGTGTGTGTGTGTGTGTGGGG
Organism: Semisulcospira habei; assembly: GCA_036245525.1. NCBI lineage: Eukaryota > Metazoa > Mollusca > Gastropoda > Semisulcospiridae > Semisulcospira > Semisulcospira habei. The sequence continues at coordinate 200,652,987 of BTPG01000003.1, read as the reverse complement.
GGGGGGGGGGTCAGTTTAACAACTTTGGAGCTTTATCCGTTTTCAACCTTGTAAAAAAAAATATTGCTTTTAAAAGGAAACAACTGCACTGCTTAGTGTAATTTTCGCTGCATGAATTTTTGTCGGGCTACCCCCCCACCCCCACCCCCAACCCCCCCTCCCCACCCCACCCACCCCCACCCCCGCCTCCCTCTCTCCATTCATCGCTCATTTTATTTGTTTCTATTGTAATCATTATTCTATTGAAAAATGTTTGGTGCTCTCTCTCTCTCTTTCTCTCTCACTTTCTCTCTCTCTCTCTCTCTCTCTCTCTCTCTCTCTCTCTCTCTCTCTCTCTCTCTCTCTCTCTCTCTCTCTCTCTCTCTCTCTCTCTCTATGAGATCTACTGAAATAAAAAAGAAATTTGAGGAGTACAGAAAACAGCAAAACACAGTTAAATCATTAGTACGTAAAGCACAGAGGCAGTATGCTGAAAAAAATGTTTTTATTGCGGGCGGCAAAGACATACACAGCGTGTGGCAGGTGATTAACACATTTACTAAAGGACAATCTAGCAAATCAACAAGTGTGCCCCCGCACCTAACAGCCGATGTATTTAATGAACACTTTCTTAACATTGCTAAAACCCTGTAACAGACGAACACCAGCCGAGAGAACCAGGTGAACACGTATGTTCAGAACAATTAAAACAGCACAGTCTGTTAAACGCTGGCAATACTTTCTCAGTTCCCTTATGACCGTCCTTGATGTAGGAAAATCTATAACCAACATGAAAAATAAAGCATTTTGCGGTGTTGACAGTATTAGCAGTAAAATCCTGAAAATTGCGCTCTCTTATATTGTTGAATCGTAACCTTTATATACAACTTTTCAGTCGATTCAAAAGAGCATGTTTCCCGATGAATTTAAAATAGCAAAAGTTACTCCTCTTCCAAAAAATAAAGATCTGAGCGACCCAAGTGAGTACAGACCTATTTCAATCTTATCTTCAGTGTCCAAACCACTTGAAAAGTATATACATAATCATTTACTTCAATTCCTGGAGGAAAACCGCCTTATTAGTACAGCACAATCAGCTTTTCGGCCTAAACATTCGTGTCAGACAGCCTTAACTCTCATAACCCACAAATGGCTTACACACTGCCATAAATGAGTCCAAACTTTCAGGTGTAATATTTCTAGATCTTAAAAAAAAGCCTTCGATCTCATCAACCACTCAATCTTACTAAAGAAGTTACCTTTATATCACATTGATTCAAATGTAGTCGCTCTTCTCTCATCCTATCTCTTAGACAGAACGCAGAAAGTGTTCTTGAATGGTAAATACTCAGCAGAAGGACTGGTGTTCATCAGGGATCCACCCTATGGCCTTTATTATTCAACATCTTTATAAATGACCTTCCACTGGCAATATCACACCCCGACACAAACTGTCAACTCAGTATTTGCTGATGATACATCATTACAGTCATGTATCTGATAAAAATGTTTCAACCGTGAGTGCTGTCCTCCAACATAGTTTAGATGAAGCGTCAACTTGGTGTGAAGAAAATCATAGGATTATTAGTATTCCTAAAACCAAAAGTATGTTGGTGACGACACGCCAAAAACATCAACGTGGTTTGCAACCCCTTGAGCTGTCCCTTCACTGACTCTCAGCCCATAGAACAAGTGTCAAAAAATCGTTTGTTAGGAGTCACAGTCGACGAACAGCTCAGCTGGGAGCCTCACATAAAAACTGCCTGTAAAACTATTTTGAGGAATCTCTTTCTGTTATCCAAATTAAGTCGTACAGTTGACATTGATGCTCGGAAACTATTCTTTAACGCACACATTAAGACACATTGTAATTATGCTTCCAATATCTGGGACGGCTGTGGAGATATTCATTTGGGGGGAAAAATTCCCTTTATCGGCGAGGTATTACGCTTATTCTTCCTGGTTCGTCCCCTACTGATGAAAGACTGAAGGCCCTTAATATCTTACCACTTAGTAAACAATTGGAACTTAACAGATGCTTACTTGTGCAAAACATTCTAAACCATGCCGTCCCTCCCAATCTCCGTGAGCTGTTTTCGCACACGAATAGAGAAAACACGAGGAACAGCTTACTCCATCTTCCAAAACCGAGAATCGACATCTTCAAATCTAGCATATCATTTTCCGGTGCTAAGTCATGGAACAACTTGCCCTCTCATTTAAAGTCTATTTCAAAGTTATCTATCTTCAGAGCTTGCGTCCATAGTATCAGCTGTCGTGACTGAATGTTCTATCTTTCTGCCGTGCTCAGTATGTTGCTCCAGCGGCACAGCGTACATGTACCTAGTACAGGAATTCCCATACTATACATGACGTGTCCGTTCTTGACTAGTAGTATGTGTACATATACTTCTTATTTCGCTTGTACTCAATGAAATTGACCCTAAAACTTTTGTTACTTGCAATCTTTAACCGACCCTTCTTTTTTCATGTACATTTAGTTGTTCAGTATTTTTTTCTTAATTAATAGTAGTTTGTAGTAGTTTTGCATGATTTATGTACATTAAGTTAGTTATTGATGTCTTGTTACAGTGATTTTTTTACAATGTATTATAGTGAACAAAGGACAGTTTGGAAGAAAGGTATTTCAATGCCTAAAACGTTATCCTAATAAACGTTTCATCATCATCATCATCATCATCATCATCATCATCTCTCTCTCTCTCTCTCTCTCTCTCTCTCTCTCTCTCTCTCTCTCTCTCTCTCTCTCTCTCTCTCTCTCTCTCATTTGCAGGAGAGCTCTGGTCATCATAACATGCACAATCTCCAGCTGCAGACTCTATATGAGTACATGAGCGCCGCGGATCGACCATGATAATTCAAGGGTAGTGCGAGATTTAGCTTGGCGCCATCAGGCGCCAGGCTAAATCTGGCACTACCCTTGAATTATCATGGTCGATTCATCTCCTGGAATAGATACATAGTTGTCCAGTGAAACCTTTGTCAAAAACTGCGAAATGCAGCCGTAGGGTTATGATGGGTTAGTTGCCGGAAGGGGCGCGCGGGTGCCGGTTGGGGTCCGACGGAGAAACTGACACTGCTCAGACCGCGCTGAATAACATCTTGATGAACATGCTGTCAAGTGCCTGCCTCAAGTCCCTTGACACAAAATGCTTACGGGGAGAGAGAGGTGGGGGGGGGGGGGGGGGGGGTGGTCCATGAGGCTGAGTGGGGCGATCGCATAATTAGCTCCCTTGTGCAGGCAGCCATCGGCACTGCTTAACCCTTTTCATCCTGATACACCCATTGCTTGAAATAAACTTGACTGATAGTTCAAAGGTGGTGCCAGAATAGCTTGGCGCCTTAGGCGCCAAGCTATTCTGGCACCACCCTTGAACCAAAATGGTTGATCTATCTCCTAATCTCTAATGCAGCCTTGATAGGACAATACACAAAATCAGCCTTGGGATGTAATGGGTTAACGCTGCATGCACAAAGGGGGTTAATACATTAGGCTGTGATACACCTGACCCGACCATGCTTAGTTTAATTTAACCCCATCAGCGCCACTGAATGCAGACTGAATTTCTGAAATCCGTGTGTAATTTCATTTGCCAAAGAGCCCCAGACATTCAGGTAACACGGATATGAAGTGATGTCAACAAGAGCCGGGTGTAGATCCTCATGAGCCCGGGCAACTGCGGGGGCACATGAGGATCTATGTCTCTTGCAGCTGGATTGTGTTCACCTTTCCTCGGCAAATGAAGGGGTTTCTGTCCGTTTCGCAACGAAGGCGCCATGTTAATGAGGCACTACCCTTCAACTATCATTGTCGATCCATCTTTCTCCAACCTATCAAGCCCCGATGCACTACAGCACGAGATGGGTCGACCGTGATAATTCAAGGGTAGTGCCGGATTAGCTTGGCGCCATCAGGCGCCAAGCTAATCTGGCACTACCCTTGAAATATCACGGTCGATCCATCTCTTGCAACTTGTACATAGTTTTTACGTGACACATATAAAATGCCGGCCTCGGTGTTAATTGGGTCAAACCGCTTATTCTGCTGGGAAGATTTATGATGGCCGGGTAGGGTGCAGTGCGTATGGGCCTTTCCGAGCCTTTCCATCTTGACCGAACTGAACTCAACTAAAAACACCCAGAGTATTTAACTCCTGACGCCCTGAGGACGAAATTATCATTTTTTTTTTTGTTGTTGTAGATATCCTCTGAAATCACAGTTCTGGAGACTGATAGACCATGATATTTTAAGGTTGGTGTCAGACTGAATAGCTTGGCGCCTGGAGGTACCAAGCTATTCTGACACCAGCCTTGAAATATCATGGTCGATCCACATCCTGTCGTAGTTTTTCAGGGCTTTATGGGTTAAGGATGGGAGGTGGGGAGTTTGATCTTCAACCCTAGCTCTATAGCAGCTGGGCGGCGCCGAACTGATCTGGAACTCACGATTCGTGGGCCGATGACCGCGACTATCATTTCGTGTTTCAGTGCCGAAAGCCGGCCGCTACCTGGAGGCGCTGCAGTAGGCAGCATCATCAGAGAGGTTACGTTTACGCCGGACGACTGCCAACAAGGAATGAGAGCAAAGTTACAGGGGGTAACCCGAGTGTACCATAATAAACAACACTCCAAACACTTCCAAAGACTCCATACATCTCCAAGAGGCCTTTTAGATGGTTGCACTGACGCGGTGATGTTGTTCGTTGTTGGAAGTCGTTCGTTTCAAACGAAAGCTCACTCCGGCGTCTCCCGACGAAACGGAGCCGTCGTCTAGCTAGCGAACGACAAGAAGAACAATGAAGGAGCAAAGTCTTATAGCTCAGGCACTGCCCTTCAACTGTTGGGCTCATGTTTTTAGAGATACCGCGACGCCGACTAACGGGCTGACCAAGCAGTGTATTTGGGAGAATGACAGTAGCGAGGATCATTATCCATTTCGTCCTGAAACACCCATTGCGGCTTGAAATAAATTTGACTATCGGTTCAAGGGCGGCGGTGCCAGAATAGCCGCGTTGGCGCCTGAGGCGCCAAGCTATTCTGGCACCACCCTTGAACTAAAACGGTTGATCTAAGATATCCTAATTTGGAATGTAGCATCCATGTAAGACAACTTTAAATATAAAAATCAGCCTCACCGGGGATGTAATGGGCTAACGTTAGTGAGGATACTTCTGTCAAACTGTGCAACTGTGTTTTAGCAGTGCGGTCAAATGTAACAGTTTTCGAAAGACATTTCACCTTGGGCAGATTCAGTAGTTACACCCCCATCCACAAGTAGACGTGCATACCCACCTTCCCCTATCAGTTCACGTCCAGTCAAACTCAGTGCCTCTGACACCCCGATTTCAGTGCGGTTTTCTTTCGGCGAAGCGTGCCGTCCAATGAGAATGCGGCTACCAAAACAATCCGTTGTGTAGTCTGTTCAAGCAAAGAGTCTGTCGGGACAGTATGATAATCAAAGCCTGTTGTTAGATGTGTGTGTGTGTGTGTGTGTGTGTGTGTGTGTGTGTGTGTGTGTGTGTGTGTGTGTGTGTGACGGTGTGTGTGTGTGCCCGGTGTGTGTGTGTGTGTGTGTGTAATAATAATAATAATTATAATAATAATAATAAATTTATTTCAGTTTTTGCAGGCCATCAGGCCCATATGAACACAAAATACAATTTACAACCAGAAAATACAGGAAGGTGGTTGTAAAGAACACAATCACATAGCATTACATCAGCGCACATAAATAAACAAAAACAACGAAAGTTCAAAGCAAATCCCTCTAATTCCTTAATTTAAGGCACCCTGAAATATACATAGCAACTTTAAAGACCAGTTTATCATGTAGGTTTCCACACAGCAGCTGAACTTTGAGATCGGATGGGAATCTGTAGTAAAACAGTGGAATGTACTTTTTACGTAAAGGGGAATATTTTGGACACTCGAAAAGAAAATGACACAAATCTTCAGCCTTATGCCAATCACATGAATTACATTCTGGATTAGTGATGGGTTTTCCAAATCTGGATACTCCGTTTAAAGGTAAACGGTTACATCTAAGTAAAAAAATTGCCCGCCTGAGTTCACAAGAAGTCAGCTGCCCTATGTAACTTGCTCTAAGTATTTCTGGGTGGTAATGGCAGTATTCTGTGTTTGATGTAAGGGATGCATGCCAGTCCTGTCGGAAACAATCCATCAGCCGATCTTTGAATATCTGAATGAACAGAGGAGTGTTTCCAACTGACTGCATTTCCCACACATACCCAAACCCATGCATACACAACAGAGTCTTTATTTGCGTAGCCCAGTTCGATCTACCTGAGGCATCATGCATACATAACATCGTGTAACACTGTCTTGGGTATCTGTTTTCTGACATGGTAAGAAGTCTGCACCAATACTTCACCATTCGAACATAGGTATCAATATACATAGGAAATCTTCCACACTCACCCAGCGCAATATTGTTTTTTACATCTCTTCCAACACCAAGGACCATTTTACAAACCTTTATATGAACCTGCTCAATTGTGTGTGTGTGTGTGTGTGTGTGTGTGTGCGTGCGTGCGTGCGTGTGCGGCCGCATGTGTGTGTGTGTGTGTGTGTCGGGGGCCCAGACTGGGGATTGCAGGTGCACGCAGCACAGTTCTGTTTAGTAATTCTGTTTGCAACATGAGCCACGTATTCTGCTCTGAGCGGCGGAGTCACCAAATAAGAATGGGCCGACTCGGTGGCGGATTTTATGCCGCGGGGAACTAAACAGTGACAGGAAATGATCCTATAAACCATTGTCACACATTTGTATTCAGCACTGACTTTTGCGTTACAGTGTAATTACTGTGCAGTTGGCTGAGCGTGCTCGAAACACACCGTCACACACACACACACACACACACACACACACACACACACACACACACACACACACACACACACACACACACACACACACACACACACACACACACACACACACACACACACACACACACGCACAATGAAATACTAATCAAACATGCTAGTTCAAAGGTGGTGCCAGAACAACTTTAAACCGGAACCTTCCCAGTGCGCAAAGGCGGCGCACATCGGGCCGACGTCGGCCCTATGACCCTTTGCGCATTGGGTTGGCGGTACTGTCAAACACCGCGGCTTGATCACCTACCAGGACAGGCCTCTTGCCTCTACCCACCTTGGTGCCGCAGCGGGAATCGTCGATTCGCATCAATCACTGCAGCCGTTAGCTCTTTGCGTGTCGGTAGGCGGTTTTAGTCGCAATGATTCCTACGCAAAGGGTTAAGAACCACGAGAATCTACGACTCTTGCTGGTCCATCTCTAGCTTTCTTTGGCCTCAGACAGACGATGGCATAAAAAGGCCACAGGCGGAGGGTCACAGGCGACAAGAGTTTCGTGCCCTTGACTCACAGCACCAGTACGGTAATTACATCCCCCTGTAGAAAGACTTTTTTTTTCCCTTCTCAGTACTAAAGCAAAGAGTCACGCAGACGTTGCATTGCCTCTAGTGCTCGTGTTCGATCGATCACACGTGATTATTTTACCCTCTCCGTTTGAAATGATACCCAGACTGCTCAAACATTTTTTCAGCTATGGTCAGCTGCAGCTCTAAGAGGCATAGATTCTCATGAGCACCTTCGACCACAGGGGCTCATGAGAATCTATGTCTCTTGCACACGAAACGGGGTGTTGCTTCAGGGATTTAATACGAAACAAGGTTCGCTCGCGACAGGCAGTAATCCAATTTTACGCTCCTGTGGACTTGGCCTGTGGGTGTTTGTTTGTCAAACGGTGCTGAAAATCGGGTGTTACGAGCTGTTTTGAAAACAGACTGCGGGGCCTTAATTCAGATTATTTAATTGCAGCCTTGACTAGGACTGGTGCAAGTCATTCATGCAGAGCTAGAGACACTTTCACTTTTGTTGCCAAAAGGCATAGTGACATTTAATATGATCTCATTAACACCGGCTTTGGTTGTGTACATGTTGCGTGCCTGTGTGTTTATGGGATTTACCGCGCATCGACCGACCGAAGAGTTATTTTTACAAATAGGTCATGCCTGAGACTGTCGCTAGTGAAATATTTCGAACTTACGTTAGTCTTGTCAGTGGTGACATGACAGGACCGTCTACTGACTGACGCGTAAGCCTTAGACACTAATTAGCCAGTAATCACCTAGTGATTAAAATAATAATAATAATAATAATAATAAACAGCCCGGCCGCTTCGGCCCCTAAAATCCTTACAGAGGAATCCTTATACTTGGCAGAAGGCATAGAATATGCATGGGCTGATTTGGAGGGGGGGGGGGGGGGGGGGAGGAGTACTCTTATTTCCGGATCACAAACCCCCCGCGCACCAACAATTCTTTAAAATGCTTTATCAAAGTCCCTTTCTAGAGGTCTCGATCCCTCTACCCCACACCCGCTTTTTCGATATTTCGGCCGTTGCTGAAAAGATGCAAGAGGTCCTCACACACGTCGAGCGACGCCGTAAGGTCCAGTAACAACACAAGGCCGACATCAGTTAGGGGGGATAAAAGCAGAAAGACTGATTTACGTTCTGTTTGCGTGCGCCGGTGCCGTGTACCAGTGCGTGCGTGTGTGTGTGCGTGCGTGTGTCTTTGTGTATGTGTTTTCCACTTTTTGTCAATTTGACCATAAACTGAAAATGTTGAAAAGGTAAAAAGCTGGCTAACAAACACATCCAATGTCCGTCTTCAAGCTAGCTATATCTAAACGTTCAAATGATTATAACAAAAGTTTCCCTTGAAACACTCTGGGAACAGCTGAAAACTGCTATCGCAAAATCCTCTGCAGAAGTCTTGGGTTTCGCTAGAAAGAGGAACAAAGACTGGTTTGACGAAAACGACGTAGAGATCAAGGAACTCCTAGCAAAAAAAAAAAAAAAGAGGCGCCCATCAGGCCCACCTAGCCCAGCCTTCCTGCCCTGTGAAGAAGTCTGCCTTTCGCCTCGTCTGCAGCAGTCTCCAGCGCAAGCTCAGAGATCTCCAGAACGAGTGGTGGACCAGACTCGCACAGAGGACCCAGCTTTGTGCTGACAACGGTGACTACAGGGGCTTCTACGAAGCACTGAAAGCAGTGTATGGCCCCAGGCACCTGATACAAAGTCCCCTGCGAAGCGCTGATGGACAGGCACTGCTCACATATAATAATTCCATCTTGAACCGCTGGTCGGAATACTTTCAGGACCTCTTCAGCGCTGAGCGCACTGTTCAAGAAGCAGTCATCCTCCAAATCCCACCCCTCCCAGTAAAGGTTGAATTGGACGAACCGCCCACTGCTGAAGAGACCCTCACAGCCATCCACCAGCTCAAGAGTGGCAAAGCAGCAGGCATTGATGGAATCCCACCAGAGATCTGGAAACATGGAGGCCCAGCACTGCACAACAAGCTCCATGACCTCTTTCTCTGCTGCTGGGAGGAAGGAACACTACCAAAGGATCTCCGCGATGCAGTCGTCATCACCCTGTACAAGAACAAAGGAGAGAAGTCTGCCTGTTCCAACTACCGTGGAATTACCCTGCTGTCCATTGCCGGGAAAATATTCGCAAGGCTGCTCCTGAATCGGCTGGTACCTGCCATTGCAGAAGACCACCTCCCAGAGGGCCAGTGTGGCTTCAGAGCCAACAGGAGCACCACCGACATGGTCTTTGTGCTGAGACAGCTTCAGGAGAAGTGCCGCGAGCAGAACAAAGGGCTGTACGTAACGTTTGTCGACCTAACAAAAGCGTTCGACACTGTGAGCAGGCAAGGCATGTGGCAGATCCTGGAGCGACTTGGCTGTCCCCCAAAGGTCCTCAGCATGATCGTCCAGCTACACGAGGACCAGCAAGGCCAGGTCAGACTCAACAATGACCTCTCAGAACCATTCCCCATTCTCAACGGTGTGAAGCAGGGTTGTGTGCTGGCACCGACCCTCTTCACCATCTTTTTTAGCATGATGTTGAAGCAGGCCACAGTAGACCTCGACGATGACGATACAGTGTACATCAGGTATCGTCTCGATGGCAGCCTGTTCAACCTCAGACGACTGCAGGCCCACACCAAAGACCAACTGATTCGTGAGCTGCTCTTTGCTGATGACGCTGCCCTCGTTGCACACACAGAGAAAGCCCTGCAGCGCATCACATCCTGCTTCGCAGACGCTGCCCAGCTCTTTGGACTCGAAGTCAGTCTGAAAAAGACAGAGGTTCTCCATCAGCCGGCACCCAAGGTAGAGCATCGCCCTCCCCACATCACCATCGGCGAGTCTGAACTGAAGTCAGTGCACCAGTTTACCTACCTTGGCTGCATCATCACGTCAGACGCCAAGCTGGACAAAGAGCTGGACAGCAGGCTGGCAAAAGCAAACAGCGCTTTCGGGCGTCTATACAAGCGGGTGTGGCATAATCAACAGCTGAAAACAGGCACCAAGATCAGCGTGTACAGAGCTGTGGTCCTCACCACCCTGCTGTATGGTTCCGAGTCCTGGGCCCTCTACCGGCAGCCAACTACGACTCCTCGGCTTCCACCAGCGCTGCCTGCGTACAATCCTTGGCATTCACTGGAGTGACTATGTCACAAACGTCGAGGTCCTTGAACAGGCAGAAACTGTGAGCATCGAGGCTTTGCTGCTGCGGACACAGCTCCGCTGGGCTGGGCACGTCTCCAGGATGGAGGATCATCGCCTGCCCAAGATCACCCTGTTCAGCGAGCTCGCCACTGGACACAGAGACAGAGGGGCACCAAAAAAGAGATACAAAGACTGTCTCAAGAAGTCACTTAGTGCCTGCCAAATCGACCACCGCCAGTGGTCTTCACTTGCTGCGGACCGTGACACTGTGTGACCTGGCGCTCCACCATTTACAAGGCAGCTGTCTCCTTTGAGGACTCTCGCAGAGCTGGCCTTAAAGACAAGCGGCTCAGGAGAAAAAAAATAGAGATGCTGCAACTCAGAACCCTGGCCAGACCTCCCTCTGCAGCCACTGCGGTCGAACCTGCCTGTCCCGGATTGGCCTCCGCAGTCACGAGCATGCCTGCAGACGTCGTGGACAACCCCTATAGAATCTTCGTTCGCGAAGTGAAGCCAAGAATCAGTATGGCCGTTCGGCCCAAAATAACACCCTGAAAATCACGCTATCCACTCGGCACATGTCCCCTGGATTCAGTGGAGTATCAACATTGACTAAAGCTCCACATAACGTGAGATTCTACTTCGCGACCTAAAGTCTGAATAATAAATGCACATGGTAGTGGCAATTTAAGCAAATAGGGGCAGCAGACAGCAGCCACATAATAGCAGCGAGCAGAGAACATTCAGAATAGAAGCCATTGTATGATAACCCGAGACCGACAAAATCCCTTTTTTTTTTCATGAGTGAAAGTGTTGGAATCGCCAGGGGGCGTAAATCATGAGACCTTGAAGAGAAAACTGAATTAGAAAGGACCGAGGGTGTGGCCGGGAGTGTGTATGTATAAGGGGATTGGGGGTGGGGGTCACAATAATGTAGACTCTCCAACACACTGTTGTGTGCACCTGATTCACAATAATGCAGACTTTCCAACGCATGGTTTCAAGTCTCAGTTAGATTTGGTTGGTTAGTTCGGGGTTTAAATTCCACGGCACCGAAGTGATAATCGGGACGGCCCTGACGGGTGGGTTATGGGGGACAGGGAAATCTATTGCCTATGGAGTACGACCTGAACACTGATCAACTCAGGCGAGCTCGAACTGTGCCACTTTGATTTACCAGGACCTTTCAACGGACATGCTATTGAACAAAAGGCCCGTCTTTCCCCCTGGATCGCGAGTCCAGCTACTCGCGGCGGGGCCGGGACTGACGGAGATTCGAGGAACCCACGACCCTTCTCTCTCCTGCTCCGACGCTTAACCGCCTGAGCTATTTCGGACTCTAACTCAGTTAGAGTAGGGGTATTTCAGCCAATACTGTTTGATGACAAAACGACGCATTCAACTTAAGGAAGGATTGGCCGCCATGCGTCTTGTCAGTCAGTCAGTACTTAATTCAGTACCGTCTGACGGCAAAACCGTAGTCCCCGATCACATTTTGTGCTAGTGGGACATTAAAATGAAGAAAACAACAACGGCAAAACCGCGCGATGCCGCCGCTTTGTGCCCTCTAATGTCTATGAATTATTTTTGTCTACTTTGAAATGGGGCTGGTCGGAGAGCATTCCGGAGCATGCACATGACGTTTTTGGCGTGCGGGGCAGAAATTCTGGCAAAGAAGTAACAAGATAAAAATTACATCACGTCTAGCTACGCAAATATTACTCAGAGAACGTCTTTTCAGTTGGCGCCAAAGCGCAGTATGTGTGTGTGTGTGTTTGTGTGTGTGTGTTTTTGTGTGCGTGCGTGCGTATGTGTATGTGTGTCTGTGTGTGTGTGTGTGTGTGTGTGTGTGTGTGTGTGTGTGTGTGTGTGTGTGTGACAGCGACTAGAGCCCGCGTTTGAGGACGGACAAGCTTGACATTGTAGGATATTGTCCCTAAAAGAATTATCTCGAGACCCTTTTCTCGATGTTTTGATTAAGATGCTCATTGGCGAGAAAATGTCCGTTTCACAAAAACCGGTTGAACCACACTGGAGTCCGTAATTTTTCTTATTTTTACTAGATATTTTTCACATAGCTAGATATCAGAGGGTGGGTTAGAGTAGAAAAAGATGGATTCAGTCCTGTCAGTCGCTGCACGAGCCCACAGAGCGTACTAATGGCGGGAAGCGCCGTGTGTCCGTCTTTATTTGTGTGCACCGACGTGTGCCTTGATCAATGCCGGGTCAGTTGGCCTAGAGAGGAGGGAAATGAATCAGCACTGATAATAAGCCTACAAATATGCACTATATTATATCCTTATCTGTAAGTACTATAATGTAGCTTGCATATGGCAGTGTACAAATTTGAAGCCGGCTTTTCAATGTTAGCCCGCTCAGTATGACTGAGGCCGGAGCCGGCGAATCCGGCGCCGCTTTATGGGTTTTTAGTGTAGGCCGTGTGCCCTTCAGTTAATTCTGTCTGATGGACAAAAGGCTGCGTTGTGCTTTCTAATGCATATCATTAAATGCTTCCTTACAGGCCGCTCATAACTGTTTTATCGCGCCCTATCTCGTCCATCATAGACTGAGAGACTGAACACAAATTTTGCAAGGCTTCTGCGGACCTATAGTGGAAGCCCCGGCCCCGGCATTGGCGTCGCCGGCCCTGCGTCTTCTCAGTCACTAGTCCGGCAGTTCATTCATTCATTATCTCCAATTTAACGTCCCACTGGCACTATACAGTGATCGGGGACTATGTCCGGCAGCCGTGTAGGGGTGCTTCAGCTAATACCGCCGTTAATGGCAAAACTATCCGTTGTGTCAAAATTGTTGTACTTATTTATTTTTATCTATTTGTTTAATTCATTTATTTATTTATCTCTATTGTGATTTGTCCATTTGTCACGTTTTGAATGATTTACTGATTTGAGTAATCATTATTTTTTTTTCCAATATTTATTTATTTCTATTAATTTGTTGATTTTTATTAAAAGATGTTTCTTTGTTTTGTTTGATTGTTTATTGTGTCTACTTCGTGATTCTAAAGATCCCCTGGCGATCCCAATATTTATCCCAGCTTGAACTACTCAGCCTTTTGCCATGATTTTATTTTGTACGCCGCCGCCGTGGCTGCTAAGATGAGTGGCTGCTCTCTGCTGGCTGCTAAGATATATGGCTACTCCGTGCTGCTCCATCACACACACACACACACACACACACACACACAGGTACGTTCTGCAGCCGGCAAGATTTGCCGCGGCGTAACTAGACATCACATCACTGCATGGGTTACTTCAGCGGTGCTCAGTCGGAGAGATTGAGGCTCAGTTACCCTGCCTCTGCCAATATGGGCGGGCATGCTATTGAATTCGCTCCACGCGACCCATCGTAAAAAGTCTTTTATATAAATAGCTAGGACTTAAAAAAGACAAAAAGGTTTTTTGTTTTTACGGCTCTGTGTGCACGGAGAGACAGAGAGAGGGGAGAAGTGAAGTAGGGGAAACAACTTTAATAGTTGTTTACGTCAGTTCTTTCCCTTACCGGAAGTTGGTTGGACAGGCGGAAATGAAATTTGCCACGTTCTCGAAACCAAAGAGACACAGCTGATGCGGTAATACGCGAAGTGCGACTTATATCAGACATAAACGTTCATAGTCAAGATTTCTTCACACCGTTCATCATAATGGTGAGTGTCTGCACTGTTTCCGTGTTCTGTTGGCCGTCAAATAGGCATAATAACCCATCTGGCGACACCAAAGAATGTCCAAAAGTTCATTTGGTGCCAGCAGCCGAAGGCAGTGGTCCACACAACAATTGTTTCATACAGAGTTTACGTCGCTTTCGGGCGCGCATTATAAGATACTGCATTGATAATGCTCCGATGTGTTTTGATCTTGTAATTTCTCGACATTTTGTCCACATGTTGACAAGGAAAAAACCATATTCAATTCAATTCAAATACTTTATTGTGTCACTCTAGCCGACAAATTTTCTTTCGTTGGGATCACATGCGCGCGTACGGTTTTAGCCACATTATAACAATGGTGAGAAAAAAACAAACAAACAAAAAAAAAACCACATGACCACAGTGTACATTGTTAGTGGTATAGGAGTGAGTCTGTCGCAAGATGCCACTGCGACATCTGAGGTGCAAGTTCCTCGACGGCGTCAACAAGTCACGAATTTACAATTTACACTGTCAAATCTCAGTTTACGTTCGTGACCATCACTGCAAAACACCGGGGTAAAATACAGTCAGCAAAGCCACAGTTGAACTGGAACTGAATGTTGAATCTCTACTCATTCTCCTTTTAACATTTTAATCAGGAAAGAAAAGTACTTTTCCGAAGTCTTGCCATTGATATGAGTATGCAGAGATTTCAGTTTGTGAATTAGTGCTGCCAGTGCAAACTTTTAAAAATGTTGCCCTCTTCTTCCTTGGCTGAACTACGAACGTTATTTTAAATGATACTACTGGTAATGATGAACATATTTTACAAGCACTGTAAGCTTACAGTCATTTTGTCTGGTTGTGCATGTGCAGATAGATTGCCAGCACAATCATGCTTGTTGTGTGTTCACATTTCTAGGACTAAAACAATTCACTCTTGGGACATTTCACTCTCTCTCTTGGGACATTTCAGTCTCTCTGTATAGTTTTTTTATCACTTTCTTATGACGCTAGCAATTTTGTTCCAGGTTTCTGTCATCAACTCAGTTGACACAGGTCATGAAGACATGATTGTGAGTATACTCCGCTTATCCTCAGTATAATTTTAATTTACTATGTGAACTACTTATTCTTTTATTAGGAATTTGTATGTAAGTTGCTTTAACCCTTTAAATTCTGATTATACACTCTAACATGAGAAAAGTTTGACCATGATAGTTCAACGGTAGTGCCAGAACAGTTTGGCACCTGTAGGCACCAAATAAGCTGTCCTGACACTATCCTTAAACTATCATGGTCAATTTATCTCCTGAGCTGTAATGTAGCCATTAGACAACATACAAATCTGAAAAATTTCTCCTGAGGAGTGCGTGGTTTAATGAACTGTCACTGTCAGTCATGTCCAGCAAAGTGTCACATATCATGAAACTGTTATGGTGTGGCTGTAGAACCATTTGCTAATGATCTGTTCTTATGAGATTTCATTGGTGCAAATTTCCAAATCACCTGCTGAGTCAAATTTGCAGGTTTATGTTTAAGGATGACATTACAGGGAAGGAGACATTGATCATGGAAGTTCTTGGTGATGTGAGAACAGCTTCTGGCACCACCCTTAAACTGTCTTGGTTGACATTGTTTGTTCTAGGGATCAAATGGATTAAAATGTATTCCTATGTAGAACTAGGAGAGAATAGTTCTCATGATAAATGTTTGTAAACAACAGTTATGGGTATGTTATTGATAAATACAAATTTTCTGTGCTCTGTTTTTCCCAGCATGATGCCCAGCTGGACTACTATGGTACCAAACTGGCCACCTGCTCCTCCGATCGATCCATCAAACTGTTTGATGTTAGCAGCGGACAGCAGGTCCCCATCGCAGACCTCAGAGGGTGGGTTTCACATTCTCATTGGTCTTTACATATTGAGTTGAACATGTGAAGTGAACTTTAACTCATTCGAGACGTGCCGCATATCCAGAGGAGGCACATCTTGAATGAGTTAAATCTGTTTACGTCATACATCTTTTAGTTTTACAATCGTTATCTTAATCAGATGAGGAAAGCATGGTTCAAATGTATTCTTTATTCAAGCGGATGGGATGTCTTGAGTGTAAGTAAGGCTAAAAAAGAATTGTCATTAATGAAGAGGGTAATGTCTTACATTTTATGTAAAAACACTTATTTGTTCTTTGTCATTGCCTGTTAATAACACTTTTAACTCTTTCGCACAAATAATTACTTGACCTTTTTTGTTTTAGTCCCGATGAACTAGAGATGGATTGGCCTACTATAATTTAAAGGTAGTGTCACATTAGCAAATCTGGCACTACCCTTGAATTATTATGTTCTGTCCATCTTCTGCAGCTAGTACAATAGTTGTTACAGGTAACACCTCCAAAATTTGGGAAATGTGGCCATGGGGTGAAATGGGTTAAGCAACCATTGGAGGTGTCTGCAGACAGTGAAGTCTGCTTGTGTAGGTGGATCAGCCATGATAGTTCAGACATGGTGTCAGGTTAGCTTGGCACTACTCATGAATTGTCAGGGTCAACACTCATTCTGTTGTGTCTTTAACCCATGTAGTCCCAACGCACTACAGCAGGAGATAGATCGACCATGGTAATATTTCAAGGGCCACATCAGATTAGTTTGATGCCATCATAATTCAAAGGTAGTGCCAGATTAGCTTGGCGCCAAACTAATCTGCATTACCTTCGAGTTATCCGTCTTCTGCAACTGGTGCATGGTCGTTAGGTGACTATCATTTTGGCAATACGGCCATGGGGTTAACCCATTCAGCCCTGATGCACTACAGCAGGAGATGGGTTGACCATGATAGTTCAAGGGTAGTGCCAGATTAGCTTGGCGCCTGTTGGTGCCAAGCTAATCAGGCACTGCCCTTGCATTATCATGGTCGATCCATCTCCTGCAACTGGTGCATAGTCATTAGATGACGCGTCCAAAATGTGGAAAATACGGCTGTCAGGCTGAATGAGTTAAATGGGTTGAGTTGAATATGTTTTACCTGTTGATTCTCCCTTTAAAATTACAGTTAACCCCCTTGTGCATGCAGCCACCATTACTGTAATCAGTGGCAGCATGCTCATGGGGAATACAACATGTACAGTTTGTAGCATCCTCCCTGTGTCCGAGATGCATGATCCCTGAATGCATACTTTTTCGGGATGGGAGGAAAAGCAAGACACGCTTCAGTCTCTGTAAGAATCATGACTGTACTAATTGTTGCAGCCATAAATACAGCTGAAGCACAGTTTCAATTTCTGTTGATGGATAAGGTTTAGATGGTTGAAGTCTTTGTAGCCAAGAGTGCACACACACTTGTCAGTAGCATTTTTTGTCCCAGTGATCCATGCAGGAGTCACCATGACAGATGGAACTATTGACAGTCAAAGTGTTGGAATTTTTATTTTAGATTTTAGCTCATTCAACCCTGACACACCACAACAAACATGGATTGAGCATGATTGTTGAAGGGTGGTGCCAGAATAGCTTGGCGCCCATAGGCGCCAAGCTATTTTAACACCACCCTTGAACTGTCATGCTGGATCTGTGGCTAGAATTGTAATACAGTCAGAGGGCAACTTGACAATTTGGGGATTTGGGTCCTGGGGCAGAACGTGTTGAGGTAAGTTGCAAAAATCTTGAGTAATATATTCTTTTTGCACTAATATTGTCTGCAGTCATGAGGGTCCAGTATGGCAGCTAGCCTGGGCCCACCCCATGTACGGCAGTGTGCTGGCATCATGTGGTTACGACCGCAAAGTCATTATTTGGAAGGAAAACAATGGCTCTTGGGAGAAGCTTTATGAGTACTCCAACCACGACTCATCAGGTTTGTTTTTTATCATTCCTTTGTTAGGGTTAAAGTTCTGTTGCACAAATTCCTGCATAAAAGTTGGATTAGTCATTACTGTGCTTCTTTTTAGAAATGAAAAAATAAACATTTTTGGTTTATCTTTTTTTCACAAACAATGTCTTTCTCAGACGGTGGGAAATGTCTTCAGTTTTTGGCCCAAAATTGTGTAGATCTTAACCCTTATCATTCTGATTACACCAGTGTGTGAAATAAGTTTTACTAAAATAGTTAAAGGGTAGTGCCAGAATATATTGGTGCCTAGAGGCACCAAGCTATTCTGGTACCACCTTTGAACTAATGCCATTGGTCTATATCCTTATCTGTAAATACTATATGGCAGTGTACAAATTTGAAGCTTTTATCCTCAGTATGATGTGGGTTAAATTGTGTTCATAAGGGTGTTCAGGGATGCAGCTAGACATTTTATGCGAAAAGCAAAAGAAACGCGACATCATTCGAGTTATCGGAAACACTTCAGTGTTTCCGATGGCTCAAAAGTCAAATGATGTTGCATTTCAGTAATAGTAGGTACACATAAGATAGTGTTTTGTGAGTGGTCACTGCGTACAATGCAGACTTAGACTGCTAATGTGCTACAAAATATATGCAGTCCAAGACAACAGAAAAGTGGTTGGACATAGGCAGCGTCGAGGCAAAGATAATGGGACATTTGACCTACTGGCACTTTTGTCAATTATTTTTTCCAGTGAACTCGGTGTGCTTCGCTCCACATGAACTAGGTCTCGTTCTTACCTGCGGCAGCTCTGATGGATCGATCTCTGTTATATCAACTACAGGTAAACTTACAACTTTTTCAACCATTATATAGACAACATGGGCACTGCCTGATTTCTCTGTAAAATGGCTCATACATGTCTCACCAATGCACGATTTCTGGAAATCAGAAGTAGGTCAAAATTGGATGATTGGATGTGTTTTGGCAAAAACAGTGGATTAAAAGCCCTGACAAACATGCTACAGCATGTTTGAATGGGCTTTTAATCTTCTGTGCAATTCTGATCTGCTTCAAATTTATGAATACATTACAACAAGATAGAATCAAGCTTGATAATTCAAGGGTGATGCCAAAATAGCTTGGCGCCTGTAGGCGCTAAGCCATTCTGGCGCCACCCTTGACCTGTCATGCTTGATTATGTCTTTAACTGTAATGCAGCCTTTGGAGGACAACGCCCAAATTGGGAATTTCAACTTCAGGCTGAATGTGTTAAGCTGCAGGTCTAACGCAAGAGAATTCTTGGGTCAAGAGACAGCGTGGGTGTGATGGGTTGACTGCCTTTCCAGTTGCCAAGCTGATTATGCAAGACCTTTGAACTGTAATGATTTATCCATCTCACATGACCATTTGTAGCTGTTTTAGGATCTCTAAAAGCAATTCAAAAGTCATATAATTTGTTTGTCATTTATTTTTTCATTATCCTCCCTGTGTCCGAGATGCATGATCCCTGAGTGCATACTTATTCGGGATGGGAGGAACAGCAAAACATGCTTCAGTCTCTGTAACAATTGTTGCTGTACTTATTACTGTTGCAGCCATAAATACAAGCTGAAGCACATTGTCATTGTGTCTTGACTTGTCATTCATAAATGCCATGTCAGTTCACAGTGAACTCAATCACTGGTGTTTTTTTGTAGCATGTTTTATGTGTGTTTTGTTCTCTAGACCACTATGGTATACATGCGTACGTCTCTGGATGTACATTGCTTGTCAAGAAAGAAGCACTTGCGGGGGCTCATAAAGATCTATGCCTCTTGCTAAGACCACTTCGTATCCATGTTCTTTGACAGCTGGGGATCTTTGGTGTTGAAATTACAATTAATTCAAAAACACAATCTGCGTACTCTGGCGGTGAAGTGGTTTACGTAGATCGTAATCTGTAAATCGCAGCCCAGAACTTAACCCTTTTAGCCGCGAGTCCCTATAGCAGGAGATTGATTGACCATGATAATTCAAGGGTAGAGCCAGATTAGCTTGGCGCCTTCAGGCACCAAGCTAATCTGGCACTACCCTTGAATTATGATCAATCCATCTCCTGCAACTGGTACATAGTCATTAGGCAACACCCCAAAATTTGAGAAATGGGATCTTGGGGCTAAAAGGGTTAAATGTTTAATATATACGTATGTGGTTGTATTTGTACACAGTTTCAATGAATTTATCATCTTTATCTTGGTGTACTTTTTCAGGAGATGGTACGTGGGATGCTAAAAAAATCAACAATGCTCACACGGTATGTTAAATTGTATGTTTGTTCTTCAGCATAATTGATGCACACAAGTAGTTCTCCTTCCATTGAGAACCGCATGTTTACCTTTTTATATCATAAAAAGTGATACATTGATTTCTGGTTTTCTAAATTTTGTTACGATTTACATGGTTTTCCATTAAATTTCATAAGGAATAAGATTGTTTCTGCTTTGTAAAACGCTGTAAATCCTTTGTCTTCATGTTGATCACTGCTGTTTCATGAAACAAATGTCTGAGAAAAGTCTAATGCAAGCTTGCAATCCTGTCAGTTAGCTAGGTTACTATGACTTGCAGCGTGTTGTGACTTCTATTGATGGCAGGTTTTGTTGGTTACAGCCCGCACTGTTTCCACAAGTGTACTTCTATTCACATGAGATAGAAGTGTACTTGTGGTGTACTCCAGGATAGGAGTACTCCTGGAAATGTTACAGGAATGCATCATGCTTTCTTGTCCATCATTTCATTCAGTGTTTATCATGTTGCAGATTGGGTGTAACTCTGTGAGCTGGGCCTCTTCCACTGCTCCCAATGCCCTTTTTGACCAGAGCGCCCGCCAGCAGCCCATCAAGCGCTTTGTTTCTGGCGGCTGTGATAACCTTGTCAAAATATGGAGGTCAGTGGAGTCCAGAATAAACACAAACATTAAACGTATGAGAGCAAAGATGACAACGGATACTTTTGAGTTGTGTGTTGCTTTCTTTGGCCACTTTATGCTAGCTGGCTTGTCACACAGTTCGTCACGATCTATGCCTGGCTGGTTCCATTCACAAACTTTTACAGCTGAACCTGTTCTGATTGACTGCCCTTATGAAAGATGACTTGTTATTAAAGATCGTCATTTAGGTGGCATCAGCCACCTAAATGATGGTCTTTAGCCCTTTTCATCCTGATGCACTATTGCTTGAAATAAATTTAACTATCACAGTTCAAGAGTGGTACCAGAATAGCTTGGCGCCTGCAGACGCAAAGCTATTCTGGCACCACCCTTGAACTGAAATGGTTGATCTCTCTCCTGATCTGTAATGTAGGCTTCATAGGACAATAAGCCATTTTAAAAACATCAGCCTGAAGGTGTAATGGGTTAATGACAGGTGCCATGTTTTTCTCCGCAAGAAATCTCTTGAGAGGGCACCTTGTCTTTGAAGACTACTCAAAACAGGTTAAGTCATTCAGCCCGATGGCCGTATTTCCCAAATTTTGGAGGCATCATCTAATGACTATGTACCAGTTGCAGGGGATGGAACGACCGACCCAAAGCCTCTGTAGTGCGTCAGGGCTGAATGGGTTAAGCCTGTCACTTGCAGGCTTCCCACCTGCAATGGTTTCATAGACATTCTCTTCTACTGGCAGTGATCTGTGCCTGCTGCTGGCATCATTCACATAAAATTTGTGTTCCTCTAGCATAATAGTCATGGGTGACAGTTTTCAGTTCTGAAGGCTGATTCATCTTTTCAAAATCTGAGAAAGCTGAATTTCAGCTTTTGTTTCCTCAAAACCCTTACCGATGGCATTACTATTAGGAAGGTACACTTAGCTTACCGATTTCAGCCTAAGAATCTGTTGTGTATACCTACTTCTTTTCCCACTTGTCGCTACTGGATATGGCGAGGTAAGGCCTCGGATAATGCCTCAGGGCCGTCAAGGAAATTACCAACAGGTTGTGGCATTTTTCGTGGATTTTACGGCTTGTTTCTTGAACTCAGCTGGAGCTAGTTTTCGGAGTGTGGTCCTGAGTTCTTTCACCGGACCTTTAGTTAGTTGTTGCCTTTCATTTGGGTTGCGCTTTCTGTTGCAGTGCACAATTACGTACCTGTCGTAGATGTAAAGGCTTTCAGTGGCATAGTGACTCCCACACTCTGTGTCTTCTCTGCTCTGGTTGCTCCTTCGCCCATACGTGCAAAAGGTGTGCCTCCTGGAAGGAGCAGAAGTGGTCTCAGCTTTGCGAGTTCTACCGGCGCGAGCGCCCATCAGCCTCCCGGGAACCACCCATGCACTTGGCATGGGCACGGTCGGTGTTCAAGTTCAACCCTGCCGCCCCCGCACTGCCCAGCCCCCCCATGCCTTCGCAGATGCGCGACCTCAAATATTGTGGGTCTTTCATCCCTCCAGACCCAGTGGATGGTCTCGCGAGGCCCCCCCCCTCTCCCAGCGGCATCAAGTCCCCTGGCGGCGCGGGCCCTTCCAGGCGCACGGCGGAGGCATCAGGCAGAAGCACGCTCGGGACGACGCAGATACCTGCCTTCGGCCTCCCCCGAGTCTCACCCCTTGAGTAGTGAATCTCCAGGGCAGTTGACACTCTCTCAAGGCCCCCTCCTCCCAGCTGCATCGTCACCTGGTGGCGGGGACCCCTCCCGACACACGGTGGAGGCATCAGGCAGAAGCACGCTCGTCACAACACGGATATCTGCCTTCAGTCTTCCCCGAGTCTCACCCCTTGAGTAGTGAATCTCCAGGGTGGTTGACACTCTCTCAAGGCCCCCTCCTCCCAGCTGCATCAAGTCACCAGGTGGCGGGGGCCCCTCCCAGCACACGGAGTCCCCTTCGGGCAGACGGTCGCTCAGGACGGCGCGGATACAGATCTTTGGCCTCATTCCAGTCTCGCCCCTCGAGTCATACTTCTCCTGGGCTGACGACAGTCTCTCGACTCCACGGGGCTTCTTCGTCCCCGGACCGCTGACAGCTCCGTCCCTTGAGGGCATCCAGACTCCCCTTAGGGTCGCGGGACTCTCCCTCTCGATGTTGCTCCGCTTCACGGAGCAGTGACCCGCTCTCCCGAGACCGACGCTCTGGCGACGGGCGGCGCCGCTCTCCCCGATGTAGCCTCCGTGACTCTCACCCTACTCTCGCCACACATCGGGTGAGGATTCCCGGAGGATACGCCCTCGCTCTCGCCCCCAGTGGGTAAGCCCTCAGGTGAGCGCTAGAGTATTCCGTAGCCGACGGCCGCACCGCATTGAACCCAGCCCCTCTCGGCATTCGGCTTTCCGGCGGTCCCCTCCTGGCCCCTCGTGTGGGGCCTTGGCTTATTCGTCCCTCCGTCAGACCCCTCCTGGCCAGCCGCCTCCACGCGACGATAGTCCTTCCTCGCCCTGGTGGGCGGCCTTGGGAGACACAGAGGAAGTCCTCAGCCTCCACCCAGAGGACTCAGCTTCGGCCCTTCCCTATGATGACAGTCCTCTCTCCTCTTACTCCCGCAGCCTTTCCCTCCCTTCTGCCGCCTACGCCACGGGCACGGAGATGTATAAATATCTGGAGGAGGCCTCCCGTCTGATGGCTGGCATTTTACCGCCGGAGGTGTGAAACCATCCCCGCCTCTCAAGAGGAAGGCCCTCGGATGCATCGTTCCAGGCCAAGATATTTAAGTCTCTCCCTCAGCCCCCCGGTAACAGATGCCTTCAGCGCACATCTGCAACAGGGCATGTTGGCGGACAAGGGTTTCTTCCCTGACTCCAGGTGGCCAGCGGACTTGGATATCAGATTCCGTCAAGGTTGGTAGGCGGGTCACTCCCAATCTTTCGCTTTTCCCCTCCCGCCCCTGGACGTCGCGGCAGAGGTGCAGGCTGGAGGCAAGGGGCCGGCTAGGCGGTTGATTCCCCGTGGTCTCGACAGTACAGCGACCCTGATCCGCAATGCCCTGGCCTGTGCGGGCTTTCTAGAACTGGCAACGCAGGTGGTGGTTCGGTGTGTGGAGTAGGCCTGGGAGCGTCCTAGTGCGACACCCTTGCGCGACATCCACATGTTGGCAGTGACGGCGAATCGGGCGGCGTACCACATCTCGACCAACATCATGGTGGGGCAGCAAACTGTGGCCTGATGAGACAGGACGCCATTCTGAAGAGTTGCTCCGGCCTGCCCGCGGCCATCCAGTCTCAGCTCCGCCAAGCTCCACTGGGTGGTTCTCTCTCCTTTTCAGACGACCTGGCAGGCGGTTAAAGTCGGCTAAGGACCTGTGGCCTCGCGCTCCTAGGGCAGACTCCGTCCTAAGAGTAAGACTCGAGTGGCACCAATGCTCACATGGCCTTATAGAGGGAAGGGAGATTACCCAGGGTTCATGGTAACAACTTGCTAGAGTTGCTTCCCTGGTTGTGTAGGTATACACAACGGATTCTTAGGCTGAAATCGGTAAGCTAAGTGTACCTTCCTAATAGTAAATACCATCAGTAAGGATTTTTCGAAAAAATACATTTTAGAAAAAAATACATTTTGTTTCAGACTGAACGCCCCTACAGCAACCCTGTTCCATCTGCAAGAGACATAAATTCTCATGAACCCCTGCATCCGCAGGGGCTCATGAGAATTTATGTCTCTTGCTGGCTCTGCCGTGGGCTGTTTACAGTCTTTTCAACATTTCGCACTGTCACATATGCATGTTTATTATTAGACTGTCAATGATTTCAGAGGTACGTTTCTTGTTGACTGGCAGTCAAAGGGTTAACTGCTTGAAGTGGAACAGTGTAATTTTGTTGTTCTGCAGGGAAGAGGACGGCCAGTGGGTGGAAGATCAGAAGTTGGAGGGTCACAGCGACTGGGTGAGAGATGTGGCTTGGGCCCCCTCTGTAGGTCTGCCTCGCAACATCATTGCTTCATGTTCACAGGCAAGTCGTTCACTTTTCTTTTCAAAGAAAAGCAGGCAAGAAAAACTACAGTCAAGCCTGTGCAGAGTGACCACCCCAGGGACTAAAAAAAAGTGGTCACCTTAGACAGGTGGTCTCTGTGCATAGGGTCATCTAAGTAACAGAAAGAAGACCAATGGCCTGAAAGCAGGTGGTGTGCTTAGGCAGGTGGTCATCTGGACAGGTTTGACTGTATCTGTCGTCTGGACAGGTTTGACTGTATCTGTGTGCTGATCTTTGATGTCATGTTGACGGGCAAGTGGTGGTATTCCAACATGTTTGAGAAAAGGTAGCCGTTTATGTGCCTGTCTGTGTTTTCATGTTGATGGGCAAGCCAAACCTCCACGAGTTCAATAAAAGGTAGCTCTGTGTGTGCTGGTCTGTGATTTTGGGCCTTACGGCTGTACAGCTGTAAGGCCCAAAATCACAGACCAGCACACATCTTTCCCGTTGTTGAGGCACACGATGGCCACCACATGGAACATACTGCTCCACGGAGCGTGGGAACCCTTTCATAGTCAAAATTGGTCACAATCATACACATTTTCCAGATGGTCATGCAGTTAGCGTGACCACGCGAATAAAAAAGACGAAGAAGTCTTCTTGACTTGTAGAGTCTACATTGTAAGCATGGGGGCCTGACGATGGTGCATTGACTAGATGCAGATCCGCTGCACCACCGCGCGTGCGCTACCGCATATAGCTCAGTTCCTAAGTCCGGAAATATTCCAGCATGCACGGACCTCTTTCTCAATATGTTGAGTCCAACGTTAATTCTTAACAGAGTGGTGTGAAAGAAACCACTCTGCACTGCTTTGCATCCATTGTTTCCTGCTGTGTCGAAGCGAATTACTCAAGAAGATGTTGACAACCGAGCAGTGTTTGAACCAGACTGCATTAGAGCTTTTTGGGCTGAATCACAGTGCACTGCCACGTCTGCATGTCGCCTGTTTGCTGTGTATTATGAATTGAGCTAGATGCAGGAGCGAGCATGCGGTGGCGCAGCAGATTTGCATTTAGTCGGAGCACCATCATCAGGCCTTTTTGATTGTAAACTCCAAAATCGCAGACCAACACACCAGTGTCTTCTATAAGTCATAGAGCTACATTTCCTGCCTTGCCTTCACATGCTTGACTATTGATGGTGGATTGGTGTTAAAATTTAAACGCTGGCATTACTAACATTTTTATGCTCCCTGTGTCCGAGATGCATGATTCCTGAGTGCATACTTATTCGGGATGGGAGGAACAGCAAGACACGCTTCAGTCTCTGTAACAATTATGGCTGTACTTACCATTGCAGCCATAAGTACAGCTGAAGCACAGTTCACTTTCTTGTAGATGCTAGTTCTGTTTAACTGAGGCTAAAAGCTTCAAATTTGTACACTGCCAGATGCAAGCTACATTATAGTAATTTTAGATACGGATATAGACCAATGGCTTTAGTTCAAGGGTGTGCCAGAATAGCTTGGCACCTAGAGGTGCCAAGCTATTCTGGCACTACCCTTGAACTATTTTAGTCAATCTCATTTCACACACTGGTGTATTCCGAATGATAAGGGTTAATTCCAAAGCGTGTTTTACTCAGTTATGTGGAATTTATTCAGAAAGTATCCTGCAGAATGTAATTCAGCAGACTGTTGAAGGTAACTGATCTGGCAATTGTGGAAATGTGAGCTGGTCTATGATTTTAGTCCTTAGGGTTGCACACAAAATGGTCGAAAGTCACAGACCATCACACATATTGTTAACCCCTTTACTGCCAGTTGTCACAAATTGCATTTCTAGACGTTAATTGAACACCAAAGAGCTACAACCGTGCAAGGAACACGGATACAAGTAATGTCGGCAAGAGACGTAGATCCTCATGAGCCCACACAACTGCGGGGGTTCATGAGGATCTATGTCTCTTGCAGTTGGGTCTTGTTCACGTTTTCTCTGCAGTGAATAGGTTAAAATGAGTGACAACTTTTGGGCTATGTTTGTCGCTAGGACTGTCGTGTGATCATCTGGACGAACGACGGCACCAGCAACCAGTGGACATCGCGCATCCTGAACAAATTTAACGATGTGGTGTGGCACGTGTCGTGGTCCGTCACTGGCAACATACTGGCAGTGTCCGGCGGAGATAATAAGGCAAGTGACTTTCTGTCATCTGGTCTTTTGTTAACACCCCCCCCCCCCCCCCCCCCCCCCCCCCCCTCTCCGTGCTTGCCGCCACCAGAACTGTTCAAAGAGCCGGTGGCTGCATGCACAATGGGGTTAATGTGAACATTTTCTCAAGGTCGGGGCTGGCTGAACGGTGAACCACGTTCGTTTAACTTTCAGTGGTTTTACTTTATTTGTGTGCGTGGTTATCATCACCAGCAGGGATATTTCAAACTGTTTATGTATATGAAGTTAAAGAGGATGTGAATGATGACGGCACTGAAAGTGGAGGAGGGGAGGGGAGGGGGAAAAGCAGGGAGTTATGACTCTGTGAGCATGACCACCGGTATCATTGTCTGTTGGACAATTAACCCATTAAACCCCAAGGCTGCAATACCCAAACTTTGGAAGTGTCATGTAACGATTATGTACCAGTTGCAGGATGTGGGTTGACCATGATAATTCAAGGGTAGTGCCAGATTAGCTTGGGGGCTTTAAGGCACCAAGCTAATCTGGCATTACCCTTGAATTATCATGGTCGATTCACTGTCTGCTGTAGGGCATTGGGGCTAAATGGGTTAAACTCATTTGAGGCAAGCTGCAGATAGATATGCAGCAGATACAGTTAGCATTAAGAATGTGCCGCACATGGACACCATGTGGCAGATGAACTTAGCAATCAAGAGGTGATGCCAAACCAAAAAGATGCATGGAAATAAAATTTGCTTCCTAGACGTGCCACGTTCTCACAATCTTACTTTCTCTTGAAAGTGTTGCCAGTTAACTATTGAAACGTAGCCTTGAAGAACGGTTATTTGAATGTTGGTCTGTTTTGCAGGTGACACTCTGGAAAGAATCTGTGGAGGGTCAGTGGACGTGCATCAGCGATGTCAACAAAGGTCAAGGTCTCATAGCCGATGGTCAAAGATCTTCCTCTGGTTAGCTTTCTCCACCCGTACATCACTTATTTAAACTCTTTTGAAACTTAGGATTATTATCACGAAGCCATTTTACAAATCTCGGAGTGCTTGTGTGTTTCTGGTGTCATTTTTGTGTGTTGATCTCTGATTTTGAACCTTACAGCTGTAGGCATTGAGGTCAAAAGCACAGCCCAGCATACATTTTAATTCATTTAGCCTTGACACTGCAGCAGGAGATGGATTGACCATGATAATTCAAGGGTTGCACCAGATTAGCTTGTCACCATCAGGCGCCAAGGTAGTCTGGCACTACAGCTGAATGATCATGGTCGACCCATCTCCTGCAACTGGTACATAGTCGTTAGGTGACACATGCAAATTTGGCTGTGGTGTTAGATAGGTTGATCGTGCATCCGGATAGGAGGATCAAGTGCAATGTGGTTTTACTGGTTGATTAATTTAGATGAGGGACTTAGCAAAATTGCGAGCTGGTGGGTGGGTGTGGACCATATGACCTTGCATGGCAAGGTCTGTAATCATACACCAGCTTGCATATCATGTGTTTGTGGTCATTTCAACGTATTGTGTGTATTTTATGACGTACACAAAGAAAAGTGTTTTTTATTTTTTATTTAAGATCTGAGCACATCGTTTTTTAGCTGTCAGATTGGCTGTAAAAGTGGTTGCCTTTTCTAATTCACGTCATTCTATTTAATTCACTTTCTATTTTGATTGTGTTTTGTGATAGATGCAAACTACACCACTAGAAGACGGCTTGACCTGTAGAAGATATTGCATGAAGATTCAAGTCAGAAAACATTTCATACATCCTGATCTTTGGAACAGATGTAACTGATGCTGAATAAGTTAACACATTTGAGACTTGTCGCATCCGGATTCACGGCTTTATGCCACGAATCCAGTTGCGGCATGTCTCGAAAGAGTTGATGTGTGTTATGCCATGATCGGAATCAGGCCAAGGGAAACTACAGCACGTAGGTGGCTCGTCCAACCTGATACATCTTCAAGAGACGTGCATAGATTCTTATGAGCCCCTGCAGGTGCAGGGGCTCATGAGGATCTATGTCTCTTGTTGGCAGAGACAGCTCTGTGGGTATTCTTAGAAGGAAGGACATCGCCCCAGTTGAATTACACACACTGCCCTTGAATTTATTTCACGCCCGATCGTATGTAATGCGGTTTCTTGTTTGACGGTGACCTAATTTTGATTCAGGCATAACCTCTACTTATTACTGCGAGAATGTCTATATAGGTGTGGTCACCGAAGTTTGGCTTCTTTATGTATGTGTACTGTGATTATGTGCATGTGTGAGTGTATGTGTGTGATCAATTTGTCATGGTTAATGTAACACTTTGCTTATGATTTCTTCGAACAGTAAAAACTTGTTTGCATAGACCGATTTCTGCTGTAATGTGAGCTAATTGATTTCAGTATCAACTATTCTGGACTTGTTTGCACCAGAAAAAGGGACAGGGTACAATCTTGTAGATATTTACCAGAATAAGAAATTAATTGTGGTAAGATAACCTTGTCATGTTCTGATTATACCTGTTTTTTCATTTCTGCTATCATTGTAGCAGAAGTTTAAAAAAAAAAGTTGTGTGGTAAGTGGTGTGAGTTTAACTCTTTCACTGCATAGAAAAATGGAACAGTTTCAACTGCAAGAGGAATAGATCCTTATGAGCCCCCGAAGTTGCGGGAGCTCATGAGGATTTACACCTGTTGCTGAAAGCTCTTTGTATTCAAGTTCCTTTGATGACTTGGAATCTGTGCCGTTGAAGTTGCAATGATTTTGAAGAACACAGTCCACTGGCAGTGAAGGTGTTACCACTGTCTTGCATGCATTGCATGCCACTTGTGTATGTACATTAAAATTTAAGAAAATGTGGGTAATAAATCACATTGAGCAGCAGAATCATCTCGAGTGTTTTGTGTTACTACATTAATCCATTTAACCGCAAGACCGCATATACGTGCGTGCGTGTGTGTGGTGTGAGTTTTCCGCCCTTGTAAATCAATGTATTTTTTTTTTTGGTTGTATGTGCTTGTTTTTGTATTCTGCTTCAATGTTTCATTACTGTGATTGTAAAGCGCCTAGAGCACCTTGGTGATTAGGCGCTATACAAATTACCTTTATTATTATTATTATTATTTCCCAAATTTTGGAGGTGCTTGTTAAGGAGACGGATCGACCATGATAATTCAAGGGTAGTGCCAGATGAGCTTGGCGCCTGAAGGCGCCAAGCTCATCTGGCGCTACCCTTGAATTATCATGGTCCATCCGCCTCCTGCTGTAGGAATTTGGGGCTAAGTGGGTTAAAGTGACTTGTTCCAGACAGTAAAGGATCAACGGTTCTGGTGGAGGGGTGGGGGGGGGGGGGGATCATAATCCTATGATCGATAGTCCTATGACTGAAAACACGATGCGCCCCCTCCCCTATTTTGCATATGTTTTTTTTTGTTTGTTGTAATTTCCATGGTTCGGTGTCTGATATTCTGCCTACGCCGCCCCCCTAACCGCCCATGACTGCCTCAAGAGAATGCGTGCCGGCGTTCATGCGAAATGATTTTATCCTCTGTACTCTTCACTTGCGCTAACACTAGCCCATTTGTTACATAAGGCAGGAACAATGAGTTTCTAAAATGACATCAAGTTAACGATCGCACACACATAACATAGGGCGGGACACTTCAGGAAGCACCGTTTGATGCATAGAACGATGCGTTGTGCTCTCTAATTTGTTCTAGAAATGCTTTCTGAACACACTCATATTATAGGGCCATAGCCCGTTCAGCATATGCTAAAAGAGCAAAAATGTTGCAATTGTTAAAGAATGATTGGCCGCCATTTTCTTTCTTTCAATTTCTTTCCGTTAATAGCATCTGGTCCAATAACGATGCATTGTGCCTTATAATGCCGTTATTGTCTGTATCAAGAAATGGCTTCTGAATAAAAGCACATCTATTGTATAGGGTCCTAGCCCATCCAACATAGAGTGCATGAGGAGAACATGTACATTAATTATTCAGCCCTTGGGTCGCCGAAATAAACTCTCAGTGTAGGTGTCCTTCAGTCAATGCCGTCTGATGGAGAGAAAAAATCGATGTGTTGTGCCCTAAAAATAATAATAATAATAAAAAATCAGCGTATTAAATAGGCGCTTCATCCCAATTGAAAATCGGCTCAAAGCGCCCCCGCGAACTGAACCCAACAAGCACGCTCACGTGAATCACGCGCATTCACTCACACACTGTACATAAACACAGAACATTGGTGGTGCTAAGGGCAAGCTCAAGCGAGCTACTGAAGTTTTGGAAATTCAAATCGTTTTTATATTTGAAATTTGATTAAGTGGGCTGAAACTGATGCCCACTGAAAGTCGTGGGGGAGGAAGAGCCGGAGAAAGAACCGCCGACGCGGGTCCGCCCGACATATGGGCCCCAGTGTTTCGTGGTAATTGAGCGCCTAACCCCGGCTATGGCGGAAGTGCTCGCACTTGAGACCGTAATGCCGGCTGCTCCGCTGTCCTTTTACTGACCTAGTGTACACGCAAACCGAGTGCAGGAGTTGTACAGTGCTATTCTTAGCTTTACGCGCTCGTAGCTCAGTTTTGACTCGGACTTTTTCCATTTAAGTTTCTCTTCATCGGCGATGCCGCCATTGTTGTATACATATGGCAACGCCATAGCAGCCAAAACTCTCCTTCCCAACTTGAATTAAGTCAACAAAGAACACATAATACATTTCCCAAATATATATATTATATCAGTTCAAGACTA
Organism: Semisulcospira habei; assembly: GCA_036245525.1. NCBI lineage: Eukaryota > Metazoa > Mollusca > Gastropoda > Semisulcospiridae > Semisulcospira > Semisulcospira habei. Next base: position 200,621,136 of record BTPG01000003.1, on the reverse strand, counting down.
AACTTCCTCTATCCAAAAATGGAGTAATCCCCATTATTTATATCGTGATCTACCTGAGTGAGCTCTGTAGCATTTTTGTTTAGAGATTACCTTTGTGATAACGGTGACACTAGGATAAAAATGCGACGCCGGACTAAGCGGGTATCGAACCTCGCACCTCTAGCATTGGTGGCAGGCGCTTTTACCTCTGCGCTACGAACCGCCCTCTAATGTTTATTAAAGTTTAATGTATAAATGCTTCCTGAACACACCTTTGTGCAGCATTAGTGTGTGACGTACTAAGAACCTTTGTAACACGGATTATAAGTTACGAGTTAGGCTTTGCCCGTTGTTCTTGTCGGCTCCTGGGTCCGATCAGGGAGTTTATTTCGGAGATGGTGTATGTAGCCCCTATAAGCGTTTCCTGACAAAGTGTGTTGGCCGCTAGTGTGGAGAAGAGAGACCCGACACCCTTCATGCGTGGATGCCTGCAGTTCCCAGGGCCAGACCAATGTACTTAGACGCCAAAGCCGACTTGCGCCACAGGCGCCCATGACAGAGCACAATGACAAGTTTTCGTTACGTATCCTCTATAGCCTTTCCCGATATAGTGTTTGTCACCCAGTGTCTGCAAGAGAGACCCGAGATCCATGACCGGTGGATGCGGGGGTTTCCCAGGGCCTGCTCAGTGTGTTGTGAAAACTAAAAGCGCAACTTGCGGTAAAGGCGCCCGTTGCAGAGCGCAAGAAAAGGTTTTTCGTCCATAGTCCCTATAAGCGTTTCCGGACAAAGTGTTTTGGCCCCCAGTGTGGACAAGAGAGATCCGAGACCCATGATAAGCGCATGCACGAAGTTCCTAGGGCCACACCAATGTACTGACAATGATTCTCTATTTACAAAGGTAAAAATTTTGGCTGGCACAACCATTTTTCGAACTTACCTTTGCTAACCTAATCTACAAACAATGCACAAAGTGTGACTAAAATATTATATTGAACAAAAATAATGAATTAAAAAAACAACAACAAAAAAACCACAAACAAAAAACAAAACAAACAACAACACAAAAAAACCCCAGTGTGCACAGTGTGCCGGCACGCACACAAACACACACGCGCGCGCGCGTGAACACACACACTGCATAATATAGAGTCGCAGTGAAAGTATTACGATAATGACGTGAGGTAATTGAAGATACTGGATCTAAAATACGAAAGGGTTGTTGATGTTGTAACTTTCCTAGGCAAAGTGTTCCACAGGCTGTGGCCTGAGAACGCTAAACTTGTCTTGTAGAGATCGATTCTAGGTCGTGGTACAATAATGGATTGCCTTGATCTTGAGTACGTTGTTGATGGAAAGGAAAATAGTTTCTTAATATAATCAGTCATTTTGCTATTCCGGCAATGTTTTTAACATATGTATTCCCTTATTGTACATTAAATGATTGTTCAGGGGGAGAATCTCCAAGGTTTTTAATTTATTATCGGTAGTTGAGTTAGGGCCTGGAAGAATAAGTTTTGAGGCTCTACGTTGAAGAGGGAGTCCGGTCTCTTTAACTGGACCTCGCTTGCTCTATCCCACACTGTAGAAGCATAGTCGATATGTGGCCTGATGTGGGCGTTGAAGAACAGTATACGTGTTTCTACATCAGTGATATATTTAATTTGGCTAAAATGTAAAGTTTCTTTGGTATTATGTTGCATATGTTAGTAATATGACACTGCCATTTAAACTGGTTATCTACAGTAACACCGAGAAGACGATGTTCTGTTACTTGGCTGATGGGTTTTCCTTGAAGGGACGAGCCGAGCTGGTGCTTTTGACGGGTACTTAATACCATACATTCAGACTTCACTGGGTTTAGGATCATGAAATTGTTACTACATGAGTTGTCGATGTCTTGTAGTGCGTTTTGTAGGTGTGTATCAATAATAGATAAATCCTCGTCGGGCGTGTGTATTGCAGCATCTCGATCCGCGAACATATCGCATGGAAGATTACGATCGCTAATTGTGAGTGGAAGGTCGTTAATGAACAAACAAAATAGAAGAGGGCCTAAAATAGAGGCCTGGGGCACGCCATGCTTGACTAAGCGATGATTAGAATATGCACCATTAAGAAGGACTTTTTGTCTTCTGTCATCCAAGTAGGATTTGAAGAACGTGTCCCCACCCGGGTTTGCCCTGGGGGACTTGGATGGGGTTAACTACTTTTTAGTTCCCAGGGTCACCCTGGTTAGCCCCACAGGGTGGGGTTTTCCATCTATTCTGGGCATGTGTTTCTGTCTGCCCTTGTGGTTAGAACAAAGAAGACATCATAAAGTCTATTTCGCTTGGCGGCCCTTCGCAGTAAAAGAGGTAGCGGGATGTCCTTCAGACAAACGGCCTTAGAACCTGAGACCCAACAAGCCAACTTGCCCCAAAGACGTCCGTCGCAGATCACAATAAATGGTTTGGCCTTACGTATCCTCTATACCCAGTGTGGACAAGAGAGACACTGACCCGAGACCCTTGATTCGTCGATGCTGTTATTTCCCAGGATGCTTTTATTTACAAGGGAAGTAACTCCTCCAGGCATGTTCTGCCGGGACGGTGTAAAACGCCTTATTACGTCTACTTACAGCGAAGGGGTTAATTTTTATAACCTGTAGGCTAGTGTATCCAAACGCCGACCTTTTAATATTTACTGCCAAGAGAAAACAATTCAACTGCAAGAGGTATATAGATTCTCATGAGCAACTGCGGTGGATTCTTGACGAAATACTCCTCTTATTTGTGTCCATTGACTTGCACGACAGTGGTGGCTTTTGGTCGTTGAATGAACCCAGACTTCAGAAACAAAATGTGCGTCCAGTGTCAGGGAAGGGGTTAAGCTAAGCGCTTGTTACTGCTTGGAGATAAACTCTTAACTCATTCGCGGCCAGCCGCATCCGGATGCGCGGCTTATGCAAATGAGTTAAAGCCGGATAAAGTCATAAACTGTGGGGCTATCGATATGCAGGACTATCGACTATGGGACTATCGATGCGTAAGACAGTCGCCCATAAGACTATCCATTCGTAGGACTATCGAAATATCGTAGGACTATCAATACGAATCGTTGCACTATCGATACGTAGGACTAATGATACGTAGGACTATCGAGACCCCCGCCTCCCCTGCAAAGATTATTGTTCGTGGCAATCGAATGGAAAAAATTGGTGTTTATTATCCAGTACTGGTTTCAGTGTAACCCCTTCCCTTAGTTATTGGGGTCTAACGCCGATCAGGCGACTAAAGCCATCTCACGGCGGGAACGGGGAAGGGTAAAAGTCTGTTCAGGAGGATTAACCCATTCAGCCCTGACGCACTACAGCAGGAAATGGGTCGACCATGATAATTTAAGGGTAGTGCCAGATTAGCTTGGCGCCAAACTAATCTGGCACTGACCTTGAATTATCATGGTCGATCTACCTTCTGCAACTGGTGCATAGTCATTAGAGGCATAGATCATCAAAGCTCCTGATGCACCAGGAATAACCAGATTAATCCGGACGGCTAAACTGGACTGAGATTTGCCGCGTGATCTGCGTGTGATCTTTTTCTACATACAGCTACAATTAACAGTGATACTCACAAACCAGATAGGTGAGGCTAGCGCTGGCAGAATTGTACAACAAACCAAGGGGAATTACCCAGCGCTAGACAGACGAACAGATTGATCCCCTGCCAGCAGGGGATCAATCTGTTCGTCTGTCTAGCGCTGGGTAATTCCCCTTGGTTTGTTGTACAATTAACAGTGTCCTCACGTGCCTTTTTTTTGTTGGTTGTTGCTCGTAGGTGTCAGATATTTACGCTGCTTTGTGGATGACGCGTGATCCTTTTTATTCATGTCTTTTATGTTATACCGCGCTGCGCCAAAATTTCCCCTCGGGGACAATAACCCAAATGCGCAAACTTTGGTACCGGTTTCAGTTCACTTTATAAATTTCAAATAAAAGTGATCCGGCAAAATTTCCGAAACCTTAGTAGCTGAGCTGACCCCTTCGCAACACGTGAATGTCCTGTGTTTGTCTTGTACTGTGTTTGTCTTCAGATTGTCTCTTGGCTTGACTTCGCGAACGAAGATTCTATAGGGCTTGCCCACGTCGTCTGCAGGCATTTTCGTGGCTGCGGAGGCCAATCCGGGACAGGCAGGTTCGACCGCAGTGGCTGCAGGGGAAGGTCTGGTCAGGGTTCTGAGTTACGACAACTCTGTTTTTTCTTTTGAGCCGCTTGTCCTTAAGGTTAGCTCTGCGAGAGTCCTCAAAGGAGACGGCTGCCTTGTGAATGGTGGAGCGCCAGGTGTCACGGTTCGCGGCAAGCGAAGACCACTGGCGGTGGTCGATTTGGCAGGCAGTAGGCCGTCTTTGTATCTTGAGGCCGTCTTTGTATCTCTTCTTTGGTGCCCCTCTGTCTCGGTGTCCAGTGGCGAGCTCGCCGAACAGAGTGATCTTGGGTAGGCGATGATCCTCCATCCTGGAGACGTGCCCCGCCCAGCGAAGCTGTGTCCGCAGCAGCAAAGCCTCGATGCTCACAGTTTCCGCCTGTTCAAGGACCTCGACGTTGGTGACATAGTCACTCCAGTGAATGCTGAGGATGGTACGCAGGCAGCGCTGGTGAAAGCGTTCGAGGAGTCGTAATGCCTGTGTATCACGTGAGCGTGCGTGTTGGGTTCAGTTCGCGGCGCTTTGAGCCGATTCGCCAGATTTTAGGTAAAGCGCCTGTATAATAACCGGTATAATAACCGGTATTATTATTATTATTATTAGATGACGCCTGCAAAATTTGGGAAATACGGCCGTCGGGCTGAATGAGTTAAGAGAAAGGTCTTAAAACATGATGTCAATACAGATTAAAACTATTTTTGGCTAAAAGTCGCACAGGTCAATCGCACATGTCTACAGACTCTTGAAGTTCATAAAAACAGTAAGATTTATACAGACTACAGAGACTCACATTTTTGTAAAACAAATTGGCTTCCTTTAGAAAGCTGAAGATGTTGTCCGGGGGGAACGTCCCGAAACAAAACCCTTCAAAGAGTCTGCTGTACACAGCGTTTTCGCCTTATATCGATTAGGTCAGCACATGATAGACCTGCCTCTGTACTACATTGTGGAAATCTTTGTTTATTCAACGACCAAAAGCCAAAACCATCCAAGAAGCATGGATACTGTGACAAATTGATCTCAGCAAAGAGGCATAGAGCCTCATGAACCCCTGCAGTCGCGGGGAGCTCATGAGGATCTGTGTCTCTTGCAGTTGGATTGTGTTCGCGTTTTGAAGGTGTTAAGTTGAATACGATCTGTTCGAAGTCTCAGCATGTCAGACTCGAAGTGTCAAACGTCGACGAGATGTCAAACTAAAATAAACTTCTCAAAGTATCGGCCCGACTTGGTTATGTTCTTTTACAGCGCACGGCGGAATGCGTCGGCCTGCTCCACCGGCTGCCGGGTTATACACGGTAAAACAGCACACCAGAAAGTTCTATAGCCCAGTTTCCACATCGCGCGCGGCGACTGACAGACATGTACTGTGAAATTATGACCGCATCGATCCGAGCAAGACATATGAAGATGCTGTGTATAGGAGGCATAGATTCTCATAAGCCCCTGCAATGTGCAGGGGCTTATGAGTATCTATTCTTCTTGCAGGTGGCAGGTTTTTGTTACTGCACCGGACCGCGCATTGGTATATCTGAGTTCTTGCTTCAAGTACCACTGACGTAAATGACCGATGTCTGCAAGACGCATAGATTCTCATGAGCCCCTGCAGTTGCAGGGGCTCATGAGAATCTATACCTCTTGCAGATGGCAGGCTTATTCTGTTGTATTGGACAGCGTAGTGATGGTCTGTGAGTGCGGCTTGACTGTCCTTGACTTCAAGCATCATCCACTCGACAAGGTTAAACGTACACGACACTTCGAAGCAAGGCTTTGAACCAAAAAGGACGGAAAATGCCTCGCTGAGGTTAGCAGTTTCAACCGCGATCGGATGATTGACTGAACGAACATGAAAGATAAATTCTGTTCTTGGTAAATGCCATTACAATTGACGTAATTTGCACTCTACTGGCTCTCATTTAAAGCTGTCACGGACATGTGTCCCGTGGATTGTTCAAGAGGACACTTCGGCATCGAGTCATCCACACGACAGTGAGTGTGAAAGGGAGATAATGGCAGGAACTGCAGACGACACTGTAATTTAGAACACAGGGAAGTCAAGCAGGGAACTGGTCAGAGCATTGAGGTGAGAGAACGTAACTTGCTTTAACTGTGTGTTTTGTTTACATGGTTGCCGTTTAATGAAGAAAAAATACGTAGACAAGAAAAATTATAATAATAACCAAGATGGGATGAACCATAACCCACAAAGTCCCTTCTATATGAGAGCTGTCCTCACTGTCAATGGTCTCTACCTTTTGCCTTTGACCTGATTCTGACGTTGAATTATCTCCTATTGAAAAAGTATCGCAGATCTACCAATGCGTCAGTGAGTTTATAAGGGGCGCAGGACATACGAGTCATTGATTTGTCAAACGTCATTTGTCATGACGTAAGTTTTAGTTTTTTACCTAATTTTATATTTTACGTGATATGAGTTTCACTTTCGCTTCATAGGCTTGAGAAAATGGTGACAAAACTAGAACTGCACGGTACAATTTCAGTCTTGCTATAATTTAGTTTCACTTTCGCTTCATAGATTTGAGAAAATGGTGACAAAACTAGAACTGCACGGTACAATTTCAGTCTTGCTATAATTTAGTTTCACTTTCGCTTCATAGGCTTGAGAAAATGGTGACAAAACTAGAACTGCACGGTACAATTTCAGTCTTGCTATAATTTGTGTGAAAGCATGTTGACTTTACCTAGCTACATGATATACTAAGTACACGGGTCACCTGCATGCTCTTCTGAAAGCTTGCTCCAAACATCTCCAAGAGGCGTATATCCTCATGCGCCTGGAGGGCGCATGAGGATCTATTCCTCCTGGAGATGCGTGCATGTTTGTGTGTGTGTGTGTGTGTGTGTGTGTGTGTGTGTGTGTGTGTGAGAGAGAGAGAGAGAGACTCAGACTCAGACTCAGACAGTTTATTGTTCAGACAAAATGTCCATACAATGGAGTGAGACATTACATAATTTATAATTCAGGTGTATATAAAAGCCATAAGGCGATGTTTATAACACACACACACCACACACACACACACACACCACACACACACACACACACACACACACACACACATTTCCATTCGATCTACGCCAGCACATAATAGCCACTTTTGACCTACATGTAAAATGCGGTATCCAAATCCAGGCCACAGCCGTGTACCACACAGACCAGGTCGGAGTAAGAACCACAGTTTGCACGTGGAATCATACAAGCATGCTGCTACGGAGTTTAAATGCATGAAATACAAATCTTGCTAAATCGGCAATAGACTGCGGGTTGGTAGTGTCAAGGATACACAATTCTTTCTTTTTGAGTTCCATAAGGTCAAACTTACATAGGTATTTGACACGCAGTTTATCGTAGAATGGACAGTAAAACAAAGTGAATTTCATCTTCCACAGCATTGGCACACAATGGACACACTTTCGTTACAGCATTGAGAGTACTATATCTTTGTTTGTTACTTTGCAATTCAGTTATGCCAAGTCTAATTTAATGTATAGATTTTTGACATAGGTTGGCTTAACCAGTTCAAAATAATTTTCTTGGACAAGTGTATGTTTAAAACTACGATACACAGTAAAACGTTCACTCTCAGAAAGCTTCGATGACCAGTTTTGTTTGGAACAATCAACCATCCTTTGTTTAAACTTGTTTATAAAAGCATTCCTGTTTCCAACACCTTGTGAAATCCATACATGACCAAACCCATTTCGAAAAAGCAAATTCTTTATCTTTGACACCCATGTTTCTTTCCCTTTATCGTCTAGATCCTTAAGCATATGATAAGCCATATTTGCAAATCTAGTAACAGGTAAAGCACAGAGTCGAAGCCAGTAGGAAACACATCTTACTGACGTTAATACTGACAGTGGATATCGACCAAGTTCACCATAAACCATCAGGTTCGGTGTGCGGAAGTTGACATTAAGAAAACGTTTACATGCAAATGTATGGACTCTTTCAATTTCGGCACACTCGTTTATACCCCAAATTTCCGAGGCATACAACAAAATTGGGACAACCTGCGCATCAAACAGCTTGAAAAAAACATCAGGACTAGCGCAGTTGATTTTCTTCAACATACAGAAAATATCGATTACACATTTTTTTGCCTTAGTCACTAAGTCATCGACGGATGTGTTTAAACTCAAACGTGTGGTAAAGTTTAACCCAAGGTACTTATACATATTGACAACTTCTACCCTCGTTCCCCCGTAAATCCATTTTTCATATTTTGACAAATATCCACCATTTCGAAACACAATTATTTTTGTCTTGTCTAGGTTAACAGACAAACCAAGTTTAGATGCTTCTTTGTATAAATTGTTCAGCTGAGTCTGAAGGCCATTGGGGGTTGATGAAAGCAAAGCAATGTCATCTGCAAACATCAACAAAAACAGTTCTGCTGCATCGGATTTTAGTTGGAAACCATGTTTACCATTTTCAATAATGTACACAGCAAGCTCGTTAATCAAAAAGGAGAACAATGTCGGCGATGCTAAACATCCTTGTTTTAAACCTTGGAAACACTCAAAAAACACTGTACAATTCAGGCTGTCTCTAACACAAAATTTCACCGAGTCATACATTGCCTTCATAGCTGAAAGCATTTTGCCGTGCACTCCAACCTTCAGTAAAATATTCCAAAGCATACCTCTTTTAACAGTATCGAAGGCTTTGCGAAAGTCAACAAAAGCCACATAGACTTTCTTATTTTGTAGAAGTTGTTTTTGAACAATAGCATAAAGTGTAAATATATGGTCCACAGTAGAATAGGATTTCCTAAACCCGGCTTGTGTTTCAGACAGAATATTGTGTTCCTCAGCCCAGTCTGTTAACCTTCTGTTCAAAATGTAGGTATACAGTTTACTAACACAGCTAATCAGAGCAATACCACGATAATTATCTGGATTATTTACATCTCCTTTCTTGTGGAGTGGGAAAATAATAGCTTTAGACCATTCGCTTGGGAACAACCCTTGTGTTGAATAAAGCATTAAAATACTTAGTGAGAAAGGAGATGATAGCTGGGTTGGAAACTTTAAGAACTTCATTTATAATTCCATCAGGCCCGGGGGCCTTTCCTGCTTTGGCATGTTTTAAAGCAGCAATAACTTCTGCTTCTTCTATGTTAATATCTAGGTCATGAAATATGGCTTCATCAGACTCAGAGTCTTCTGAAGAAAATACATCATCATTATTCTCTTGCTGTGCTATGTTTTCATTTAGAATGCTAGAGAAGTGATCAAACCACTGCTTCTTTGTTATATTGTTTCTTAAACGACGTTTTCTTTTCCATTTCTTTATTTCCTTCCAAAATGCCTGAGAGTTATGTCTATACTCAAGAATTTTGTCAACAGTTTCCCTCTTAAAATTAACTTCTTTAGCTCTAAGTAATCTCTTGTATTGTTTTCTGTCATTTACAAACGTTGCTTTATTTTTGACCGGCTGGTGACATACATTCAATGTTCTGTTTATTTTTTTTTTCACAAGCAGTGCAGGCACGTCCTGAGAAAGCCTTGTTGCTGTCGGGACGTTAAGCAATGTACAATCAATCAATCAATCAATCCATGGTTTTATTTTTTGTGTATGTACGTAAGGCTTTACGCGTTCGCATTTTTGCATTTCTGCATTCCTGGTCAAACCAAGGGTGACTAGCGGTGTTTGTTTTGTGTGTGTTGCCTGTGGAGGAATAAAATTGTTTTGTCATGCAACTAGCAGCGTCTTTGATAGCACATGTGAAAATGTCTAATGCACTATTAATATCATCATCGATCTCAGCAGTAGCAGCTACTAGAGCATCCTGGAATGCAGGAGTAGTTAAACTGTCGCTGAGCGTTTGGGCCTCGCGCTGGGACCATACGGCGTTGAGGCGCGTCCCCTGGGTGGTGGATAGGGGGTCCCTCGTGAGAGGGGTGCACCGAATGAAATAAGGTGCCGTGAACCAACATGGTCTAAGGGAAGGTGACCCCGACAGAAAACCCCTGGTCCTCCTAGTAAGGGGGTTGGGCGTGGGGTTAGCTTCCCCACCCTGCAAAAAAGGAAATAGCTACAAAAACGCCGACGAAAAGACTAACAGTAATTCCTTTCCTGGAGGAGGAAGGTTCTTCTACTAGAAGACTTATGACGTCCTGTGGTGAAAGCCGGAAGTCTTCGGAAGCCACAGGACCGAGCCGCCTCTCTCTATCCAGGGATACAACCATGGGCACATGGAACGTCAAGACCATGTACCAGAGCGGCAAGGCCGCCCAGATAGCAGCAGAAATGCAAAAGTACAACCTTTCCCTGCTAGGCATCAGTGAAGCCAGATGGACGCAGTCTGGCCAGAAAAGGCTGTTAAGTGGGGAGATGATTCTGTATTCAGGTCATGAAGAGGAGAATGCCCCCCATACAGAAGGAGTAGCACTCATGCTGTCACCAGTGGCACAGAGAGCGCTGATGGGCTGGGAACCTCTTGGGCCAAGAATTATAACAGCAGCCTTTAGAACCAAGAAAAAGCTCAAGCTGAACGTCATCCAGTGTTATGCGCCCACCAATGACAGTGACGAGGAAGAGAAACAAGAGTTCTACGACCGACTCCAGAGTGCCGTGGACAAATGTGCGGAGCGAGACATCACCATCGTCATGGGCGATTTTAATGCCAAAATAGGGGAGGACAACACCGGATACGAAGAGGTGATGGGGAGACAGGGACTAGGCTCGGAGATGAGTGAGAACGGGGAGTGGTTTGTAGACTTTTGTGCTCTAAACCGACTTGTCATTGGAGGCAGCATCTTCCCACACAGAAGAATACACAAAGCAACTTGGGTCTCACCTGACCATACAACAGAGAACCAAATAGACCATATCTGCATTAGCAAGAAATTCAGAAGATCCCTTCAAGATGTTCGAGTGAGGAGGGGAGCAGATGTCGCCTCCGACCACCATCTGCTTACCTTAAGAATGAAGCTCAAGCTAAAGAAAAGCCGCACAGAGACAACAAGAAGACAGCGCTATAATGTAGGCCTCCTGAGAGAAACTGGAGTTGGAGAAGAGTTCAAACTGGTGCTGTCCAACCGGTTTCAAGCGCTACAGGAGCTAGTAAATGAAGAGGAGGCGGTCACCACAGAGCAGCAGTGGAAGGCAGTTAGAGAGGCGCTGAACTCAACCTGCAAATCAATCCAGACCAAAAAGGTGACTGCCAAGCGTGTAATATGCAAAGAAGTACCCAACGGAGAAAGAAACACGCTTAGAAAAGACGGGTACAACACAATTTATTAATATTTCGGGTAAATACCCTTTGTCAAAATAGACAATGTTTGTTTGTTTGTCTATTTTGACAAAGGGTATTTACCCGAAATATTAATAAATTGTGTTGTACCCGTCTTTTCTAAGCGTGTTTCTTTCTCCGTTGGGTACTTCTCAACCTGCAAAGACACTGTAGGGTTCAGGAAACACCACCACAAGGACTGGCTGTCGGCACAGACCTTGAAGAAGATAGAAGCGAGGAAGCAGAAGAAAGCAGCGGTCAACAACAGTCGCACGAGAGCAGCCAAAGTAAGGGCACAGGGGGAATACTCGGAAGCCAACCGCGAGGTGAAGAGGAGTATCAGGGCAGACAAGAGGGCCTACACAGAAAGCCTGGCAGCAGAGGCAGAAAAGGCAGCAGGCAGCGGCAACATGAAACAGCTCTACGACATTACCAGAAGATTGTCGGGTAAGTATGGCCATACAGAAAGACCAGTAAAAGACAAAGAAGGCAAGCCTATTGCAGACAGAGCAGACCAACTCGACAGATGGGCCGAGTATTTTGAAGAGTTACTGAACAGACCTAGCCCACCCGACCCCCCCGACATCCAGCCGGCAGAGACCGACCTACCCATCAGCTGTGACAGACCCAGCCGGGAAGAGATCAGAAAAGCAGTGGCATTTTTGAAGAATGGCAAAGCAGCAGGGCCAGATGGCATCCCAGCGGAGTCTCTGAAAGCAGACCTAGAGACAACAGTTGAGATGCTGTACCCACTGTTTGGAAAGATCTGGGAAGAGGAGGTGATGCCGGCTGACTGGAAGGAGGGGTACCTAATCAAGCTTCCCAAGAAAGGCGACCTCAGCAAGTGTTCCAACTACAGAGGAATCACCTTGCTGTCAGTACCAGGAAAGGTCTTCAACAGGATCATCCTAGAAAGAATGAAGAGCTCCGTTGACCCCCAGCTGAGAGACCAGCAAGCAGGATTCAGGAAGAACCGATCATGTACAGACCAGATCGCCACTCTCCGCACCATCGTGGAACAGTCTCTGGAGTGGAGCTCCCCGCTGTACGTCAACTTTGTGGATTATGAGAAAGCATTTGACAGCGTGGACCGAGAGACTCTGTGGAAACTCCTACGACACTACGGTGTACCCACAAAGCTCGTCCGCCTGATCAAGAGCAGCTATGATGGCATGACATGTCGCGTGATCCACGAAGGGCAGTTCACCAGAGAGCTCCAGGTCAGAACTGGTGTCAGGCAGGGGTGTCTGCTGTCTCCGTTCCTCTTCCTACTGGCCATAGACTGGGTCATGAAGATGACCACAGAGCACAGACGAGGTGGAATACAGTGGACACTGTGGACACAGCTTGACGACCTCGATTTTGCAGACGACTTGGCATTACTGTCCCACACTCATCAACAAATGCAGGACAAGACCACGAGGCTTGCTGACATCTCGTCCCAAGTGGGCCTCACCATTCACAAACAGAAAACAAAGACAATGAGGCTGAACGCAACCAGGGAAGAACCAGTCTTGCTTGCTGGCACCCCGTTGGAGGAGGTGGAGTCCTTCACCTATCTCGGGAGCATCATAGACAAAAAAGGCGGCACTGATGCAGATGTCAGAGCACGAATCGGTAAAGCCAGAGCAGCCTTTCTCCAGTTGAAAAAAGTATGGAGTTCCAGAGAGCTGTCACAACACACCAAAGTCCGGATTTTCAACTCCAATGTAAAAGCAGTTCTCCTATATGGAGCAGAGACATGGAGATTGACAAAAACCACAGTCAACAGAGTACAGACCTTCATGAACAGTTGCCTTAGAAGAATTTTGAAAATCCACTGGCCAGAGAAGATCAGCAACGTCAGACTCTGGGAGAGAACAGAGCAGATAACAGCAGAGAATGAAATTGGGCGAAGAAGATGGGGATGGATCGGTCACAGTCTGAGAAAGCCAGCTTCCAGTATCACTAGGCAGGCATTGTCATGGAACCCCCAGGGAAAGAGGAAAAGAGGTAGGCCGAGAAACTCCTGGCGTCGAGACCTCCAAGCAGACATCAAGAGACTGGGAACCACCTGGAGTAGAATCGAAGGAGAAGCACAGGACAGGAGTTGCTGGAGGTCTCTCGTCGACGGCCTATACCCGGGTAGGGGTGACAGGCGTAAGTAAGTAAGTAAGAGCGTTTGGGCCTTAGCAGGTTCCCAGATAATCTTATCAAAAGAAAAACACTGCGTATCATCATCAGAAACATCGTTGTGGGGTGATACACGTACACAAGACACAGTAAGGACCAGCGGCAAGTGCACAGACTCTATCCTCTCGCCAACTTCAAGTTTGTCACACAAACAAATAAAGTCAGGAGATGCAACAAAATAATCATTAATACTACAACCAGTGGGTGAGATAAATGTTAGGTGCTTTGACAGATCAGGGCTACAGAACCCATTCAAAATCATCAGTTCAAAACACACAAATCTAATAGTTTTCTTCCAAATGTATTTACAGTCATATCTTCAGTAAATCGTGAAGGTTCAAATAGAGCGGTATTAGTTAGTAGCGTTTCATCAGGATCAAGCTGAAACAAATATGGATTAGGCTGCAAATCCCCAATTCTACCATTAAAATCACCACACATTAGGAAATGAATGTCTCCAAATTGCTCGAGGGCACTAGCAAGCAAGACACTGTTCTAATTCTTCTAACAAGCAGTCATACGGTAATTGTCTATAAAATGGTGAATCCTTGGGCGGAACATAGCACGCGACCAAAAGCACATCGCATTCAGTACCAAACAATGATCTGTCAAGTTTAAGAAAGACACTTTGAGCGCATGTCATGTTCACTTGGAAAACAAACTTGGCATACACATTTTTGACTAACACAACAACACCTCCCGAGCTTCTTCCTTGACGTGACAGTTTGACTGCAGGTAAGGAAAAACACGTGAAATCAGACCAGCAGTCAGGCGGGACGAAAGCATTGTCTAAAAATGTTTCCAACAAACACACAATGTCATAATTACTTACATATTGTAGAAAGTCTGGGTCGGATAATTTGCTCCACAGTCCATCAACATTCCATGACAGAAAGGTAAGTGTATACAACACACTATCTATTGGCTGATCCACAACACACGCGCGCATCGGTGACACATCCCGTGCAATTGAGGTGGGAGACGCGGCTTGGCCGACATATCACGGGTCACTGGATTCGTCCCCGTCCTCAATTGTAGGGGAACTGTGTGGCCGGCGCCGTTTCGCTGGTTTAGGTACCGAGTGTGACGCACGTGCCGGTGTTGCGTTGACCTGCTGACCAGTAGCTGCGGCGGCACCGAGTCCTTGGATACGGTTGTCCGGTCTTCTGTTGAGGCTGTCTGTCGCAGGACGGCGGCCGAAGTTGTCGGTGTCGTAGTTCCGTTGCTCTAGGGGTCCAGCGACCACCAGCTTGTTCCCCTTGTAGTACGCCCGCATGCCTTTCTCCCGGTGCAGTCTGATCTGTTCGTGTTGCCGGTTGGTTAAGTCGCCAGCAACGTTAACCCCCTTTTGCTTGAGTGCAGCACGACCCTTGGTCAGGACGTCCATCTTGTCCCTCCATCTCGCAAACTTCACGATCATGGGGCGGGGCTTGTTGTTGGCTCTGGCACGGTTGGCTGCTACAGAAGCAAAGTCCGGTTTGTTCCCTACCCGGTGTGCGCGTACCAAATCGTCCTCAGTCCAGGTTTTATTTGGTACTGTGCCCTGCAGACATTCCAGTACTTTGGTGGCACAGGAATCGAAGGTCTCGCCTGGCGTTTCCACGATTCCAAAAAGTCGCAGATTGTCCCTACGTGAGAACGCCTCTAGCTTGTCTAGTTCTTCCTCGTAGCGTTTCCGCATATCTTCCATGTCCTCCTGCAAGTCTTCTACGGACTCGGAAACCTCCTCCTGCTTCTCAGTCAGTTATTTGCAGGTGTCCTCCAGGCTGCGAGCGCGTTGCTTCAAGTCAGCAATGTCGGTGCCAATCGCCTGTATAGAGGTCAGCACATCACAAAGGTCAGCACGAAGAGACCCCAGTTTCTCGTCAATCACCTGTGTCTGCTTAGTCGATTATACGCTGAATGTCACTGACAGTAACTAAAGGTGATGTAGTTCCAGAGACCTCGAGTGGATTTGCGGATAGAGCTTCTTTGTCTGCCATTTTAGCACAGTTCGATTGACACAACAGTGCTACACAGTAATACACAGTACTACACAGTACACGTAGCTGGCAGTGTTGTACTAACAGTCACCCCGACGATCGCCGTACTCAGTTCAATGGCGATATAGGAAAACCAGTCAGATGGCAGAAGTCTGTGGTCGCACAAAGTCCAAATTTACACCGTTATGATCAGCGTAGATAGGCCAAGACACTGGTGGTAAAATCCGAACAGTAGAAGCTTGATTAGTGACGAAATCGCCTAATTTTGCATCGCTAATTGACTCTGAACTTTTTTTGGTGCGCTACATTCGTGAGCTCGAACTCACTCGAGAGAGAGAGAGAGAGAGAGAGAGAGAGAGAGAGAGAGAGAGAGAGAGAGAGAGAGAGAGAGAGAGAGAGAGAGAGACGCGCGCGAGAGAGAATGACGTCATATTTAGAGTATTATGTCAGTGTTTGCGTGGTTGCCTCTTTTACGTCATCGCCACTGTCTGACTTTCTCTAGAAGTAAAGGTTTCTTAGTGTTTTAACTCTTTTCTGAAAAGAATTATTTTTTACTAAAGAAGTTGAAAGGATACAAAGCTGGCTAACGAACTCATCCAATGTCTTCTCCAAACTAGCTCTATGCAAAAGTTCAAGTAAATATGACAAAAATTACGGATTATAATCTGGGTCAACCGACTTTCTATAAACGGTTGTTTATGTCTTCAATGAAACATTCAATTACAATATGCTCGGAGGCTCTCGTAGCCACCCACTTAAGAAAGTATTTTGCCAAGTTTCAAGCTTGTGTGTACAGAAATATAGATTCTCTTGTTTACATACATACGCGCACACACATACATACATACGCACATACGGCACTTCGCGTCAAATGTACGTTCAGCAGCGAGGTTAGCTAGACATGACGTAATTTTTATCTTGTTACTTCAATTGTTAGAGGTTTAGCATGCCCGCCTTTGACATCATGGACATGCTATTAAATTCGCCCCACCGCGACCCGTCATAAAAAGTCCCTTCTATAAATAGAAGGGACACCACAACAATCTATAGTATTTGAGACAGATTTTCCGAAGTGCTTTCTTTTTGTAGTTGAATGGCAGTGACAAACAAGAAAGTACAAATTTTACCGTTTCTTTTTGTGTTCTTCTGTTTTCTAACGTAACAGATAGGTTTTCTTTTCTTTCGAAGTAAAGCATTTATGCACATACAAATCAGTTTTTCTGCTTCAAGCTTCTTCATCTGTCTTTGGAGGCTTCGATCAGTGACGGTGCCAGCCTCTATTAGGTGACATCTGTAAAAGTATTATTTAGCCTGATTGTTTGCTCTTTGGGTGGTTTCATTTTCACCACAAAGGTCGAATAGTTAAATGCTCGATTCTAGTTTGAAATTTGTGCTTGTATAAGAGATCTGTTGTGACCTGCAAACTGCGTGCCTGAGAAAATTGAACACCAACCAGTTGCAAGAGGCATAGATCCTCACGAGCCCCCGCAACTGCGGGGGCTCATGAGGATCTATGCCTCTTGCTGATGAACCACTTTGTACGAGCATCCACGTTCCTTCAGTGAACTGGGAATCTTCAGTTGAACTATCAACCGCGGCGATTTCAAAAACTCAGTACTGAATTTGTATGCGTCTCTATCAGTGAAGGGGTTCATTTTCCAGTCAGTCGTGTCAGTCGTGGGGTATACTCAGAACTATCATGGTCGCTCCGTCTCTCGCAGATGGCGCTGGACTTGAGCGCATTAGAAGCACAGGCTGAGGTAGAGAGACGTATTTTGCACACAGTATTAATTTCTTCTAGTGACAATAAACAAGTCCAGTCTTTGTTTTGAAGTGACTAGAAGAACTCGCATTGGTTGTCTCCCTCGACTGCTGCGCTGAAGCGCAGCATTCAGTGGAGACAACCAGTGTGAGAAGAAAATACATACTGTACAACATGAAAACCCGTTTCTCTGCCCTAGTGTGTGCCGTTAGAAGGAATGCTTGCGTAACTTGAAAGCGAGGTCAGGTCGGATCGGATTGACAGAGACATCACGTTATACAAAGATATTCTGGAATTTTCGGTCAGCACATCTGCGTCTGTGAAGCATCCGGCACGTACGTGTATACAGAGGTATTTTTAACCCAGTGGTTTCTCCAAGCTGATTCAGTCTCTAGTGGTTTGAAAAATCGATGGT
Source organism: Semisulcospira habei (assembly GCA_036245525.1). NCBI lineage: Eukaryota > Metazoa > Mollusca > Gastropoda > Semisulcospiridae > Semisulcospira > Semisulcospira habei. Next base: position 200,603,381 of record BTPG01000003.1, on the reverse strand, counting down.
TTTTATCCCACCGACATAAGCAAGCACGCGCGCACACACACACACACACACACACACGCACGCACGCACGCACACACACACACACACACACACACACACACACACACACACACACACACACACACACACACACACAGACACACACGTAGCCTAGTACATACGCTCCAATCAGCATATTGGGAGAGGCCTAGGGGAGATTAACACACACACACACACACACACACACACACACACACACACACACACACACACACACACACACACGAGGCTGCACTGGCCATCCACTCATGCTGGCTCACTGATTTTCAACCTCGAGTGCGGAAAGCCATTGTCTTCAAGGGTTCGTCACGGGCCGGAGTGAAAGTCTGTGCTTTCAGCGGGATGGAATCATTAGGTTGCTGACTGCCGGTAGGCCTGTATATTTGTGACCTGATGTAATGCTTCCTCTACACGCCCGAGGCGACCAGCCTGGCTTACGTCGATTGACAACACAAACATTGTTTTTTTCAGCTTGAAGCACCCAGTGAGCGAAATGTCCTCGGGCCCACATCAACCGCAGTTGGCCCACGCACCGGATGTGCGCGGGCCAACTACGGCCGACGTTGGCCTGGGGAACTTTAGACGCCGAGGCTGACACAGAGCTATATTACAGGAATATGACAGGAAGCATCGTTCAGAAACAAGCGTGCGTGTGTGTTAGGTCAAACTTCTCAAAGTTCCAAAGTTCCATCTCAAATCTGCCGGTGAACGCTCTTTCCGATGTACTGCTCCTTTAATTGGAATTCCTTACCGACTAAGCTGAGAAATGCCTCCACTCTTACGCAGTTCAAAGCAAAGTTAAAAACTTACTTTTCTCGCAGACTTTCGTGCAATCTCTACGGTATTTCTGTACATACCCCCTGCACTCGTGTGTGTGTGTGTGTGTGTGTGTGTGTGTGTGTGTGTGTGTGTGTGTGTGTGTGCGTGTGTGTGTGTCGTTTTCGCCTGCACATTGAGTTGTATTATAAATATGAGAATGCACCAATAAATACCATCTATTATTATTATTATTATTATTATTATTATTATTATTATTATTATTATAATTATAAAAGCCGAAATTACAGCACGTGGTGCTAGTTACGAAAGAACAGGTTAGTGGGTCTCTGCTGGGGTTGAAAACAGAATAGAAGACATCAGTGAAAAGCACTGAAAACAGATGTAATTCAAAGTTAGGTATATTTCGAAAGGCTGAATAATGCCGGAACATGATCATCCGGTCGTAAACAAAAATCAGATTTTGCAAGGGTCTCTGCGTGAGCCACCAAAACCGCGCAATTAAACACGTTATTACTAATTACAGTAATTGCCATTAAAAAAATCAGTGTTTTTTGTGTGTTTGGTGGGTTGGGTTTCTTTAACATCAACACTACATTACTAGACATTACTAGAGACAATGTGCAACCTTCTGTCTCGGTGTTTATACGCACTTTGTAAACATGAGCCCATCCACTCAGTGAGATCAGAGACAATGCATTATATTAACCCTTTTAGCGCCAACACCCTACAGCAGGAGATTGACTGACCATGATAATTCAAGGGTAGTGCCAGATTAGCTTGGCGCCTTCAGGCGCCAAGCTAATCTGGCACTACCCTTGAATTATCATGACCGGTCAATCTACCTCCTGCGAGTGGTACATAGTCGTTAAGTAACACTTCAGAAATTCGGGAAATGCGCCCATGGCGCTAAAAAGGTTTAATAATATAATGTATTGTCTTTTGTGACATGCATTGATATACACGCCAGTAAACTAGCTATGGATATTTCAAATCACCAGGAGACTCAAATTATCTTGTTGTTATATCCGAAGTTTGTTATAAGCGAAGTAATTTACATAGGAGAACTGCCATCTGGACCACTGAACAGGCGGTTTTGTTAAATCCGGCTTGTAAAAATAAATCTGATCTTGTTATAATTGTAATCGACTGTGTAACCATTCAAAAGATAAGTTGGGTGTGCCCGTCACACGCTGAGACCCTTTTCAGCTTCAAGCTACTTAACGCTTATCATTCGGAATACACCAGTGTGTGAAATAAGTTTGACTAAAATAGTTCAAGGGTAGTGCCAGAATAGCTTGGCGCCTCTAGGCGGCGCCAAGCTATTCTGGCACCACCCTTGAACTAAAGCCATTGGTCTATATCCTTATCTGTAAGTACTATAATGCATCGTGCATATGGCAGTGTACAACTTTGAAGCTTTTAGCCTCAGTATGACTACATGCGCTAATATGCAAATATTGATTCCAGTCTTTTTTTTCAGTTTGTATTATGTAGTAAGCTGTCATAACTTAGTGATGTGTACTTCACGAGCATCACAGGCACGGGCTGATCGTTGCGTCATTGGTCACCTCCTGACCAATGCCGCCGTGGCAAAAGGCTATCGGGCCGACAGTCGGCTGCCGTTGGCCAGCACAGAGCTCTGCGGCGGACCTACGGCGACCGACGTGGGCCCGATGGCCCTTTGCGCATTGGTTAACACGGGTAGCCGAACACTTCAGTACTGTTACCAGTGCCCGTTAGGAGGTGGGCAGTGACGCAACTGGCGAACATCCTGTGCCTGTGACCTCTCTCTCTTGGCTTGACTTCGCGAACGAAGATTTTATAGGAGTTGCCCACGACGTCTGCAGGCTTGTTCGTGGCTGCGGAGGCCAATCCGAGACAGGCAGGTTCGACCGCAGTGGCTGCAGGGGAAGGTATGGCCAGGGTTCTGAGCTGCGGCATCTCTGTTTTTTCTCCTGAGCCGCTTGTCCTTAAGGCTAGCTCTGCGAGAGTCCTCAAAGGAGACAGCTGCCTTGTAAATGGTGGAGCGCCAGGTGTCACGGTCCGCAGCAAGCGAAGACCACTGGTGGTGGTCGATTTGGCAGGCACTAAGTGACTTCTTGAGACAGTCTTTGTATCTCTTCTTTGGTGCCCCTCTGTCACGGTGTCCAGTAGCAAGCTCGCCGAACAGGGTGATCTTTGGTAGGCGATGATCCTCCATCCTGGAGACATGCCCCGCCCAGCGGAGCTGTGTCCGCAGCAGCAAAGCCTCGATGCTCACAGTTTCAGCCTGTTCAAGGACCTCGACGTTGGTGACATAGTCACTCCAGTGAATGCCCAGGATGGTTCGCAGGCAGCGCTGGTGGAAGCGTTCGAGGAGTCGTAGTTGGCTGCGGTAGAGGGCCCAGGACTCGGAACCATACAGCAGGGTGGTGAGGACCACAGCTCTGTACACGCTGATCTTGGTGCCTGTTTTCAGCTGTTGATTGTGCCACACCCGCTTGAAAAGTCGCCCGAAAGCGCTGTTCGCTTTTGCCAGCCTGCTGTCAAGCTCCTTGTCCAGCTTGGCGTCCGACGTGATAATGCAGCCAAGGTAAGTAAACTGGTGCACTGACTTTAGTTCAGACTCGCCGATGGTGATGTGAGGAGGGCGGTACACTGTCTTGGGTGCCGGCTGATGGAGGACCTCTGTCTTTTTAAGACTGACCGTGACCTCGAGTCCAAAGAGCTGGGCAGCATCTGCGAAGCAAGACGTGATGCACTGCAGGGCTCTCTCTGTGTGTGCAACGAGGGCAGCATCATCAGCAAAAAGCAGCTCACGAATCAGTTGGTCTAGGGTTTTCGTGTGGGCTTGCAGTCGTCTGAGGTTGAACAGGCTGCCATCGAGACGATACCTGATGTACACTGCATCGTCATCATCGAGGTCCACTGTGGCCTGCTTCAACATCATGCTAAAAAAGATGGTGAAGAGGGTCGGTGCCAGCACGCAGCCCTGCTTTACACCGTTGAGAATAGGGAATGGTTCTGAGAGGTCATTGTTGAGTCTGACCTGGCCTTGCTGGTCCTCGTGTAGCTGGACAATCATGTTGAGGAACTTTGGGGGACAGCCAAGTCGCTCCAGGATCTGCCACATGCCTTGCCTGCTCACAGTGTCGAACGCTTTTGTTAAGTCGACAAATGTTACATACAGCCCTTTGTTCTGCTCGCGGCACTTCTCCTGTAGCTGTCTCAGCACAAAGACCATATCGGTGGTGCTCCTGTTTGCTCTGAAGCCACACTGGCCCTCTGGGAGTTGGTCTTCAGCGATGGCAGGTACCAGCCGATTCAGGAGCAGCCTTGCAAGGATTTTCCCAGCAATGGACAGCAGGGTAATTCCCCGATAGTTGGAACAGTCAGACTTCTCGCCTTTGTTCTTGTACAGGGTGATAACGACTGCATCACGGAGATCTTTTGGTAGTGTTCCTTCCTCCCAGCAGCAGAGAAAGAGGTCATGGAGCTTGTTGTGCAGTGCTGTGCCTCCATGTTTCCAGATCTCTGGCGGTATTCCATCAATGCCTGCTGCTTTGCCACTCTTGAGCTGGTGGATGGCTGTGAGGGTCTCTTCAGCGGTGGGCGGTTCGTCCAATTCAACCTTTACTGGGAGGTGTGGGATTTGTAGGACGACTGCTTCTTGAACAGTGCGCTCAGCGCTGAAGAGGCTCTGAAAGTATTCCGACCAGCGGTTCAAGATGGAGGTATTATCTGTGAGGAGTGCCTGGCCGTTCGCGCTTCGCAGGGGACTTTGTACCAGGTGCCTGGGGCCATACACTGCTTTCAGTGCTTCGTAGAAACCCCTGTAGTCACCATTGTCAGCGCAAAGCTGGGTCCTCTGTGCAAGTCTGGTCCACCACTCATTCTGGAGATCTCTGAGCTTGCGCTGGAGACTGCTGCAGACGAGGCGGAAGGCAGACTTCTTCACAGGGCAGGAAGGCTGGGCTAGGTGAGCCTGATGGGCGGCTCTTTTTTTTGCTAGGTGTTCCTGGATCTCTACATCGTTTTCGTCAAACCAGTCTTTGTTCTTCTTTCTGGCGAAACCCAAGACTTCTGCAGAGGATTTTGCAATAGCAGTTTTTAGTTGTTCCCAAAGTGTTTCAGGGGAGGAGTCTACTGGGTCTGCTGTGTCTTTGAGCCTGCGCTGTAAATCTGTCTGAAAGGCAGCTTTCACATCGTCACGCTGAAGTCTGGCAACATCAAGCTTTTTCTTGGGGGGCCCCCATTTCTTGGGTTTTGGCTTGAAGTGGAGCCTGAGTTTGCAGCGGACAAGGCGGTGGTCAGTGAGGCACTCTGCGCTGGGCATCACTCTGGTGAGGAGGACGTCACTGCGGTCCCTCTGCCGCACTAGGACATAGTCGATAAGGTGCCAGTGTTTGGAGCGAGGATGCATCCAGGTGGTCTTTCGACTGTCCTTTTGCTGAAAAGTAGTGTTGGTGATGACCAGTTGCTGCTCTGCACAGAACTCCAACAGTAGGCGGCCATTGTCATTGCAGTTTCCCACGCCATGCTTGCCGAGGACTCCTTTCCAGGCTTCAGAGTCCTGGCCCACTCTGGCGTTGAAGTCGCCAAGGATGATGACTTTGTCGTCTGCTGGGGTACTCTGTAGGAGGCTGCGCAGGTCAGTGTAAAACTTGTCCTTTTCAGCAGGCTCTGCCAGGAGGGTTGGGGAGTACACACTGAGAAGGGTGACGTGTTGCTGGTGTCTCAGTGGGAGGCGCATGGACATGATGCGGCAGTGGGCAGATGTTCACATCTGCACGGGACATAGATGACCCCGCCCTCCACGAGTCGCCTGCTGCCTTGCAGGCCTGGCCGCTTGGCTGCGGAAAGGCTAAGGGAGGAAACCCCTGACATCAAAGCCCCCGTGTCTCCGGGGAAGGCTTTTGAGCCAGAGACTAGGACAAGGACAGTCTGATATAAAACCTACGACCCGAGGACCTCGATGCCATCGTCCCAGCTTGCTAGGCCATGGCAGAAGAACCAAGGGTTTAAAGGGTGGGGCCAGTACTGCGCACACTGCACTCCACCAAAAAGCTCCACCGCGCAGGCTTTAGGAAACGTCCACGGACCATGACACTGACCATTCCAAGTCCTGTAGCGATGGGCGAGGGGCGAAACGGCAGGTGAAAGATGTCACTGGAAGCCGCAGTCTCAAACCTGCATGCAGGCGGTTCAGGATATTGGTCGCCTGATGTTGACCTGGGGATGACAACATCACTCGGCACACCCTGAACGACCAAGCAGCCTTCTCTAGGGACAGCACTGCTTGCTCCATACGGAGAGGGGCCTATAAAAAGTGGCCTAACCAAAGCTCGTCCCCTCGCAACCCCAGTTGGCTAGCCGCGGTCAACGGGCATCTTCTCCTGCGGTCTAAAAACAAGAAAGAATAACGGATCTACTCTCATGACGACCACGACCGGACTCAACGTAGCATGCTGGAACGTCCGAACCATGCTCGACAAAGCAGACAGCGGACGCCCTGAACGTCGCTCCGCCCTCATTGCCCATGAATTGCGGAGGTTAAACATCGACATCGCCGCACTCAGCGAAGTACGCCTTCCGGACGAAGGCAGCCTCCAAGAACTTGGTGCTGGGTACACCCTCTACTGGTCAGGCAGGCCTGCATCAGAAAGACGGCTCTCAGGCGTGGGTTTCATGGTCAAGACATCCATTGCGACTAAGCTGGAAAACCTACCAACGGGCCACTCAGGCCTGTGACCTACACCAAACGATTTCAGAACAAGGTAACAGTGACAAAGCTCTCATTGTTATTCTTGCGTCAGCCGTAACCCTTCCACGTTCCCTGCGTTCACCAAGATTGTCTTTTGTCACACGCGGCTGCTGGTTTTCCCATTTTGCGGTAAATAATTCATTGGTATATAACCCCTAACGGCAAGCGACAGAACTAATGGTCGACGGAGGTAGTCAGTGCGGCCGTACATTTTCCTCTCATTATGTGGCCGAAAGTCGATACGGTTACCGGTACCGCTGGACAAGATAATTAATGGCGCGTCATTTGTCAGACCATCGTTTCTCTTTAACCCGTTTTATCCTGATACACCCACTGCTTGAAATAAAATTGACTGATAGTTCAAGGGGGGTGCCAGAATACTGCTTGGCGCCTGATGAGGCGCCAAGCTATTCCGGCACCACCCTTGAACTAAACCGGTTGATCTATCTCCTAATCTGTAATGTAGCCTTCAGAGCACAGTACAGAAATTTGACAACTTTCAGCATCAGGATGTAATGGGTTAAACAATTGAGGCCTACGGCAGAAATTCCCAAATCATGGGCGTTCTCCTCGTAAGACTTGCGATACAACGACCATGATAGTTCAAGGGTGGTGGCAGAACAGCTCGGCCATCACCCTTGAACTATCATGGAGTCTCTCCATCGCCTGTTGTAGAGTATCGAGTGTTAAACGGGTCGATAAGCTATTCCGGCACTTCCATTGATCTATCATGATCTATCCATCGCCTGTTGTAGAAGTAGAATTTCGATCTATCATGGTCTGTCCGTCGCCTGTTCAGTAGAGTATCGAGTGTTGAACGGGTTGATAAGCTATTCCGGCACCACATTTGAACTATTATGGTCTATCAATCGCCTGTTCTAATATTATCAGTGCTGAAAGAGTCGATGAGCTGTTCTGGCACCACCCTTGCCGAACTATCATGGTCGATCCATCTCTTGTTGCAGTGTGACAGGACTGAAGGAATAGGTTGAGTCATTTTACCCTGACACACCACAGCAAGATATGGATCGACCATGATAGTTCAAGGGTGGTGCCAGAATAGCTTGGCGCATATGACACCACCCTTGAACTATCATGGGGGGTGGGGGGGTGGGGGGGGGGGGATTTCGGCCCAAGGGTATAATGAGATAATGCGAACGTCAAAGGACTGGGGATTGGAGACAATCTTTTCGCGGTTTACGACTAATCCTGTGTAACACACGAGAGACGCGGTGGTCTACAGATTTCCAACTTTGTTAAACCCGAGTCTGGTGCGATAGGCTTTATAAATCCCTCGAACAATATGATTTGTAAAGTCCTTAACTGAAACGATTTGAAGCAAAGCGTGGATTTACTACTTTACGAATTTAATTAAACCCCCTGCCGCTAGACGCGTATTGTGATTTCTGAACTGAATCTGATGAAGCTTTGTCAACGCAAAGAACCTTGTCCATCCAAGGAACGTGGATTCAGACTAGGGTGAGCAAGATACATAGATCCACATGGCCCCCCGCAACTTCGGGGGCTCATGAGGATCTATGACTCTTGCGGTTGGATTCTGCCTCGTTGTATTCCGACAATAGTAGGACCGGTTACTATATTTATTATACTTTTTTTTAAAAACAGTTGACGTGTATTTTGCGTCATACTATTAACCCATTTAGACTCCAACGCCCTACAGGAGGAGCTGGATGGACCATGATAATTCAAGGGTAGTGCCAGATTAGCTTGGCGCCTGAAGGCGCCAAGCTAATCTGGCACTACCCTTGACTTATCATGGTCAAATCATCTCCTGCAACTGGTACACGGTCGTTATGAATCGCTTCCAAAATATGGGAAATGCGCCCGTTGGTTAAATGGGTTAATACTGACTTTATTGATTTTTGTCCCCCAAACGCTGTTAGTCTTATGAATGTGTGTCGTTTAGATACGCAAAATAAAAACGGCAACTTGCATTGTGCAGGCAAAGTCGTTTGTCTACAGGGAAGAAATGTGAGTGCAATTACCGGCTGGCCTCTGGCCTTTATGAATTCATCAGGTTTCGTTTCATAACGCCGCACGAGTGACATTTTTTCAAAAGTGTACAGCGGCCATTGTCGTGCATATCTGAGCTCATTGGAATAATAAATAATAATAAGAAATCAGCGCATTAAATAGGCGATTTATCCCAATTGAAAATCGGCTCAAAGCGCCGTGGTGAACTGAACCCAACAAGCACGCTCACGTGAATCACGCGCATCACTCACACACTGTACATAAACACAGAACACTCACGTGGTGCTAAGGGCAAGCTCAAGCGAGCTACTGAAATTTTGGAAGTTAAAATCGTTTATATTTTGAAATTTGATTAAGTGGGCTCGAATTGATACCAAAGTCGTGGGGGAGGAAGAGCCGGAGTACCCGGAGAGAGAACTGACACCCGACGGTCCGCCCGAATTAACGATAACACTTATAAAGGAGAAAAGTCCCGACGCCGGAACCGGGTATCGAACCTCGCACCTCTAGCATTGTGGCAGGCGCTTTTACCGCTGCGCCACGCACAGCCATAAGGTCCAGAATCACAGATCTGCACACATAATTATGGCGTTGTGAGTACAATGTGATAAATTTTGCTTTTTGGGTGTGTTGCCGTGAATCTCCTTCGTTGCCAGTGACTGATCACGACCTGCGCGTTCACGCACGACTGCACACTGACCGACATGAATTTCGCGTGAAGAACACAGATGGAAATGTGACAAAAATGAGCAGGAAGAACATAGGACTAACAAGAGACATAAACCCTCACAGTGAGCCCCCCCCCCCCCCCCGCGACTGCGGGGGGGGGGGGGGGGGGGCTCATTATGGTTTATGCCTCTTGCACCTGGGTAGCGTTCGCGCGGCCTTGCCCGGCAGTTAATGAGTTAATGTTTCGAAGTAAACTGTGTGACAGCCAAAGGTGAAAATACGAAACTCGAAATTTGACATACACAGCTATTCGGCAGACAGTGACAGTGCTATAACCTACTTTTCTTTGTAACCTTCCTAAAATATTAGCACTGGCAGTCTCCCCTTTTCATTTATTACTACAATATCGACTGCAACCCCTTCCCCCCTTTTGGTAGGTTCTCTTTTAGGGTGCATGGAATTTTAACTCTAGGTGGTGGCATGGAATGTGTGCCCCTGCAGACACCACAGTAAAATGTGGTTGTCATTGCAGGTAGGCAGAATTTCCAGCCTCCTCCAGTATCGCCGATGGTGTGCTGAAGAGGTCGCCAAGACCGAAACAGCTGTCCACACCGGCTAAATATCTGGACCCCCCTTGGGGGGACATAGATTTAAATTTCCATGCACTGAGTGGCTGGAACAGTGGATATGTGATACGCCCCCCTTCGTGGGGGGGGGGGGGGCTTCCATATGCATTGCTTTCAGTCACTTTCTTAGCGCCCCCTCGTCTCTTTCCTATCTTTTTTTTTTTTTTTTGTGCTTTGGCCACAGTAGATCTATGATCACTGGTCGATCATGCACATTTCTCTCCCCTGACAGTGCTATAACCTACTTTTCTTTGTAACCTATTCGGCAGAGAAGTTTGTAATTTCGGTGTTCCTGTTGACCGGTAAATTTCATATCTTACCGGCTCTTTGACGACGAATACCGGCCGATAGAGAAGTAGCAGCCATGGAACGGTACTGGTTAGAATTGAGAATTACCGGTTGTGGAAGTAAGGAAACTCTATGAAGAATACCGGAAATTACAAGAGACACCACCTTTCATCCTCACCCTCCATCTTCCCTTGTTGCTTGATTTTTCGAGGCCTGTCTAGGAAGCGGTTATATTTCTGCAGGGCCGATTTTGACCATGCATGAGCGTCGCTTTGGCCAGGTAAAATTATATATATATAAAAGAAAATACTGGTAGTCAAAAGCGTTAACGCGAACACTGAATTTGTGGCTTCTGTGTGTCCAAATTTATCTCCTTTTCACGACCCTCAGTCTTTGTTGCTGTCGGAACATTACAGCAAAGAGCGACCAATAGATTTGTTGAGAAAATTCAAGTAGGTCAAAACTTCACGTACTTCGACAAAAAGCAACAACAGTGGATTAAAAGCCCGGACAAACATGCGATATCGCATGTTTGTCCGGGCTTTTTAATCCACAGTTTTCATCGAAACTCGCGCAATTTTAAACATACTTCTGATTTTCGGAAATCGCGTATTGATCACATTATTGGCGTTTATGGAATAAAATGGACATTAAACAGTACGACAACGACCACGCGAGCAAGCGCCCTTGGGGTTCAAAGTCTCCGAGGACGCCAGGCCCATCTATCTTCTTAGAGGGGGACGCAAAATATAATATCCGGCCAGAGGACATGCGCATGGAAACACATCCAGGAAAAAACGACGGATCAGTCGAGGCGGACAGTTTCTGTGTAGAACTGATGCGGCCTGTATTTCACTGACACTGAAGAAGCGAGGAAGGGGGGTGCCCAGTAAGCAACGAAATACCCTCGGACCGAGGTCGGCTGCAGTGGGCCCGCACACGACAGTGCGCCGGCGGGCCCACTGCGGCCGACGGCCCAATGATTTTTGCCGTCTAGGTGGGGGTAGTGATATTGTGGGGGTTGGAGTAGGGGTGGGGGGCGGGGGGGGGGGCGTGGGATTATTTCACACATTCACGATTTCTTTTGCGATTAAACGCATAGAAAACCCCAACGGAGAAAGAAACACGCTTAGAAAAGACAGTTGCAACACAGTTTATTAAATTTTCGTGTTTTTTTTCCCCTCAAAATAGACAAATAAATAAGTATAAACATGCCGGTTTGCTTTTCCGCTGGCAATATAAGTAGCGACTGAATTGTGTACTTGTTTGTTTGTCTGTTTTGAAAGCAATGTTTGTACACGAAATATTAATACATTGTTTGGTAACTGTCATTTTCTAAAGGTGTTTTTTTTTCTCCGTTGGGGTTTTCTCTGCATTTTACAAGCTTGGCAGTCATCTTTTTTTTTTGCGCTGGATTTTGCGATTTAACGGATCTAAAGTGTTATGATACTATTTCAGCACAATACAAAGTTTTAGCACAAACTATCAACCCGAGCACACGGTCTCTCTCTCTCACACACACACACACACACACACACACACACACACACACACACACACACACACACACACACACACACACACACACATACACACACACACACACACACCAGTCCATTAACCCATTTCATTCTGATACACAACTGCTTAAAATTAATTTGACGTTGAGAGTTTAATGGGGGGCGGGAGTAGGGGGTGGGGGGTGGTGCCAGAATAGCTTGGCGCCTGAGGCGCCAAGCTATTCTGGCACCACCCTTAAACTAAAATGGTTGATCCATCTGTTAATCTGTAAGGTAGCCTTCATAGGTCAATAAGCAATACAAACAAAATCAGCCTCATGATGTAATGAGTTAAGTTGCTTCATTTTGCATAGGCAGGAAGAGAAGAAACACACGCCAACGATGTCGAAATCAATTAACCTATTCAGCCCTGACGCACTACAGCAGGAGATGGGTCGACCATGATAATTCAAGGGTAGTGCCAGATTAGCTTTGCGCCTGTCGGCGCAAAGCTAATCTGGCACTGCCCTTGAATTATCATGGTCGATCCATCTCCTGCAACTGGTGCATAGTCATTAGATGACGCCTCCAAAATTTGGGAAATACGGCCGTCGGGCTGAATGAGTTAATTTGTAATGTAGCCTTCATGGGTCAATAAGCAATTTTAAAAAAAGCAGCCTTAGGTTTTGATGGAGTAAGTTCCTTCATTTTGCATAGGCAGGAAGAGAAGAAAAAACACACACCAACGATGTTAAAATCAATTAACCATTAGTGGACGTGATCGCGTATTGTCTCGTATATCACAGTGCACATCCGTATCGACTTTTTGAGTGAGCCAATTGAAACAGGATATCAGATGAAACGAAATTCACATGAAACTCTGTGATGTTGTTGTCGTTCTTTGCGACCCTAAGTTAAACATTCCCAGGATCACCCGGCAGGATTCGAGGATTGCGTGTATGGCTGCTTTTAATTGCCCCCACCATCTTTGATGGTCACAACCTCGTGATAAACTTGAACAATTTTTGTATTTTAAAAAAATAATTTGTAATAATTTGCCTAGAACTCTAAAGTTAGGCGTCATAGAAGTCACAATTATATTATTATTATTAATTATATTATATTATTATTATATTATTATTATTATTATTATATTATTATTATTATTATTACGATTAACAACAAATTCAGTCTTTCATCAGCCGCTTGGTGTGCTCTGCCCTGTGCAGGCAAAAGTCAGCAAGTCCGTTTGTGTGAAAAAGCTCGATTTTCATTGTAATACAATGGAAAGCTCGATTTTCACAAATTCTTTTGCTCTGACTTGGCAGTGCTACGCTGAGGGACCATTGTTTCCCTCCTGTGTGCGTGCAGGCAGACATTCTGGCCAATGTGTTGAAAACAAATAGCGTGCTAAACTAGTTTTCCCACTGTTTTCAATACTCCTCATCCGTGAAAGAGAGAGTCATCGTGAAACGTGATCCCGAATTCTTTCACGTGCCCCCGCTCGCCCCCCCCCCCCCCCCCCCGCCCCACCCCTCCCCCCCCGTTCACCCCTTCCCCCCCTCCCCGTCCTCCTGCCTCTTCCACCTTCCCCGATAGAGTTTTTGGTCAGTGACAGAAGTTCTGACAGCAGTACTTAATTTCATCGTCTCTTTTCATCGTGAAACGTGAATGATGGTTTAAAAAAACAACAACCGTGATTTGTGAATCGCAAAATAAATGTTCGTAAATCCGTGATGGTATCCTCTATGCCCACCTCCCACCCTCTCTCCTTCCGGATAGGCCTTTTGGCTCCAAAACTGTCACTGTGTAATCCAGACCAAAAAGGTGACTGCCAAGCGCGTAAAATATGCAAAGAAGTACCCAACGGAGAAAGGAACACGCTTAGAAAAGCCAGCTACAACATAATTTGTTACTATTTCGGGTAAATACCCTTTTTCAAAATCGACAAACAAATAGAGAGATCACTCGCTACTTATCTTTATTTATCGCAGAAGGAATAAAATATTTCTTCTGCGATAATTGTTCGGCATCCTGTCTCGAAAGACAATGGAGTATGCGCTTGCTGTCACTGGAGTGACCTCTCCAGTGCGCAAGCCTGGGCGAAGTGTATGGAGATCCTGGGATGCCCAGTCGTCAAGATCCCCCTCTCGGCCTCGCTGATGTATCCAAAGGAATGCAAAGCAGTACATTTGGCACCAGTTTGGCTGCAGGAGCTGCCAGAACAGTGCGTGAATACAGGCAGCTGTCTGCCTTCGGGGCTCCACTCCTGATTTGAAGGGTTTACTCCCCCACATTTGGCCGTTGGATCCAACCTGATCTCCTCCGTCCTCTAGCCGTTGGCTGTCAGAAACAGCTCATCCGCCTAGTGGTGCAATGTGAACACCACCCCCTCACGTGGTTTAGCCCACCAGCTGAGGTGGTTTGCCAGGGTGTGGCGCTTGGAGCCAGCACGTGAGAGATTAAGGAGATGGATGAGGACCAGTGATGCCCGTCCGTCCTATGTAGGACGCAGCTGCCGAACAGCAAAGGTACTACCTCTATCCAGAGCCCCCTACACTGCGATAAATGAAGTAAGTAGCGACTGATCTCCGTCTGTCTTTGTTTGTTTATTTTGAAAAAGGGTATTTTAACTGTCTTTTCTAAGCGTGTTTCTTTCTCCGTTGGGTACTTCTTGTCACTGTGCAAGATCCGAAACCACAGATCAGCATTCGTATAACAAACGGCGACACCAACTGTAAAGTCGGTGGTAAGTGTGGAAACATTGGCAAGTCCGGCATCAGCAGCGGAATGCGTTCAGTTGAACTTCAGCCGATAATTGCTGTACGCATTAGGGCGATCAATGCCGCTCTGACCTCCACAGCCAACTGAGCTGGCACGTATGTTTTTAGATTATCATCCTGCTGAGATATTGGCGGGATAGCACAGGGGTCGTGCCTGATTAGCTCGGCGACTCCCAGGCTTGTTTTTGACGCCGGAAGTGACGCAGGTTAATGGCGCCTAGCCGCCTGCCCTTGAGAGTTTTCGCTACAGAAAACTGAAAAGACGTCGATTTGTTCAAAGGCCATGCGTTCGGCAGAATTTCCCACGAGAATAGAACTCAATAGACTTCTCGAAACGGCAACGTCCAGAAAATCAGCGGACCCCAAGACGTGTGCATTGCAACTTTGATATTATTAGCATAACCTTGCCCGACTGAGCATCAGAAGAAGCCTCGGGACTCCTGTGTGTAGGCCTATAAGTAGTAAACGTCGTAGGTAACAAACGACAGCCGGGGACCGGGGTGGAGGTGCACGTAGTTTTCAATAGCCAGTGCCTGCCTGTCATAGTTCCGACGGCTTTGTTTCCAGCTGTTTTTAGCCCCACGCAGAAATCTCGCAGCAATGCAGAGGACCGTTGGTTGGTGTTGAGCCCCAAACTCGGTGTCGACCCAACCTTGGCCAGAATTATATATGTAATACTAAAAAATAGTAAGGTACATTAACTCATTCGCGGCCAGCCGCATCCGGATGCGCGGCATAAGCCGCGCATCCTGATGCGGCTGTCCGCGAAAGAGTTAACTTTTCAGCTTGAATTTCTAAACGGCATTGTCAGAATGTGAAAATAACCGTTATATCAGTGATTAGCTATCCCACTGGTCTACAGTTTTGAACAACATTGGTATTTCATATAGTGCTCACAAAAAGTAAGGGACGTCATAATTTCAGCGTGAATTACTAACATGTCGGAAAACACCTTGCATCTGCAAAGTGCAGCCACCTTTTTGGTCTGATTAATTTGGGACATTTTAATAATTCAATCTAAAAATAATACGTCCTTTACTTTTTGTGAGCACTATACGTCACACCAATGTTGTGAAATTGTAGGCCGGATGACTAATCACTGCCATACCCGAGATTATACCAATTCTGAGGACTTTTAGTAATTCAAGCTGAAAAGTTAATATACCTTACTATTTGTGAGCAGTGTATGTCACTTTCGCCGACGTTGGGTCCACGCCGAGGATGGGACCCAACAGTTGGCAGTTACTGGCCTGGAAAAGTTTCCTGCAACTGGGGGCAGGTTTGTTTGTTGCTATCAAAGACAGTGTATAATATACTGTCTTTGTTGTTATATCTGAACTTTGTTAAAAGCGTAAGTTGTTAAATGCTAAGAAATAGTAAGGTACAATAGTACGTACAATAGTAAGTAAGATGGGTGTCCATATTAAATATAAATTTTAGTAGAATGACTGTTAAACACATGTGTGGTTTGGTATTTTAGAATCTGCTTGATTGTGATATGATGTACGTATGTTTTATGTGTTGATTTTAACACGGACGCTAATCAGTTTTGCCGCAAAAAAATTCCTAATGTTTATGCATATGGCAATACAGTTTACCTTGTCTTATCTTATTCACTTGAAAAAAAAAAAACGTGGTTAGGGCCGTTGATGAAAGTGTTTTTATAATCGAAATTAATTTATATCCGACTTTGTTTTAAGCGACGTTTTCCAGTGTACTTTACACCCGCGTTAGGAACTAGGGATGGATTTATTTTTTTTAAAAAAAGGTCAATTTAACCCCTTCCCTGCCACCGTACGTACATTTTTGCTTCTGAAATCGTTGTTCATCCAACGACCCAAAGCCGAAACCGTCCAAGGAACATGGACACAAATTGGTCTTAGCAAGCGGCATAGATCCCCATGAGCCCCCGCAGTCGCGGGGGCTCATGAGGATCTATGCCTCTTGCATTTCGATCGTCGGTCCCCACTTTTTCTCGGCAGTGAAGGGGTTAATTAGGGTCTACCGCCGTGCAAACGACCAAGGCAAGGCCATCTCAAAGGCGGGGAAGAAAAAGTGCTAACCCGGCAGGGGATGGGAGCTTGGGGGTGGGGATGGGTGGGTGGGTGTCGTATGGTCTGGCTATAATACCATTTTTGGATCTTCTGTAGCAAGGTCCAGATCTGGGTGTCCTGTGGCTGTTTCTGCCACTGGCTCCGTCTGCCTCCTGCTGGCCTAACCGGGTCAAGTATGTAATGCTGCTGTGACGTTTAGCTCTGGGCTACAGAACGCGTCTGCTTATAATTATAAGCCTAAAAGTGTCCCGCGTCGACCACAAACTTCCTTCAAGCCCCAAATGGCGCGCAAAAGGTCATCGGGCCGACGTCGGCCGCAGTTGCAGTGCGCGGGCCAACGTCGGCCCGATGACCTTTTCTGATTGGGTGTAGGATAGTTCAGTCTTGCCAAGCATTATTTGTTCGGCGGAAAACACACACACACACACACACACACACACACACACACACACACACACACACACACACACACACACACACACACACACACACACACACACACACACAACAGGCTCAAATAATGAGACGGGGAGCTGGGTGGCTCTGGGTGGTTCGACTCTCGACCGAAAGGTCCCCGGTTCGAATCCAGCTGGGGTCCCAAAGAATTTCAGACCCTATTTCGGTGCCCCGTCATTGAAATCACCTTCGTGGTGGACAGAAGACGTTAAGCCCTTAATGTTTTAACGTTTCAAATAATGAGACATTTCAAAGTTTTGTTTTAGGCATATTGGAATGATACCCATGCTGATTATGCCGTCTCGTTTCTGTCTGCAAGTGGGAAGGCAAAGAAATGACCAACAAAGAGAGAGACACGCTTAACCCATTCAGCCCTGACGCACTACAGCAGGATATGGGTCGACCATGATAATTCAAGGGTAGTGCCAGATTGTCGGCGCCAAGCTAATCTGGCACTACCCTTGAATTATCATGGTCGATCTGTCACCTGCAACAGTTGTTAGATGGCGCCTCCAAAATTTGGGACATACGTGCGTCGGACGGAATGAGTTAACAAGGACAGGCATAATGCATTTTCATAAACTATATTGTACCTGCATTTTGTAAGCGCGTTTCTTTCTTTGCCGGTTAAAAAATAAAAGAAGTTACATATCATACGCTTGGCAGTCACATTTCTTTTGTCTGACTGAAGAAGAGAAAGTGTTCGGTCTTTGTCGCGGGCCTCAGTCTCTACATTTCCGGCGTCAGTGACGTGAATGGCCGTATTCCGGCCTCACTTTTAACAGTCGCGACCGCTGAGCAACAAATGACCGTTGCGGGAGATGGATCTGCCACTATACACATCCGCTGCAACAATACTATGTTGAAAAAAAATTTAAAATGAAATAATAGAAATAAATAAATAAATAAAATAAAACAAAAATTAGTAATAAATAAATAAATAAATAAATAAATAAATTAAATAAAATCATATAATGAAAAAAAAATATAACAAACTAAACTAAACTAAACTAAAATAGAATAACCATACCATACCATACCATACCATTACCATTACCATACCATACCACACCATACCATACCATACCATACCATACCATACCATACCATACCATACCATACCATACCATACCATACCATACCGGCCATACATTACCATACCATGCGGATTTTACAAACATGCAGATTGTCACGAGGTCGGCCACGTGACCAGAATATTGTTGTATTGCATTACATCTACGAATCTACTTTGTGCAGCCTTGGGAATGCTAGACCCACCCAACGATCTCGTTCATTACAGAGAAAACGAAATGTCAATCTACAAATAATCTGCCAGAGTGCTCCTGCCGGAAGAGCTAGACTGGACTACAATTAACCACATGCACTGCCAGTGGTCGCAGGTTGTCTTTTCTTAAATCTTTGTTAGCCCATTCAGCCCAGACGCACTACAGCAGGAGATGGATCGACCATAATAATTCAAGGATAGTGCCAGATTAGCTTGGCGCCGACAGGCGCCAAGCTAATCTGGCACTACCCTTGAATTATCATGGTCGATCCATCTCCTGCAATTGGTACATAGTCGTTAGATGACGCCTCCAAAATTTGGGAAATACATGCGTAGGGTTGAATGAGTTAACTCAACACGAAATTTCCCCAGCCGTCCACAGAAAATGGATACAAACTGGTGTCACAACGAGGCATAGCTCCTCGTGAGCTTCGGGGGCTCATGAGGATCTATGCCTCTTGCAGTTGGATGTTGTTCTGTATTTTATCGGCACTGAAGGGGTTAAATGTGCTGATGTTCTCTTCAGCGTTCACATGATTATTACATGACATTAATTTCGACTGATGGCATTTGCTACTTCACACGCCATTACACCCGTTAACACATTCAACCGAAAGGTGGACATTTCTAAATTTGAGTGAGGTTCTTTTGGGGACAACAGAACTTTAATTAAATTACATGTCAGGAGACAGATGGAACATAGTTCAAAGGTCGTGCCAGAATATAATTTGTTAAGCACACTGTGACCTAAAGACGGCGGAAATTTCTAAACGAGAAGAATTCACCTCGGTGCGTACTACATCACAGTTCAGGAGACAGTTCTGACTACCACGATAATGCAAAGGTGAGTGCCATAACAGCTTGGCCCTGATCGCCCTTGAACTATCACGATCGACCAATCTCTTGCAGTTGCATGTCTGTGAATGGTCGAATGGGTTTATTTTAGTAGAACATCCACCGGCCAACATTTCGCGACGTATTTGGGCAGTTCCGGATTGTTCTCCGGCGTGGCCTGCGTGACAACATGCTTCGCACATCAGCTGATTGTCATTACGTTCTGACTTTTGGCTTCTCTCTCTGTCGTGTCCTCTAGAAACTAGATAATAATAATAATAATAATAATAATAATAATAATAATAATAAATAAAATAACTAATTACAATTCAGAAACAAGGTCGACCATACTAGTTGAAAGGTGGTGCCAGAATAGCTTGGCGCCTGCAGACGCCAAGCTATTCTGGCACCATCCTTCTACTAGCGTGTAGCGTGTCGGGTCCCGTGTCATGGCTGACTGTAAAGTAGGAATCCAATAAGTCAACATTTCGCGATGTAGTTGGGCAGTTCCTGATTGTTCTCGTGGCCAGCACGACAACATGGTTTGCCCATCAGTTGATTGTCACTGGTTCTGACTTGCAGCTCTCCTGTCAGTGTATGTCGTGTCCACTACAATATATTCCTTGGCTTGACTTCGCGAACGAAGATTTTATAGGAGTTGCCCACGACGTCTGCAGGCTTGTTCGTGGCTGCGGAGGCCAATCCGAGACAGGCAGGTTCGACCGCAGTGGCTGCAGGGGAAGGTATGGCCAGGGTTCTGAGCTGCGGCATCTCTGTTTTTTCTCCTGAGCCGCTTGTCCTTAAGGCTAGCTCTGTGAGAGTCCTCAAAGGAGACAGCTGCCTTGTAAATGGTGGAGCGCCAGGTGTCACGGTCCGCAGCAAGCGAAGACCACTGTGGACGTTTCCTAAAGCCTGCGCGGTGGAGCTTTTCGGTGGAGTGCAGTGTGCGCAGTACTGGCCCCACCCTTTAAACCCTTGGTTCAACTGCCATGGCCTAGCAAGCTGGGACGATGGCATTGAGGTCCTCGGGTCGTAGGTTTTATATCAGACTGTCCTTGTCCTAGTCTCTGGCTCAAAAGCCTTCCCCGGAGACACGGGGGCTTTGATGTCAGGGGTTTCCTCCCTTAGCCTTTCCGCAGCCAAGCGGCCAGGCCTGCAAGGCAGCAGGCGACTTGTGGAGGGCGGGGTCGTCTATGTCCCGTGCAGATGTGAACATCTGCCCACTGCCCAATACAATATATTAATGACAGTTCAAATGCAGATCGGCCATGATAGTTCAACTTTCAAGGGTGGTGCCATATTAGCTTGCCGCCTATAGGCGCCATGCTATTCTGACACCACCCTTGAAGTTGAACTATTCTGTCACCACCCTTGAACGATCATGGCTGATACATGCCCTGTCAGTTGTAGTGTTTCATGTCGCGTGTCATGGCCGACTGTGTAAAGTAGGAGTCCACCAAATGAACGTTTCGCGGCCCTGGGCAGTTCCTGATTGTTCTCGTGGCCAGCATGACAACATGGTTTGCCCATCAGTTGATTGTCACTGGTTCTGACTTTGAGCTCTCCTATCAATTTCTCCCGTGCCCCATGGCCACTACATACATCACAGTTCAGTAGAAGAATCAGCCATGATAGTTCAAGGGTGGTGCCAGAATAGCTTGGCGCCTACAGGCGCCGCCCTTAAACTATCATGGCTGATCCACATCCTGTTGAGACCTGTCAGATCGCGTGTCAGAGTTGACTGTGTACAGTAGGAAACCACCCTAGCAACGTTTCCGCGCGATGTATCTGCGCAGGTCATTGTCCTTTTGGTCCCCCAACACGATTCGTCCATCAGACGTGATTCGTCCATCCGTTGATTGTAATTGGTTGAGACTGCCATCTTCTCTGTCTTGTTTTCTGGAAACTACAAAATGTACTGACATAGCCGTTCAGGAAACAGATCAACCCGACATGATAACTCAAGGGTGGTGCCAGAATAGCTTGGCGCCTCAGCTTCACTGACTGTCTTGTCCCCCATATATATATATATGGTATTTCCGGGGGACAAGACAGTCAGAGAAGCTGAGGCGCCAAGCTATTCTGGCACTACCCTTGCAATTCCGGAGACAGATCGAACGTGATAGCTCAAGGGCGGTGCCAGAATAGCTTGGCGCCTGAGTTTCTTTGACTGTCTTGTCCCCTGGAAACTACCAACTATATTATTGCCATTCAGGGGACAGGTCAAGCGTGATAGCTCAAGATGGTGCAGAATAGCGTGGCACCTTTAGGTACCAAGCTATTCTGGCACCACCCTTGAACTTCAGTGGTCGACCCATGTCGTGCAGATTGTTAGATCTCTAGTCGCCAAGCTATTTCTGGCACCACTCTTGAATTGTCACGGTCGACCCATATGTTGTTGCAGCGTGTCAGAGCTCAATTATGTGTAACCCATTTAGCCCCGATCTTCAAACAACAGGAGATGGATCGACCATGATAATTCAAGGGTAGTGCCAGATTAGCTTGGCGCCATAAGGCGCCAAACTAATCTGGCACTATCCTTGAATTATCATGGTCGAAACATCTCCTGCAACTGGTACATGGTCGTTAGGTGACACCTCAAAATTGGTGAAAAGAGGTCACGGGGTTAAATTATGAAGTCCCTCCAACCAGCCTGTGTACCTGCGATACATTTGGAAAGGTCACCATCGTTCTGAAACATGACATAATTACCCACCATTTGATTGTTACTGGTTCTGACTTTGAGTTCTTTTGTGCATAGCGTCTGAGAAATGGCCACGAATAAATATTGTCCTTTTCTTCGCGGAAAATTCCCAAGGGAACGAGTGACAATAGGATCGACAGATAAACTAACCGGAGACGACAGACGACAGTCGGAGTCCTTCTAAAGAAGCGGTAGTTATTTGCAGTCACAGTACGGTCCTGTCCCACTCCTTCTTCACACACCCACTCTTCTTCCTCTGTATTTTAAAATATATTTACGTCTGTTCTGAAGGCCCACTGCCGCCGTAACTGTTTAAACATGCACGTCTGTAACATATGGTTACACACAGGTCTAGCTATGATTCATTTAGACACAGGAGAATCCAGTTCAGCACACGTAGTCTTTATATCCAGAAACCTGACAATGACTCCACTCCGTTCTATAAATACAACGGTATCAGTACGAGGAACAGCTAAAAAAAAATAGATTGAGACGCTAACGGGTGCGGAGAATAAATAAGTGCGATTACGCGTGTGCTTTCGCTGCATGTCTATACTGCTGTTAAAGTTCATTAGGTGTGTCGACAATGCGTCACACACACAAATGGTGCTGAAATGTGTCCTCAGATTTACGCGTAATGTTACTTTAAGACCTTCTTCTCCCGTCTGACTGGCCAGACGTGTACCCGTCCCGCCGTAAGTGAGATGGCCTTACTCGCCTGCTTCGGCGTTAAACACAAAGAACTAACTACAACTCATCTTCTTATGTGTTCCAGTCGTTTACAGGTCAATTTACATGTCTACTTAAAACACGCACAAGCCATTCGGCACGCACGCACACCGACTGTAGATGTGTCACGAAGATAGAAAAATTCGATTTCATGAATAGGAAAGATAAAGACATTCGATTTTATGACAAACTGTCTTCCGGGTTTATTTCTGCCTAGCGGCACGGATTCGAAAAAAATAACCAAGCACGCTAACGGAGTTTGAATGATGTCCCTCTTTAACCCCTTCAGTGTCCGTGGACGCAGATTGTTATTTTGCGAAATCATTGTAAATCCAACCAAGATCCCCAGCCGTCAATAATAATAATAATAATAATAATAATAATAATAATAATAATAATAATAATAATAATAATAATAATAATAATAATAAAGTAAAAACAAAATCCCCAGGCGTCAAAGGAACATGGACACAAAGTGGTTTCAGCAAGAGGTATAGATCCTCATGAGCCCCCGCAACTGCGGGTGCTCATGAGGATCTATACCTTTTGCAGTTGAGTCAGTGGTGCTAATTTTTTTTCGGCATTGAAAGAGTTAATTATACTTTGAAATCTTACTGCTTGAAGTTTAAAAAAAATTGAAGTCGCTAAGATCACAGAGCAGCACGAAACCACTGAACATTTTTTTTAAAGACTCAATCTAGGTGCACCGCATCAATACCAGCGAAAGTGTCGTATAGCATGGCCCCGCATCAATAGATGCGAAAGTGTATAGCGTTGCCGGTGCTGTACGACACTTCCGCATGAGCTTAGTGATTCTGTACTCACATCCCATTTGTAGCTTTTTGTCGACCTCACTGCACATAGTTGGCAATTTCCTGTTTCAAATCGCTGATGGCATCTGTCTGGACAGGAGAAATCGACCACAAAATATGGAAGCAAGCTCGTGCTCTCTGACCCACTGCCAACCCAAACCATCTCCTCTATCTAAGGCGCACAGATATTCATTGTCCATCAGGGCCGGATAAGTTACCTCTCCAACGGAGATTTCCAACGTTTGTTGTTGTTGTTGTTGCTGTTGTTGGGGGGGGGGGGGATGCTACCTGAGTCTAAATAAAGCCAAGGGGTGACAGTGCTCAACAAGAAACAAAGTGGGGGTGGGGGAATGGGGGAGAGAGAGTAGAGGGAAATAAAATTCAAGCAACGGAAAAAGGATGGGGTGTGCCACATTTTCAAGAAGGGGGGTGGGGGGGGGGGGGGGGGGGGGGGGTACGGGAGAGGAGGGTTGGTTTCCAGACTCTCCAAGGGGGAAAAGGCGGCGGGGGGTGGGGATGGGGGTGAAGAGATGTTCCAAACTCTGAAATAAGGTAATTATATTGCGCTGCTTACATTGTTTTACTCTGAGGGGGTGGGGGAGGGGAGGGGGGGGGGGGGCGGGGGCGGGGGGTGCTTCCGGAATCACTAAAAACACACCCTCCCAAATCATCTCCTACCACGAATGTTTTCGGAAAGAAGTTCATGTGCTCAAGATCGCCTGGAGTCTCTGTGGTATAATCATCATTAAAGACCACCCTCAGATTTGGACAGTGCGTGTGACAGTCGTTAACTTCAGCACACTCAGCCCTACCATCCTGACTACAACAGGAGATGGATCGTCTAAAATAGTGCAAAGGGTGGTGCCAGAAAAGCTGGGCTCCGAGAGGAGCCAAGCTATTCAGGCACCATCCTTGAACACCAGAGTCGATCCATCTCCTGAACTGTTACAGTGCAGTCTGAGGGGACAACTTCCAGATTTAGCATTTCAAGTTAGACCTCAGAGCACAATGTGCAAGTGCGAATGCCTCTAGCAACAGTCTGGAAGAGATTAGGGAGCTTAAATTCTCTGCCAGCAAGAGACATACATTCTCATGAGCCCCTGCGAATGCAGGGGCTCATGAGAATCTATGCCTCTTGCAGATGGAGCGCGGTTTGTCGTGAGAGTGCACAAGAACTCACAGGCACCCCGCGTGCCACTGATGCGATTGCGCCATGCACCTCGCCAAAGCCGTGACTGGCATCGATTGGGAAATGATGCTGCAGTCGAGATCAGGGACAAGACACGTTTTTGTCAAACACTTCCTGAAATCATCCACATGACGTCTAGACTTAGTAGTTACGAGCTAAAACCGCCTTTCAGACACAGGCTATGGCATTCTTTGCATTTTTCAATGTAAAATGAACGAATGAATGAATTTTATTTAATGTCTCTTCACATCATGGTGATTTCAGAAAAATTGAAATCTGTAACCTTGAAATTTAATAATCCAAACTATGCACGCATTACAAATCATTACCTAAAGGAGTCTGACACATTAATTTATCTATTGTTGTTCGTATATTGGTATGGAAAATAGCATTGACGTTTCCTGCTAGATCATCAATATGTATAGCATTTTATCTTAACAAATGTGTTGTAATTTTGGACATTCGCGTATTGTATTTTGAATAGAGAGAGGTTCTGAGCATTCACAAGCTATATCATTAGAAAATTTTGTTTTCCAAGAGTTTAGTAATTGTAGTTTGTATATTAGAGTTGCTAATTTTCTTGAACACGCTGGAATATTAGCTTTACTTTTATTTTATCTTTTTGTATCGATGTTGTAAGCGCAGTACAGATTTCAGATTGTGATGTGTTAGTAAGTTTTCTCCCTTCCCGGTGCGCAAAGGCCATCGGGCCGATGTAGGCCGCCGTGGCCCGCGCACGGCCGTGCGCGGGCCAACGGTGGCCTACGTCGGCTCGATGGCCTTTTGCGCACGGGGTTCTCAGCACCGATTTGTGCTAGCTTGTCACATATTTCATTCCCAAAAATCCCACAGTGCGAAGGCACGCAGAGAAAATCCACACCTACTTCTCTGGAAACAATACAGGTAATCATACATTGAATTTCCATTGTAAAACACTTAAGAGCCTATTTGCTGTACATGAATGTTTTATTTGCATGCGTTTTTCTTTTTCTTTCTGTTCTCTTATCTTTATTTTTCTGTATAAATTGTTTATGTGATGTAACCGTTTTGCCGGCTTGCTGCCACAAGAGAAACAAACTAGCGTCACTGCTCAAGACCTATCTTAACAAACTAGCGTCAGTCACTGCTCAAGACCTATCTTAACAAACTAGCGTCACTGCTCAAGACCTATCTTAACAAACTAGCGTCACTGCTCAAGACCTATCTTAACAAACTAGCGTCACTGCTCAAGACCTATCTTAACAAACTAGCGTCACTGCTCAAGACCTATCTTAACAAACTAGCGTCACTGCTCAAGACCTATCTTAACAAACTAGCGTCACTGCTCAAGACCTATCTTAACAAACTAGCGTCACTGCTCAAGACCTATCTTTTTTTCTTATGCGTATACTGTTAGATGTATTTTTAGAGCGTTGGCAATCGTTGGCAGTAACAGGTCTTGTATCGGGGTGTGTGTGTGTGTGTGTGTGTGTGTGTGTGTGTGTGTGTGTGTGTGTGTGTGTGTGTGTGTGTATGTGCGTGTGTATGTGTGAGTGCGAACTTTTGATATGTGTCACTTTGGTTTTTGTAATGTTTATTGTAGCTTTTACTGACCTTCTTGTACTTTTTGTTCTGTGACTTTTGCTCTTGTAAAGCGCTCAGAGCATCATTCATTTGGAGGTTAAGCGCTATAGAAATGCACATTATTATTATTATTATTATTATTATTATTATTATTATTATTATTATTATGATTATTATTATTATTATTATTATCAGTGTCAGTCTTGCTCACTGCAGAAAGTCTCTTACAGGCGACCTCCAATTTTCCAGCCGTGTTTGAGTGTGTACTTGCTAATTACGCGTCTCGCATCCCGAGCCAAATGCAATCGAAGTTGCAATGAGCGAACATCCTGATGCTGATGAGAGATCACCTGTGGCTGTCGCCACCTAAATGATGGTCGTTAATGACAGGTGACACACTTTGACCCTCAAGACTTCTCTTGATACAAAACCTATCTTTTCAGACCATTTTTCTTGCGAAAGAAAAGGTGTCTGCCTAAAATATGTTCTACTATGTCAGGCTTTCCATAGGATTTAAAATTGTCCGTCATGACAGCATGACAAAAGATCCGTCCCAGACGCTCTACAGTCCGTCGTGTACTTCAGACACAGCAGGGATAAGTTCTTGTTTTTCTCTCTCAAGGTTTGTCCATTCCGGGGACGGGCGGCATTTTTTTTTTTTTTTTTTTTTTTATGTCCCTGTCAAAATTTGTCCGTCAAATTTGGAGAGTTTTCCGTTAACGGAAAGCCTGAATGTCCTGAACCTGCTCGTCTTCCTGGAGGACATGACACGCATGCTGGACGAAGGGAAAGATGTAGACGTCATCTACCTTGACTATGCCAAGGCGTTCGACAAGGTCCCTCACAAACGGCTTATGGACAAGCTGAAAGCACACGGTATAGACGGAAAAGTGCTGCAGTGGATGGAAGAATGGCTGCGTGGCAGGAAGCAGAGAGTTGTGGTCAACGGACAAGCTTCTCCATGGGTAGATGTGACGAGCGGAGTTCCACAAGGATCCATTTTGGGGCCGACCTTGTTCCTGGTGTTCATTAATGACTTGGAGGACGATATGCTGACCAGCGTTCTAAAGTTTGCTGATGACACTAAGATCTACGGCGACGTCTCCGACCAGCGGGGAGCGACAAACTACAGCATGACCTTAAGGTAGCAGAAAGATGGTCAGAGAGGTGGCTGATGCAGTATAACGTGGACAAGTGCAAGACTCTGCATGCAGGCCGTAAAAACACTTGTCAGGTTTACACGCTGGGAGGACAACAACTTGGAGCAGTGGAGGAAGAAAGGGACCTAGGCGTCATCATGCACAGGTCACTGTCGGTCAGTCGCCAGTGCTGCGTGGCAGCAAAACGAGCCAACAGAGCAGTGGGGCAGATCATGCGAACAGTTATAGCCAGAACTAGAGAAGTTATTGTCCCACTCTACAAAACAATTGTACGACCACATTTAGAGTATTGTATCCAAGCATGGCGACCATACCTCAAAAAAGACATCGCAGAGTTGGAAAAGGGCAGAGGAGAGCTACAAGATCGATTACAAGGATTGGTTACCTGCCGTATGAGGAGAGACTGGCCTTTTGCAATTTGCAGAAATTGGAAGAAAGGAGAGACAGGGGAGATCTCATCGAGACTTTCAAGATCATAAAGGGACTTGAAAAAGTTTCTGCGGACATATTTTTTACTTCATGCCAGTCATCATTTTACCATAGAGGTCACAGCAGCAAACTGTTCAAAGGGAGGTCCAGACTGAATCTTAGAAAAAACTTTTTTTCCCAAAGAGTTGTGAACCCATGGAATGCTCTGAAACAATCAATTTTCGAAGCTGAAACTGTCAACCAGTTCAAGAACCGCCATGATAAAGAGACAGTTAAGGGGGTTAAAATAAGTTCTCAAACTTCCTACCCCGTCGGCCGCGCTCAGTGGCCACTCAGGTAAATGTACTCATTGTTTTATTAAACACACTGAGCACTAAGGTTAAAAAAGTAGATTTTTTTTCTTCTCAGGAACTAAACCATCATACCAGTTCAAGAGATGGTTCGATCAAGACAGTTCAAGGGTGGTGCCAGAGCTTGACGTCTCTAGACCGCCACTGAACTCTGCTCAGTCTAGCACCGCCCTTGAAATATCACGGTCGACCCTTCGTCTCACACTTGAACTACAGTCTAGTCTTCAGAAAACATTGGACTCTCACAAATTGGAGAATTCAGTGCGATCGTAGTGTGCTGTGTGACAAATAAAATGGATCGCAGACGTCGTCTCTTCCGCCATCTTCATGCGACATTTCCTGTTCCGGATGCGCGACATTTCATCGCAAAGCCGTCCTTGTTGACACTAAAGTTCCGTCATCTGCAAGCGGTATCGATTCTCATCAGCCCGTGCATCCGCACGGGCTCATGAGAATCGATACCGCTTGCTGATAATGCCTTATTTGTTTAAAGCGACCTACTCCAGGCAGTAAATATATAAATTTGTTCTTAGTATGTCATACAACTAATGCTAGACAAAGCACTATTAAACGTTTAGGGCTTACCGTCTTTTGTCCAACACAAAGGTGATTTCAAGGACGGGGGAGCCGAGTTTTGAACAAATTTTGACCCCAGCTGGATTCGAACCCGGGTTGGTTAGTTCGGGGTTTAACGTCCACGGCACCGAAGTGATAATGGACGGCCCTGAAGGGCGGGTTATGGGGGACAGGGAAATCTATTGACTGTGGAGTACGACCTGAACACCGATCAACTCAGGCGCACTCCAACTGTGCCACTTTGATTTACCAGGACCTTTCAACGGACGTGCTATTGAACAAGCCCGTCTTTCCCCTCTGGATTGCGAGTCCAGCAACAGGGGCCGGGACGGGATTCGAACCCACGACCCGGCGATTCCCTTCGCTCTCCTGCTCCGACGCTTACGCCGACCGTGACCCGGGACCATTCGGACGAGAGTTGAACTCTCGAGCTACCACCGAGCCACCAAGCTCACCTCTGGACAAAGGATCGGCACATAGATCATGACGTTTGACAGTCGTAAAAGGAAATACTTTTCTGCTCTTTTTCTTCTTTGTACGCAGGCGACTAGTTTCTTTCCTTACGCTCAAAAGGCAGCGGAAAACCTCGTGTGCGTGTGCCTTCTCAAATGGACTGTAGAAAGTCCCGTTGAAGGGTAGAGGAAAAGTATTAGTTGAGACAGGACAACATTGAGGACCCGTTGTACTGACGAATCAGTTTTAACAGTCAAAGCCCACCAGAACTTGAGCTTTCTTACTTACTTACGCCTGTCACGCCTCCCCGGGTATAGGCCGTCAACGAGAGACCACCAGCGACTCCTGTCCTGTGCTTCTCCTTCGATTTTACACCAGGTGGTTCCCAGTCTCTTGATGTCTGCTTGGTTCCCAGTCTCTTGATGTCTGCTTGGAGGTCTCGACGCCAGGTGTTTCTCGGCCTGCCTCCTTTCCTCTTTCCTTGGGGGTTCCATGACAATGCCTGCCTAGTGATACTGGAAGCTGGCTTTCTCAGACTGTGACCAATCCATCCCCATCTTCTTCGCCCAATTTTATTCTCTGCTTTTATCTGCTCTGTTCTCTCCCAGAGTCTGACGTTGCTGGTCTTCTCTGGACAGTGGATTTTTTAAAAATTCTTGAGCAGATCGCTTTAATTTCAGCCACTCACTCAGACTGCACATAAAGCGATTTAAAGTTAAAACCCCTTTATCTGCAAGATATATCGATTTTCGTGAGCTCCCGCTATGCGGCCGCTTGGGCTCGATACAATCTCTCTTTCCTCCTCATAATGCCTAATCTGTTTACATCTCAGCTCATCAGACAGGCAGTCCCTTTGGGATTTCACTGCATCCTGCCTTTGACTGTCGGATCACCGCCGCAGCCGCGAGCAAAGCCGTGGCCAACTGCAAGAGGCGTATAGATCCTCATGAGCCCCCGCTGACCCTGCTTTGTATCCATGAATTTCGTTGCACGGGTGCAGTTCTTATGCGTTGAGTTAACCCATTTAGCCTCCAACGCCCTACAACAGGTGGTGGATCGACCATGATAATTCAAGGTTAGTGCCAGATTAGCTTGGCGCCATCAGGCGCCAAGCTAATCTGGCACTAACCTTGAATTATCATGGTCGATCCATATCCTGGAACTGGTACAAAGTGGTTAAGTGACACCGGCCTCTGATATTTGGGAAATGCGGCCTTGGGGTTAAATGGGTTAAACTCAGAATCACAGCGGTCTGCGTCAAGAGGCGGGGAAGAGATTTATAGGCTGTGGCAGTCTGAGAGCGGAGTCGTTTTTGTAAGAGCCTGGAGTGGCGGCCGCAAGAATTTTCTTCTTTTTAATTCCGTTCCGCTTATCAGGATTTTTTTTTTAAATGGAAGGCTAAAGCGATATCAGTGACCGTTTCTGGTGTAAGCCCGTTACAGTTAATCCTAGGTGAATTAAATGACAAACAACCGGGATTTGCAGCACAGATTAATAACAGAAGAATACAATATTTTGATCGATGATTTAATATCAAAGGACGGGTTTGTTTGCTTTAAAGACAGTCAGGTGGACTTCTTAAATTTGAAAGAAAAAACAAAATCACACACACACAAAGTGTTGCCATATATTTATGACAAAAAACACCCACAAACAAACAAAAAACAAAACAACAACAAAAAAAAAAAAAAAAAAAAAAAAAAAAAAACCCACACACACACACAAAACCCCACGACAAATGTTGGAATTTTACCAAGCTTGAATTACTGTTTCTACTATCTGGGTGTAAAGTGACGTTGGGTGCAAAATCTCTGCATGCACCCTCATTCACCGCGTCAGTGTTTGCGTGTCTTGACATTGAGTGCACAGCTATACTGAACTGTTTTATCGCAGTGCAGACCCTTTACTTGTTTGCTATTAACCACTTCCCTGCCAACGCGGAATCTGTGTTCACTAAATGCCGACCAAAAGCCACAGCTCTCCAACTAAGAACACAAAGTGGTCAGTCTTAGCGGCATGAGGCATAGATCTTCATGACTGAGCCCACCAGTCGCATCTTGCAGTTAGATGGCACTAGGCTTTTTTTCCGCCAGCAAAGGGGTTAAGTCTAGAACAAATAACTCTTCAGGGAACTATCTCATAGAATATAGTCAACCGAGCATTCAGGTAACACTGAGGATACCCGGCACTAAGTCTACCGCAGTTTCCTTTGTACACGTCAGTTTCTCCTCAGTAGAACTGATCAGTTCCAGCTGCGATCGTATACCATAATCGGTATGACTAACAGGCCCTTCTGGTATTGTCTGGGCTGACTCCGTCGTCGTGTTTGGTGGCAACACCAGTCAATGTATCGCCGGCGGCACTGTTTGCCGGTCAAACCGAGGTTAACCCCGCATTAAACCCCACGGCTGCATTTCCCAAATTTGGGAGGTGTTACTCAACGACTGACTTGGTACCAGTTGCAGGAGATGGATCGACCATGAGCATTCAAGGGTAGTGCCTGATTAGCTTGGCGCCTGAAGGCGCCAAGCTAATCTGGCACTACCCTTGAATGTCATGGTCGATCTGATCACCTACTGCAGGGCGTCGGGGCTAAATGGGTTCATCAACTAAAGTGATTTATTGTCCCAAAAGTGGATAATTGTCGCACAACTCCCAATCATTAAAAAATAAATGAAATAATAGATTACGACATTAAGATTAGTTTAAAAGCGTACAGAATAACAAATTTCACAAAGTATCATATATCACACCTCTGACCTGCATCAGTCATCACATAAAATATAACGCACAACTGAGTATACTGCTAGTTTACATTCATGACATTTTGCTTCGCACGATAAATTTAAACACACACACACACACACACACACACCGGCACACACACACGGGCACAAACACACACCTGCACACCGCACGGCAGACTGTGTGACACGAACACAGGCAGCACTGCACTGCAGAGCATGTCAGTAGTCAATGCCTTTTATTGTTGTCGTTTTAGTTTGTCACTGATGTGCCTGAACGACTGACGTCAAGCAAGCAACGGTGTCATGGTAATGACTGATCAGTAAACATATTGGCTGTATATACAAGTATGGTCAGGGAAACACCAGGCGCGTCAGTGAGTATCAGCGGTGTAGGCGTTTGCTCTCACGCGCACAGCTGACCAGGCAACAGATCCTTTCAGCGAACAGGTTGTTGTCACGTATTGGAGTGGTCTTCTAAAGAGTCACGCTCCAAGGAAACACTGACTGTCTTGCATTTTGTGGATCAGCGAATCATTTGCGTTATAGCTCTATAGAAGCCAACATTATAGCGGCCTGCTGTGTGAGTGAGACAGGCACAGGAAGTCTACAACTCACGAGTGCGTGTGGCTTTTGTGCAAAACTTCTGTGCACCGCTCTCGCAGTTCCGCCACGCCAGTGTGTCTGTTTGTCACAGTGTGTGTTAGCTTGCAGAGCCGCATGACTGACTGCTCAGTTCTACGTCTTGCCGGAATGCTCGCCTCTTGAAAGGTCAGTCCCCTATCAGTTGTGTCTGCGAGTCGGTTGTGTTTTGGTCTGTGAGTGTAGTTCTGTTGCACCGAGTGTGCCGCTAACCTACAGGTAGTCGGCGAAATCTCCTCGGGCCGATGTCACTAACCTCTGTTGGCCCTGTGCGCGGGCCAACTGCGGTTGAAGTCGGCTTTTGCGGCTTGGAAGTAGGTTGGAGTAAACCTGTCAGTTTCGCGTACATACAAACCACGATCTTAGTCGACAGTGTTTTGACGACTGAACTTAACGTACGGTACATTAGGTCACGGCCTTGAAAGGTCACCAGTACGGTGCGTTCGGCCTTCACAGTGCAACGTACTGGTCCCAAACCTGTTGATCAAGTAGTCTCAAAAGAATCAAAGAAAGATAACCTGCACGCGTGACGCCGCAATGCTCATTTGACACTGTACTGTGAATCGACTAAAAAGTAACCTCCAAGCCCCCTAGCGCATTCAAGCGTGTTGCGGTATTTCAACGGCCAAGCCGGCTGACCGGTGTGCAGTGAAAACGGCCCCCTGAATATCGCCTCTCCTCTTAGTGGCCTCTTTTCATGTCCAGACCTCCCAGAGATAAAGTAACCTCTTTGCTGCCTGTAACATTAATCTGTCTACAAGCGCGAATTTATTTCAGTCGCGACCGGTGTCGTTGTCCTTGTGCACAGGCACTTTGGTCAAAGTTAGATAAGCCGGGCAGTTTAGTCTCAAAACCCAAGGGTGTGTGTGTGTGTGTATACATGGTTTGTTTGTTCAAGTTCCTGGTCCCAGGATTAATCACAGGAAACTCTTCCGGATTTGACAGTGCAAATTATAGAGGGGCTTTGTGAATAGTGATTGCTTGCGCAGTTTTCAGCCACCATCGGTAAGTTTTTATTGGGTCAAACATAGACCGATATTAACATCACACAGTGTCAGTAGTCGGTCAGTGACAGGGTCTTCTTCTCAGTGTCTATACCACTTTTCTCGACTCTTCTGATGTCATCATTGCCCTCTTTCTCCCTATGTGTGTGTGTGTGTGTTGTCTGTTTTCATCCGGACGGTCAAACGGTGTGTGTCAGCCGGTTGTGGACTGACACTGTGCTGCAATATTTGCCACAGCCTGCCCTTGCTACAGCAATGTTGCTCTGCTGATATATAATAAGCGCGCTTCACATAACGAACAGGAGCTCAGGTGCCGACACACATACTACCACCGCCTACACGCGGCCCAGTTGCTGTTTTGACAGCAGCGTTCATAGCAGTCAGTTGGATCGATGGTACACCGAGTTAGACAATTACACCGCGTTGCTTCCCTTACACCTGTTTCCCGTTTATTTGCAGCCCAACCGGCGCTGGGATGACTCAATAGTGGATCTGTCGGCTAAACCCGTTGCATTCTGATACACTCGACTGCTTGAAATTAATATGACTATGATAGTTCAAGGGTGGTGCCAGAATAGCTTGGCGCCAGAGGCGCCAAGCTATTCTGGTACCACACTGACTTGAAGTAAAATGGTTGATCTATCATGCTCCTAATCTGTCATCATAGCCTTCACAGGCGGGACAATAGCAAATAAAAAATAAAAAAAAAAAATAAAAAGAAGAAGAAGAAGAAGAAAACTGAAAAGTCAGCTCCAGGATGTAATGTGTTCAGTTACACAAAAACGGCGTGCGGTGAACAGACAAGACTGATACAAACTGTATATTTTGCATGCTGCAGCCGGGTAAAACTGACAAGATGACTTTTCATCCCAAAGTCTACCGTATTGTTTAAAGTTCAGATGCGTTTATCTTTTAGGAACATTAAGCGTTGTTCATATTTTTAGGCTTATTATACTGATCCATTTCAGCCTCTCTAAGCCAACCCTTGACTCGGATCAATACACACGTCCGTCGGCGCACCCAAATAAGACGGACACCCGGCGCTTCCCGCCATTAGTCCGTACCTCTGTGGGCTCGCGTAGCGACAGGAGTCCATCTCCTTCTACTCTAACCCCCCATCTGACCCACACACACTGGCACACAGAAATAAAGACGGAGACATGACGATTCCTTCCATTCGTAAGCTCTGTGGTCTGGCGTAGCATAGGCTATTCTGAAGAACTGGAATATAGCACGAGCAGCGAAATGACTGCCGGCGTCACTTCAAGCTTCACGCCATGGCATCATTAGTCCCACGACGCTGTGTTCATAGTGACGACTCGATGTTATACGTCACTCATCGCAGTACAAACATTTGCCGTATCAGAGAATCAACTTTGCAACTGATTTTCTTGCTGATTTTCACGCCTAGGGCTTACAGGTCACAATTTGACCTAATCCTACCCCAGGGCCGGGACAAACAGAGGGCTTATGCAAACACTGTTTATGAAAAATCGTGCGGATATTAATGAGAATATAGCTTTTTTCGTAAAAGAAAAGTTATGATAGCTGTTTTACAAATGACTCCTAAAACTTGGTGCAGAACATTGTCTGATTTTCACACCTAGGGCATATAGGTCACAATTGACCTAATCGTACCCGACAGCCTAGACAAACTGTAGGCTTATGTAAATACCATATACAAAAAATCATGAACTTATTAATGAGAAGATTGTTGTTGTTTTTTTTCGTAAAAAAGATTCAATTGTTTTAAGATTACCACATATAATTCGTAAATTTAATCCCAAAAACGTGAAAATATTTTTTTTTTCAAAAAGTATTTAATTATCACTCAAAAAGTTCTAAAGGTTAACGAACTCAATTAATATGTCCCTTTTATCTAGCTATACGTAAAATATCTAGTAAAAGTAAGAAAAATTACGGACTCCAGTGTGGATCAACCGGTTTTGTGAAACGGCCATTTTCTCGCCAATGAGCATCTTAATAAAAAAATCGAAAAAAAGGTTCCGAGATAAATCCTAAAATTTCAACCTTGTCCGCCCCCAAACGCGGGCTCTAGTCGCTGTCTCACTCACTCACACACACACACACACACGCACTCACACTCACACGGCGCTTTGGCGCCAACAAGACGTTCTCTAGCCCCGCAAGGTTTGCGTAGCTAGACGTGACGTCATTTTTATCTTGTTACTTCTTTGCCAGAATTTTTGCCCCGCACGCCAAAAACGTCATGTGCATGGTCCGGAATGCGCTCCGACCAGCCCCATTTCCAAATCTACCGTATTATAAAAATACGGTAGACAAAAACCCACAGTGAAACAGATACTGAACAAACACTGAACGAATGTAGACAGTTCCGGCGTGTCTATTGAAACGGCTGATGCTGGGCCGAAACTTGAATTGAACTACAGGCTCAGGATCAGTGATGGTTGCGTCCTTCCCAGTGCGCAAAGGCCATCTGGCCTACGTCGGCCGATGTTGGCCCGCGCACGACTGTGCGCGGTCCAACGGCGGCCGACGTCGGCCCGATGGCCTTTTGCGCATTGGGATACTGCTAACGCGGGCAGTAGTAAATCAGTAGATTTACTGAGCTATAACCCGCGCTAGGAGCAATGACGAAACGATCACCCCCCCCCCCCCCCCCCCCCCCCCCCCCGCGTCTGTGCCAAGAACATGATTCTCAGTGTAACATCATTTTTTTTTCTTCGCACGTGGTCACTGAGACTGAGATATTGTCAGTGGCACAAAAACATTTGTTTTCCTCCCTACGTCGCACGACCACTCTCTTTCGCGCAAACCGTACCATGTGACCGTGATACACTGAAGAACCCTTGTCAGTAGCGAAAAATGGCGGACTTCTTGTAGCCTTCTTTGTGACGCATCTTGAATGTGAGTTTTGTTCTATAAAAGATCTCCAAAACGTTCTAACGTAAAAAGTTACTTAGTGTTGTTCGAAACAACAAGCACACTCAGTACTTGAGACATCAACGTCATGAAATATTTTATAATACGTCCTAAGTCTATTATGTACAAAATGTATATTCCTTTGACGTCAGTCATGTCTGGCGTGATCCAGGTCGGAAGATGTCTTCTTGATTTCTTTTACGAAAATATTGGAGGAATGAAAACCGTGCAAATACGTTGCTGCACGGACCCTTGTAGGCCTGAGGGAGGTCAAAGGAACCATTGTACAATGGTTCCTTTGACCTCCCTCAGGCCTACTAGGGTCCTGTGTAGCAAACCCCTGCGACCAATAACTTATAATATCAGATAGAGCATTCATTGCTAACTAGATCAGTGTCCCCGGAAACATAGCTATTCTGTCATGTTTAGGCAAAAGACATTATGAACCCATTAAACCCCGCCATTGCTGTATCTTGCAAATTTTGGATATGTCACCTAACGCCGGTATATGTACCTTCGGAGGCGGATCGACCAGGATAAATAAAGGGTAGTGCTAGATTATCTTGGCGCCTGAAGGCGCCAAGCTAATCTGGCACTACCCTTTATTTATCATGGTCAGTCCTCCACCCCCTGCTATAGTGCATTATGTATAACTGGGTTAAATTCATCATTATGTGTACTGTGAAAACCAAAATTTTCATTCATAAATTTGTGTACCGTAGGCCTACCCCTGAAGTGCAAAAACTGGCAAAATTCTGAACTCGGCTGCCATTACTTGATTCATTACAAGATTGAGCTCAGTCGGGAAACTTCTTGCCCCCTACTGAGTTTGATACATCAGTGTTTTGCGCTTTGCAAAAGAATCATAAGAGTATAGGTTCAGTTTATCTTAGTACCCCCACCCGGGTCTGCCCTGGGGGACTTGGGTGGGGTTAACTACTTTTTAGTTCCCAGGGGCACCCTGGTCAGCCCCACAGGGTGGGTTTTCCCCTCTATTCTGGGGCATGTGTTTCTGTCTACCCTTGGTCCATTCACCTGTATTTTTTTTCTTTTTTAAACTCTCCCTACTGTCTGCGCTGCCTGTAGCTATTGGTATTGGATGTGTGTTGCTAATTGGTCTTAGGTTTATTTAGCGTATTAGACCGGCTGGCGACATACATTCAATATTCTGTTTAGTTTTTTTTTTTTCACAAGCAGTGCAGGCACGTCCTCAGAAAGTCTTTTTGCTGTCGGGACGTTAAGCAATGTACAATCAATCAGTTTATCTTAGTGCTAAAAACTTGAATTCCAAGGCACATTTCGTGTGCCGGAAACAGACGATTTCCGGAAATAAGGTCACAATTGCACGTGTTTCGACGAACAGTGGATTAAAGGCCCGGAAAACATGCGACATCACACCAGTGATTGTCGGATTAAAAGCCCGGACTAATATGCGATATCACGTTTGTCGGGGCTTTTAATGCACCGCTGTTTTCGTGGATGACAGGTGCAGTTCTGACCTACTTCTGATTTCTGAACTTGATGGTCAGTGTATTAATCCGGCCTTAGCGGCTATTACGTCCTTGCGTCATCTTGCCGCCATGCGACTTCTGGTGTAGACCTTGAGCGCACGTTTATTGCAAGTATCTCCACAGATTAACTCATTCTACCCCAGACACACCACAGCAAGATATGGATCGACCATGATAGTTCAAGGGTGATGCCAGAATAGCTTGGCGCCTATGGGCGCCAAGCTATTCTGGCATCACCCTTAAACTATTATGGTCGATCTGTGTCCTGTACTGCACTGCTGTCTTCAGAGGACAACAGCAACATTTGGGGATTTCGGTCTTGGGGTACAAAGAGTTAAGAAACTTTTCTCTATACTGTTCTAGGAACAAATATTCTGTGCCAGCTGACCTACCAGAAGCGCACAACAGTTTTTTTTTTAATTAAAAAAAATGCTTTTAAATATATTTTTAAAATATGAACTTTTATTTATATTTTTTATATCGCTTCGAAGAAGCACTTCTTACTAGTGGTCTCAGTCGGTTATACCGGTCGCTGGCTGATACGTATTCAGTGACAGCTGACCTAGTAGATTCTTTCCTTACTCTTATGAACTGCTGATTTTGATGTACAGTCTCGTAAGCATTTGACCAAATTCACGATCAAGCCATTCCCCCCCCCCCCCCCCCCCAACACCCTAACAGAGCCCTGGCGGGAGACGGCCAGCTCTCAGTATCAAAGTCAATGTTACGTGGTGGAGTTGTAGTCGAAGTATGATAAACACACCAGATACACACACACGTAGAGTTCTTTAAAGTAAACCTCGTTCAGCTGGGCCGTCACACGTGGCTTCAGGATGTAGACACTACTGGAGTAACAGTTCCAACTATATTTAATTCAGCGATGCGATATCCACACAGTAATGCACTCTCAAATGCACAAACTACTGAATACAAAGTCTCTTTTGCTATGTCCACATTACGACTCAAAGTTTCTCATACACAGCGTCTCTCGCAATAAACTGCGTATCTCTACAACTGACAAAGCAAGACAATGTACTGACGGGCTTTCCCAGCGCCCTCCTTATATACACTATCAAAATCTAGAATCTTCTACGGAAATCATGAACTCAAACAATCAGAACGAAACGCGCAGCCGAAACTCATTAACATGAATTTTCCAGAAACAAAATATCAGGCTACAAAAACACGGCTGCTCACTTCAGCTCTAAATTCTAACGTATAATAAAGACACATAAAAGTATGGTATCCCTATCTATGATAGCTCAAAAAGGTACGAGAACATTCACCAAACAAAATAAAAGCTTCTCACTACACGCGCACAGGAAAAGTAGCGAAAATGTAGCGATGTCACCTAACCGACGTGACACTTACGAGGCCACTAGACAGTGCGACCCTTCTACAACGCACCGGACTAAACACAACAAAACGAAAACGGCTCTACTCACGAACAAAAGAAAATCTTACTAAAAAGGCACGAAATCATAACCGTGATAGCTCAAATAAACAACATATCGTTACCTACGAATAACACATGTACGCTCTCACAGGAAAACACAACCACAATCGTAACATTACCCCCCCCCCCTCCCCCTCTTAAGAATGAAAGTTCACAAAAATTTCTTCTCAAATTTCAAAAATACGGTTGTGCTGTGTACACCTACACAAAACCCTAAACAAATATAACTTCACATCAAAAATCAAATTAAAATAAACGTCTTACAGTTCCTGTAAACAGTCCTGAGCATAGAAATGTTTCATACAAATGTTCTGGACACAGAAATGTTCATTTAAACTGCTCGGCTCAGGTAGTTCGCTCCAAAGTTCTGTGAATCCTCGATTAAACTAAAATCAATGTCAAAGTATGTTTCCGGAACATCACCAAATCATAAAATACAGTTCACAGTTCAAAAGTCACTGGTCCGGGGTCGAACACTGTCAGCTTAGGAAAAGTGTCACAGTTCATACACACAAAATTGGATCTCCCTTGTTCCTTCGCGATAACAACTGGCGATTTGGCATCCCTGTCGTCTCTCAGGTCCGGCGTCTCTCGAACATTTTTTCTCGGTGCTTTACTCGTGTAGCGAAACAGACGACACGACTCGTCGCGAACGGGATTGTCGGATGTTAGATTAACCTCAGGCTGGATGGTGTCTGTTGTCCCTGGGTCAGGTGTAAACCGATGCTCGAACTCTTGAGTCAGGACGCACAGTTATGCACGTTGAGTCTGGGTCAGATTCTGACCGAACTGGATATCTTCTACATCCTCTTTATGTCGGAGTTCATTAAGGTCA
This sequence comes from Semisulcospira habei, assembly GCA_036245525.1. NCBI lineage: Eukaryota > Metazoa > Mollusca > Gastropoda > Semisulcospiridae > Semisulcospira > Semisulcospira habei. Next base: position 200,563,269 of record BTPG01000003.1, on the reverse strand, counting down.
AACAGGTTCTCGTCGTCTAGTCTTTCGTCATCATCAAGACGCACCGATTCCGCCAATTTTGGTTTGTCTTGACCTCTCTGTAGCTCCACCAGCCTGTCCTCATTCACGACAGCTGCTTCCGTGTTGTCCGCCACTTTAAGAGGGATGGTCTGATGACTCTTCTTTGCTTGACTTCTCGTGATAACAGAACATATTTCAGGTCTCCACTCTGGATCTGGATCGTCTTCGTTTCTGGCACCATCAATGTTTCCGATGATGAGGTCGTAGACTGGCGTCTTCACGCACAACGCCTTCATCCTCCTGTCAAGTATGGGGTATCGACACTGACTTTGGCAAGGGGGATAATCCTTACAGTTCCGTCAGCCAAAATGAGGGTGGTCCACTCCTGTAGCTTCTGGTCTTCAGCTACTAGGTCCTCTCTCACGATGATGCAACTGCAACCAGTGTCTCTCAACACTCTCACTGGTGTGTCGTCGACGAATCCTGACACCACCGGCATGTTCGGCACTTCATTATCAGGCAGCGCGATGTTTGAGACTGGTAAAAATGTAGCACCATCTCCTACTGGGATGCGTCCATTCTTTCTGAAAGATTCAATCAGCTCCGGTGTCGCCTGTTTTTCTCTAGACTCGAAGTCACTGGATGACGTCACATCATTTGCTAGTACAGCGGCGGCTCTGTGTTGAGACGTAGTATTACTTCTGCCTGCTATCCCCGATCTTGGTTAGGTCTTCTGATGTTGTCGCCTCGGGGAACATCTTTAGAAGGACACCGTATCGCTTTGTGACCTTTCTTTCCACAGAGAAAACATGTCAGGTTCTCCACCGGCTTGTATCTCGGGGTGTCTATGACATTATGGATTTCCTCTGCTGGTGCAGACACACGCTGTGGCTTACTGGACCCGAACTTCATGTTGTGAGCGTCAAGGTATCTTTGAGCGAAGTCGGCCAGGGCCTTTAGTGACTGGTCTTTTTGCTCTCTAAGGTGGGCGGCCAGGTCCTTAGAACATGCGCTGAAAACTTGTTCTTTGATGATGAGGTCGCACAGGTCTTGGTACTCTCTGTTTAGACCAGCAAGCTCTATCCATTTCTCCAGGTAGCTTCTAATTCTCTCAATGAATAGGCCGGGTGTTTCTCCTTCTTCAGGCTTGCAGTTCCGAAATCGTCGCCTATAACCCTCTTCAATGAAGTCGTACTGTCTCAACAGGGCGGCTTTCAACTGTGTATAATCTTCGGCTTCTTCTCTTGGTAAGCGGATGTAAAATTCAAGCGCTTTGCCAGTTAGAAGTGCGCTCAGTTTAATAGGCCAAGTCTCTTGTTTCCAATTGTTGCTATTTGCGAAGCGCTCGAATCGCTCCAGATAAGCGTCCATCTTATCTGAATTTTCAATAAAAGGTGGAAGTTTTGGCGCACGGGCTGTTTGTTCTCTGCTCGCTAATGCTGTTGCTTCATTAGTTCTCTGGCTCTGTGCCTCTATCTCCATCTGCTTTAGATGAATTTCGTGTTGACGCTGCCTCTCCGCCTCTTCTCGCTCCTCTTCTCGTTGTTTCTCTGCCTCTCTTCGCTGTTTCTCTGCTTCTTCTGCTTGGATTTCGAGTCTCCTGATTTCACGTTCTTTGGCTCTTTCTTCTCTTTCCAGTCTCTCCTTTTCTTCTTTCTCTCGTTTCTTTTCTTCTTTCTCTTCTCTCTCCAGTCTCTCCTTTTCTTCTTTTTCTTCTCTCTCCAATCTCTCCTTTTCTTCTTTCTCTCGTTTCTTTTCTTCTTTCTCTTCTCTCTCCAGTCTCTCCTTTTATTCTCTCTCTCGTCTCTTTTCTTCTTTCTCTTCTCTCTCCAATCTCTCCTTTTCTTCTCTCTCTCGTCTCTTTTCTTCTTTCTCCTCTCTCTCCTTTACAAACTCGAGGAGTTCAGCTCCTTCGAGTCCACATTCCTTTCCAATTTTCAGGAATATCTCCATCTCCGATGTCGCCATCTCTGCTTTTCACTGCTGGCTGTTTTCTCCTGCTACCCTTTCCACTGAACCAACTGAAGAGGTCTCGTCGGGGTCGCCAAAATGTTACGTGGTGGAGTTGTAGTCGAAGTATGATAAACACACCAGATACACACACACACATAGAGTTCTTTAAAGTAAACCTCGTTCAGCTACAATCCGTCACACGTGGCTTAAGGATGTAGACAATACTGGAGTAACAGTTCCAACAATATTTAATTCAGCGATGCGATATCCACACAGTAATGCACTCTCAAATGCACAAACTACTGAATACAAAGTCTCTTTTGCTATGTCCACATGACTCAAAGTTTTTCATACACAGCGTCTCTCGCAATAAACTGCGTATCTCTACAACTGACAAAGCAAGACAATGTACTGACAGGCTTTCCCAGCGCCCTCCTTATATACACTATCAAAATCTAGAATCTTCTACGGAAATCATGAACTCAAACAATCAGAACGAAACGCGCAGCCGAAACTCATTAACATGAATTTTCCAGAAACAAAATATCAGGCTACAAAAACACGGCTGCTCACTTCAGCTCTAAATTCTAACGTATAATAAAGACACATAAAAGTATGGTATCCCTATCTATGATAGCTCAAAAAGGTACGAGAACATTCACCAAACAAAATAAAAGCTGCTCACTACACGCGCACAGGAAAAGTAGCGAAAATGTAGCGATGTCACCTAACCGACGTGACACTTACGAGGCCACTAGACAGTGCGACCCTTCTACAACGCACCGGACTAAACACAACAAAACGAAAACGGCTCTACTCACGAACAAAAGAAAATCTTACTAAAAAGGCACGAAATCATAACCGTGATAGCTCAAATAAACAACATATCGTTACCTACGAATAACACATGTACGCTCTCACAGGAAAACACAACCACAATCGTAACAGTCAAGCATGTCGACTTCATGGATGCGATGCGTGTAATGTTTCAAATTAAAAATACCGGCATTATGTATAAATCCTAAGACACATTTCCACCATTCTTGTGTTTGTTATGCATTGTCGACACACCTAATGAACTTTAACAGCAGGTTGGACACGCAGCAAAAGCACACACATAATCGCTTTTATTTATTCTGCGCCAGCCGTCAGCGTGTCACTATAATTTTAAATCACAAACCAGATAGGTGAAGCTAGCGCTGCTAGAGCTGTACACATACCAAGGGGAATTACTCAGCGCTGGACAGACAAGCAGTAAGATCCCCTGCTCCCGCCTATCAGGTACCCAATCCCCAGCCCACAGAGAAATACGCAGGTATAGAACAACACGATCATATACATCCCTTATATCATCGTATATGATCGTATTGTTCTATACCTGCGTATTTTTCTGTGGGCTGGCGATTGGATCTAACTGTTTGTCTGTCCAGCGCTGAGTAATTCCCCTTGGTATGTGCATAATTTGAACTGTTTCTCGCACTAATACTAATAGCGTTGTATTTCTAGAACGGAGTGGAGTCATTGTCAGGTTACTTGATATAAAGACGATGTGTGCTGAATTAGATTGCCCTGTGTCTAAATGAACCATAGCTAGACCGGTGCGTAGCGTTTCGTAACCATCTGTTACAGAAGTGTATCTTTGAACAGTTACGGCGGTAGTGGGCCTTTAACATTGTTCGGTAAAATCAGCAAATAGTACAAATTGTAAAGTTAATCCTCGGCTCATCTGGTCGATTAGGTAAAGGGCCACTGAATAACATTGTCACATGAGTGGTCTAGAAAATGTTTCATTGCGGAGATATTGGGGGGTGGGGGGTGGGGGGGGGAGGGTGTGGGGGGGGGGGGGGAGGGGTTGGACCGAGGGTGGACCGATGTGCGCTCCGATTTCTGACGGCCAGCCCCTGCCCATCGGCTGGACCTTGATTCGTTCCAGGCAACAAGACGGGCTTGTTCTATATCATGCCCTTTGAGTGTCAAAGTGGCACAGTTTACAGTTTCAGTGCGTCTAAATTAACCAGCGTTCGTGTCGTGCTTCATAGCAGCATCTGTTCCTGTCCCCATAAGCCGCCCGTTAGGACCGTCCATAATCGCTCCCCTCGCGCTGGGACCATATGGCGTTGAGGCGCGTCCCCTGGGTGGTGGATAGGGGGTCCCTCGTGAGAGGGGTGCACCGAATGAAATAAGGTGCCGTGAACCAACATGGTCTAAGGGAAGGTGACCCCGACAGAAAACCCCTGGTCCTCCTAGTAAGGGGGTTGGGCGCGGGGGTAGCTTCCCCACCCTGCAAAAAAGGATATAGCTACAAAAACGCCGACGAAAAGACTAACAGTAATTCCTTTCCTGGAGGAGGAAGGTTCTTCTACCAGAAGACTTATGACGTCCTGTGGTGAAAGCCGGAAATCTTCGGAAGCCACAGGACCGAGCCGCATCTCTCTATCCAGGGATACAACCATGGGCACGTGGAACGTCAAGACCATGTACCAGAGCGCAAGGCCGCCCAGATAGCAGCGGAAATGCAAAAGTACAACCTTTCCCTGCTAGGTATCAGTGAAGCCAGATGGACGCAGTCTGGCCAGAAAAGGCTGTTAAGTGGGGAGATGATTCTGTATTCAGGTCATGAAGAGGAGAATGCCCCCCATACAGAAGGTGTAGCATTCATGCTGTCACCAGTGGCACAGAGAGCGCTGATGGGCTGGGAACCTCTTGGGCCAAGAATTATCACAGCAGCCTTTAGAACCAAGAAAAAGCTCAAGCTGAACGTCATCCAGTGTAATGCGCCCACTAATGACAGTGACGAGGAAGAGAAACAAGAGTTCTACGACCGACTCCAGAGTGCCTTGGACAAATGTGCGGAGCGAGACATCACCATCGTCATGGGCGATTTTAATGCCAAAATAGGGGAGGACAACACCGGATACGAAGAGGTGATGGGGAGACAGGGACTAGGCTCGGAGATGAGTGAGAACGGGGAGAGGTTTGTAGACTTTTGTGCTCTAAACCGACTTGTCATTGGAGGCAGCATCTTCCCACACAGAAGAATACACAAAGCAACTTGGGTCTCACCTGACCATACAACAGAGAACCAAATAGACCATATCTGCATTACCAAGAAATTTAGAAGATCCCTTCAAGATGTTCGAGTGAGGAGGGGAGCAGATGTCGCCTCTGACCACCATCTGCTTACCTTAAGAATGAAGCTCAAGCTAAAGAAAAGCCGCACAGAGACAACAAGAAGACAGCGCTATAATGTAGGCCTCCTGAGAGAAACTGGAGTTAGAGAAGAGTTCAAACTAGTGCTGTCCAACCGGTTTCAAGCGCTACAGGAGCTAGTAAATGAAGAGGAGGCGGTCACCACAGAGCAGCAGTGGAAGGCAGTTAGAGAGGCGCTGAACTCAACCTGCAAAGACACTGTAGGGTTCAGGAAACACCATCACAAGGACTGGCTGTCGGCACAGACCTTGAAGAAGATAGAAGTGAGGAAGCAGAAGAAAGCAGTTGTCAACAACAGTCGCACGAGAGCAGCCAAAGTAAGGGCACAGGGGGAATACTGGGAAGCCAACCGCGAGGTGAAGAGGAGTATCAGGGCAGACAAGAGGGCCTACACAGACAGCCTGGCAGCAGAGGCAGTAAAGGCAGCAGGCAGCGGCAACATGAAACAGCTCTACGACATTATCAGAAGATTGTCAGGCAAGTATGGCCATACAGAAAGACCAGTAAAAGACAAAGAAGGCAAGCCTATTGCAGACAGAGCAGACCAACTCGACAGATGGGCCGGGTATTTTGAAGAGTTACTGAACAGACCTAGCCCACCCGACCCCCCAGACATCCAGCCGGCAGAGACCGACCTACCCATCAGCTGTGACAGACCCAGCCGGGAAGAGATCAGAAGAGCAGTGGCAGTTTTGAAGAACGGCAAAGCAGCAGGCCCAGATGGCATCCCAGCGGAGTCTCTGAAAGCAGACCTAGAGACAACGGTGGAGATGCTGTACCCACTGTTTGGAAAGGATCTGGGAAGAGGAGGTGATGCCGGCTGACTGGAAAGAGGGGTACCTAATCAAGCTTCCCAAGAAAGGCGACCTCAGCAAGTGTTCCAACTACAGAGGAATCACCTTGCTGTCAGTACCAGGAAAGGTCTTCAACAGGATCATCCTGGAGAGAATGAAGAGCTCCGTTGACCCCCAGCTAAGAGACCAGCAAGCAGGATTCAGGAAAAACCGATCATGTACAGACCAGATCGCCACTCTCCGCATCATCGTGGAACAGTCTCTGGAGTGGAGCTCCCCGCTGTACGTCAACTTTGTGGATTATGAGAAAGCATTTGACAGTGTGGACCGAGAGACTCTGTGGAAACTCCTACGACACTACGGTGTACCCACAAAGCTCGTCCGCCTGATCAAGAGCAGCTACGATGGCATGACATGTCGCGTGATCCACGAAGGGCAGTTCACCAGGGAGCTCCAGGTCAGAACTGGTGTCAGGCAGGGGTGTCTGCTGTCTCCGTTCCTCTTCCTACTGGCCATAGACTGGGTCATGAAGATGACCACAGAGCACAGACGAAGTGGAATACAGTGGACACTGTGGACACAGCTTGACGACCTCGATTTTGCAGACGACTTGGCATTACTGTCCCACACTCATCAACAAATGCAGGTCAAGACCGCGAGGCTTGCTGACATCTCGTCCCAAGTGGGCCTCACCATTCACAAACAGAAAACAAAGACAATGAGGCTGAACGCAACCAGGGAAGAACCAGTCTTGCTTGCTGGCACCCCGTTGGAGGAGGTGGAGTCCTTCACCTATATCGGGAGCATCATAGACAAAAAAGGCGGCACTGATGCAGATGTCAGAGCACGAATCGGTAAAGCCAGAGCAGCCTTTCTCCAGTTGAAAAAAGTGTGGAGTTCCAGAGAGCTGTCACAACACACCAAAGTCCGGATTTTCAACTCCAATGTAAAAGCAGTTCTCCTATATGGAGCAGAGACTTGGAGATTGACAAAAACCACAGTCAACAGAGTACAGACCTTCATGAACAGTTGCCTTAGAAGAATTTTGAAAATCCACTGGCCAGAGAAGATCAGCAACGTCAGACTCTGGGAGAGAACAGAGCAGATAACAGCAGAGAATGAAATTGAGCGAAGAAGATGGGGATGGATCGGTCACAGTCTGAGAAAGCCAGCTTCCAGTATCACTAGGCAGGCATTGTCATGGAACCCCCAGGGAAAGAGGAAAAGAGGTAGGCCGAGAAACTCCTGGCGTCGAGACCTCCAAGCAGACATAAAGAGACTGGGAACCACCTGGAGTAGAATCGAAGGAGAAGCACAGGACAGGAGTTGCTGGAGGTCTCTCGTCGACGGCCTATACCCGGGTAGGGGTGACAGGCGTAAGTAAGTAAGTAATAATCGCTCCTGTTCCGCGGACGATAGACCACTCAACCCTGACACACTACAACAAGATACTATTCGACCGTGATAGTTCCAGGGTGGTGACAGAACAGGTTGGCGCCTTCAGGCGCCAAGCTGTTCTGTCACCGCCTTTGAACTATCATCTGCCGTGCGATGGCCTTAGTCGCCTGCTCGGTGTTAAACTCAACTAACTAACTAACTAACTTGAACTATCATGGTCGATCTCTCTCCTTGTCTGTATAATGTAGTCTTCAGAGGGCAATTCTTATAATTTGGGTATTACGTCGTTATGGTTCAGTGTGTTGAACCCCAGAACTAACGCGGGACCTTGGCTGACTGGCCAGATCCTTGACGTCCGCAACTAGCTGGTCTGCTACCCTGCCTCTGGACACTTGGAAGATCTTGACTGGGCGCTGTGAGTGCGTGATGTGCAGTCGATATCTCAGTGCAACGCGTCAGTGTTCGATCGGACTGATCCGGTGAGCGACCGTGCGAATCCCTGAGCAAGCGATCCTCCCGCCGACGCTGGATGCAGTTGCCTCACGAGCCAACTGCGGCCGAGGTCGGCCCGATGATCTCTGCTGCGTTGCCACTCTGAAGATGACCCTTTAACCGACTGTGCCCCAAGGTCGAAATCCCCAAACTTTGAAGTTGTCCTCTGAAGACTGCATTACAATGCAGGAGACAAATCGATCATGATAGTTCAAAGGCGGTGCCAGAATAGCTTGGCGCCCATAGCAGTGATTAGGTTGAGTTTTGCAGTCAATAAGTCATATGACCGGAGGAACATAAAATCAATAGGTCATTTTGAAAATCCATAAGTAAAAAAAAAAAATATATTTATCGGCATTTTCGATGTCAAACTTGTCAACACATCTTGGTAACTTGGCCCGCAGACTCTCTCACTGTTTACGTTTTCGCGGTGCTTGCCTGCCATTTGGTTACAGTCATGGCTGTTTTCAGTTAGACTCAATTTGAGAAACATGAGCATGAATGGAACCAGTCAGAGGCGTAGATTTTCATGAACCCGCGGGCAGAGGCGACTCATGAAGATCTGTGCCTCTTGCAGATGTGGATTATAATCGTTACTTAGTCCGCATCTACTTCCTCAGTTTGAGTAACACTATCAGATAAAATCTCGAGCAATATGCATAGATTCTCATAACGACCCTTAGGTCGTGAGGACTTTTGAACGTCTATGCCTCTTGCAGACTTTAGAAACTCAATCTTGCACTGGTTACATTCATCACTCAGCCAACTATAGGTGTTATACTTGGTGTATAAAATACCAAACGCAAGTATATTTGGCAATTTCGGATTTTTATTTAGTTTTTGCAATTTTGAATCAGGTTTGCGTTTCAATGACTTCCATTACATAATATGCTTTTTTCAGTAAACATGTGTGCAAGCACTGAATTACTGTGCTACAGTGAAGAGCACAATGGTTCTCAGCAACAAGAGCCAGTTTTCTGGCAGTACTGATTCAAGCTTTAGTATCCAGGACACCAACCACAACACATTTTTGTCAAATTGTCATAGATAGACACCCCCACCCTCCGCCCTCTCCTAGAAAACAACAAAGCAAGAACAGATTGTGGTTGTCATAGTCCATAAGCTAGCAGAGTTTACCGTGCACCCCCCTCCCCCCCCCCCCCCCCCCCCCCCCAGTACTCAATAAGATGGGTTTCAAAGTGTACCTTTGTATGTCCTGAGATGTTTAAGCCATGTTCCCTGAAAATCCTTAGGAACACACCAGAGATATAGCCGATAGCGCAAGGGTACCCCATTCATGCTCTTCGTGGATGCTAAAATGAGGTTGAGAAACATTTTCCTGCTGCCGACCTCTTGACAGCTCACTCATTGGCAGCCAGAACAATATAAGATTTAAAGATGGTCATTAAGTAATTGAACGTTGCAGAAAAAGAAGGCAAAAAATGGAGGTGGAAGTGATGATCTCGTGGTGGACATGTGGAAACTAAGTATTTTGATAACATTGTTTAGGCTGTTAGGAACCATGAAACTTATTATGCATATTCATATTTACACATTTCTAGATAAAATTAATGGAAAAGAAAAGGGGATACCTTACTAGACCCGCATTATGCTAGGTAAAATATCACCTAAAAGACCAGCCACTTAAAAATAGTTACAATTAAATTGATGGGTCACATTGAAATTAATGAAATGATCACAAATTGTTATGCTCATTATGCATAATTTGTTATGAAAACTGGCAACAAAAATATTTAAACAGAGGAGTATGACATAAGCAATTGTTATGGTCATTTTGCATTCTTTGTGTACTGGTAAAATGGGGGTAGGGCAGCAGATTTAGCCACTGTGGCCCCTAAATGCATCACAGCATCATATAATCAGGTTGGGAGTAACTGTGGTACTCTATCCTAACCAATAAAACCTAAGAAAGACCTATCAGTTGTATAAAGAATTTTTGAGGGCATGTTCCCCAATTCATCCAACGTATGTTCCCCAATTCAGCAATTTTAAATGGGAAAAAGCTATCATTCACCATGAATTTACTGTAAAGGATGCCGACTTTCCTTATTTTCTTGCACTTTACGCTCACATTATTGAAACTTAATAGGTAAGGAGAGGTCAAAATGAAATGGAATAAATTTAGTAATTTTTTTCTAATTAATTTTGTTTATTTTTACAACTTTGGGGTAGGGATACAAAATCAACCACTGTGGCACTCACAGTGATCATAGAATCACCTAGTTAAGTTTATAATAATTGTGACATCCTGTTTTAATGATGTAAGCCTGAAAATAGACTGCCAGTGCTATAAAAAAAATATGCTATATATAAGGCATCTGATACATTATTTTTGTCTTTTTTGCGGAAATGGCTGTTTACTGGGTGCACACATACCTTCACTGTGAGCCAGAGATTCAATATTTTTTCATTCTGTTTTTTTGCAGAGGACGCAGAAGGTGTGCCTTAACATAATAGTGTCTGATTTGGGCTTTTCGATTGAATTCTGATTTATTTAGAGGAAAATGTTTCTCAACCTCATTTTAGCAACCGCAAAGAGCGTGAATGGGGGTACCCTTGCGCCATCGGCTATATCTCTGGTGTGTTCCTAAGGATTTTCGGGGGAACATGGCTTAAACATCTCAGGATGACATACTAAGGTACACTTTGAAACCCATCTTATTGAGTACTGGGGGGGGGGGGGGGGGGGGGGGGTGCACGGTAGATCCTGCTAGCTTATGGACTATCAGTGTACAACTAATTACATGATGTATGTAGACTTCAACTACAAGACGCCACCAAAGCAAGATTGAGTTACTGATTGTGTAACCATGAAATAAGAACGAAGGTCACGTTTATATGTGTGAGCACGAGAGACCACTGGTACATCAACATCTTACATTACAACATTTTGGACATCATGTAAAAATACGCATATATCTGTGCAAAAATTACGAACCGGCAGCACTGACAACAGTTAAGCCATTTCCTTTGCTTCTAGACGTCTATTATGAATATGTGAACTGCTGAACTGCGTGAAAAATAAAACCTGGCTACAGACATCTAGACCCAGTCCGCTGCCGCACCCTCATACCGACTCCGAGGATCAAAATCAGCGTCAATGAGACCAACAAAGGAGACTTTAGACTAGAGTTAATGCAGCCGTGGGGACTGATGATGTTTGCCTCTTACAGGCGGAAGGCGTTTTGCATCATATTGGACCGTGTACCCAGTCAGGGCCAATGCTTGCAGTATTGTTTACATTTGCTCGAGACAGGGGGCAAGTGTCACCCATCACTGTTGGCAGCTGGCCTCCCGCCTCCCTAATCTAGGATGCACTCTGTTCATTGAGGACTGCGGGTCTCAGTGATTGTTTAAAAAATGAATAAGTCATATGACCGGCTCACTGACAGAGCAATGCGTCATTTCAAATTTGTATGCGTCAATGACCGATGACCGATGAGCATCCTATTCGCTGCCATAGGCGCCAAGCTATTCTGGCACCGCCCTTGAACTATCATGGTCGATCCACATCGTTGCTGTGGTGTGTCCGGGCTAAATGAGTTAATGATAACGATAACAGTCAGAGAGTTAGAGAACGATCCTAATAATATACCCAAGTGTACGGAACTACGGATATTGGCTTAATCCTGATTGTGGACTACTGAGTGTCTTCATAAACTGAAGGTTCTATAAGTATGGTCATAAATTTACTACTAATAGTAATAAACTTACGGTACCGTACACTCCATTTTTTTTAATCAAAAGAAAGAAAGAATAATACCACCACCATAGTTGTTGAGTACATTGGTTCGGAGAAAACATTCACTAAACTGCTATTATGCAATCCAGACCAAAATGGTGATTGCCAAGCGTGTAAAACGCAAAGAAGTACCCAACGGAGAAAGAAACACGCTTAGAAAAGACGGTTATAACACAATTTAATAATATTTCGGGTAAATACCCTTTTTTCAAAATGAGACAAACAAATAGAGAAATCATTCGCTACTTATCTTCATTTATCGCAGAAGGAATGTGGCAACGGAGGGTAGGGCCTACTACTAAACTGCTATTATGGTTCTGGATTATCGCCGAGAGTCTTCATAAACTGAACAAATGTTATTCAATAGGGGCCTAAGCTTTCAATTTTAAAAGACGCACCAGTTAGTGCTTTTTCCCGCCTGGCTAGTTTTGCCTCAAACCGTACACTAGCTATTGCGTTCATACAGCGTTAGAGTGTAAGCCTTCTGTTCGTGTGGCATGACGTCATAGTTGAAACGCAGTGTGTTCTGTGCTGCGTCATAGTTCAACACCAAACTGTACAAGTAAAGCTGTCAAAGCCATTGTAGGAAAGATGTTAGTCAAAATAGGGGAAAAAAAACCCCGCACAAACGTAAAGAGTTTAACGGATGAGGTGATTTTTGAAGTGCTTAAGTGGTTTGAAGGAGTGGTTCTATTTTCCAAATTCTTGCGCGGATGTGCATGACATACGTGCGTGAGGCTGTCTGTGACGGTCGCAAGTAAAGTGTCTTTTGTTTTTGAAGTGATTCTTATGTGGTACTGAATCGAGACAAATTCGTTGTTTAGATCCGCGACAAAATTATGGCTTTTGGTCAAATCGAGACGCCGCTAGGACACACGAGCGGCTGAAGCCGCTCGTGTGTTCTAACGACGTCTCGATGTGACCAAAATCTATAATTTTGTCGCGGATCTAAACAGCTAATAATGATCCCCGTGTTGGTCCGTCTTCAGTTCTGGTGATACAAGTATTGGTCCAGCCTCGGCCAAAAACGATTCCCCAGGCCTCGTTCATGGATGTCCACATCTGTAGTAGTATTGCTCTTTCTGTTGTCTCCACACCCACGAACGGCCCTGACCAAGTCTAAGTAAAATATTATGGACCCGGATATAATGTGAAAAGAACTCAAGTGTCAGTTGGTCCGGTTTATGTGACGAAGGACCCAATGCCAGCGGTCGGCGTTGTCGCAAGAGTGAGGTTACAATTACGCCAAACGACTCCCCACACCGAACGAGAGCGAAGTGATGGCGGATAACCACTGTGTCCCAGAGGCATAGACAACACTCTAAACATCTCCAAGAGACATAGATCCTCATGAGCCCACCTCATGAGCGAAGTCATTGCGGACAACCGATAGGTACCAGAGGCATACACAACACTCCAAACATCTCCAAGAGGCATAGATCCTCATGAGCCCTCGGGGCTCATGAGGATCTATGCCTCTTGGAGATGTTTGAAGCGTTGTCTGTGCATGTGGTGGGAGCTTGTTGTCCGCCATAACTTCGCTCTCGTGCGTGATTTGGTGTAAACGTAACCTCACAACTGATACAGACGTACGGTCGACATAAGGTGCCAAATTTGCTGATCACAGAGAGAGGTTTTGTTCAAGTATAATGCAATGTTTGGGGAAATTGGAAGAGGGTGGGAGGAGGGGGGAACGGGGGGGGGGGGGTGGGGGGGGGGCTACTTTTATTAAATTTTAGCTCGTTGGCAGTATCGGTCACAGAAACGAAGACGACCTTTATGTGTTCAGGATAAAATGAAGTTGTTGACTAGAATCGAAAAATGCTGTACATTTGTCCATTTTAAGCCTTTTTGCCCCCACGGGTGCTTTTCTCGAATTTGGGCAATGTTGCTGAACGACAATGTACCAGTTCCAGGAGGTGGATTGACCACGATAATTCAAGGGTAGTGCCAGATTAGCTTGGCGCCTGAAGGCGCCAAGCTAATCTGGCACTACCCTTGAATTATCATGGTCAATCAATCTCCTGCTGTAGGGACTCGGGGCTAAATGGGTTAATTGCCATCTGACGTACAAATTACACCCTCAATACATGTATGCATGCCTAGAGCAGTTTCATTGTTTTCTTTCTCAACACACTGACAGTGCAGATAACCGTCCACATTCGTGTTACTTTATTAGATAGACACGAGCTGAGATTGTTTTCAATGATCAGTCATACATACACGACATCGTTTGCATTTGATTTGCTCCGACCCCGTTTGGCGGTTTAAAGCGGATACACGGGTCGGACTTTGTGAATTTTCGGTCTGATATATTACTGTTTTGAGCGAGAATTTAGTAGCCCCCCCCCCAAAAAAAAAAAAAAAGGTCGTAAAAGACATATGCTGTTGCAGCAGGTATTGGAGGGCAAAAAGTTACACCTGTCACTAAAGACCATCACTGAGGTCAATGAATCAATGAATCTTTACTTTACAACGGTATAGATATTAACAATGCCAGAGGCAATGCCATTTTTCAAATCTGCCGTTGCTACATCTACAAACAAACACAGCAATTACATTACATTAATACATGTATATGACCAAAGCCTACGCCGCGGGTGTGTTGGGGGAGGGGCAGCAATGGCCGGTAAGACTTGCGGAAAAGAGGTCAGTGACCACAGCCCCTAAATGGTGTCCTGTAACACATTTAACTCTACGGCCGCATTTCCCAGATTTTGGGCGGGTGTCGCCCATCAGGCGCCAAGCTAATCTTGCACACTATCCTTGAATTATCATGGTAGATCCATCTCCTGCTATAGTGCGTCGGGGCTGACTAGATGAAATTAACTTGACACTGAGGTGATGTACGAACATAAGGAGAGTGGTCGCTCACAACAGGTTCTGCTGTGTGTTGCATTGTGTGACCAGGCCAATCTGTATGTGAAAACACAGGTTGCACTGACAACACAGCACATCATGCTGCAATCAGTTATCTATATCAGCACAATTCACGGCCTAACATTCCCTCAGTGGCATGCAACCCGTTTGATTTCCTCGGCGGTATTTCCCGTGCGGCTTCAGTCTCAACTCAGCACCGACAGTGGTTCAGGGGACGGGTCGACCTAACGTGGAATAGTTCAAGGGTGGTGTCGGGATAGCTTGGCGCATACAGGCGCCAAGCTATCCTGAAACCACCCTTGAACTATCTTGGTCGATCCATTTACTGTTGTAGCATCATACTGAGGGGCTGAATGAGTCAGTCGGGACTGAGTCCATCAGTCATACCGCAAAAGGCGTAGATATAATACGTAGAAATAAATGACTCCCGACTGACTTGCACAGAGCTAGTTATCATGACGGCCGTCTTGTGTCTAGAGCTTCTGTACATAAATCAACCAACGCCTGTTCTCCTCAAACGGCGGGGGTTTATGATAATTCAGGTCAAACTCTCTCTTTCTCTCTCTTTGCAGGATTACCTCGCTTGAACTCGTGTGCCACGCCAGGATTTTTTTTCCCCACTGTGCGCGTGGACTATATAAAGCCTGCAAGCTGGCGGCGTTAGACACAAATTCGACTGGCGAAGAGGCCACAGACGCTTCCGCGGATTCCAATATAGTTCCGGGAGTTGACCACGTATTCTTTGAGGAACAGTTGGAGGAGATGGAGCAAGCAGCCAGCGGTGATCAAAATGTGGTGATAGCTGTTGACAACAGCAACCACAGCGACTTTGCTTTCAATTGTGAGTATTGAACGTGAGTGTTTGTCCGTATGCGGCACAGAGCCGGCCTTGTACCGCATGCAGTTGAAATCGCACATATCGCTTGTTTCAGGTCATGTCAATTGTGTTTTGTTGTTGAGAACTGGGTCGCGTGCATGGCGGGATGGGCGGCCATGCCTTTTGTGCAGCTGCAACACTGATTTGTTATGTATCCGTACAGTTTGTTCACGTTTTCTCTGACAGAAGCCAGTGAGACGTATGATGATCCAAGTTATTATTGTTCATATGCTTATATTTATATTAAGTGAGCGTCAGTTTAGGCATTGATACAGTCACCATCACGGCTTTCGTCACTTATATCGCAGAGATATAAAAATTTACCAGGAATTGAAGCCGTGAAAATGCACACAAGTCCCGCAACTGAGCTCGTTGTCTAGACTTTACACGTGCACAAACCCCGCGGCCGCAACACTACACCGGCCGCGCGCGCGCGCACACACACACTACACACACACTACACACACACACTACACACACACACACTACACACACACCTACACACACACTACACACACACCTACACACACACACTACACACACACACACACACACACACACACACACACACACACACACACACTGACTGGATACACACGACACCACACACACACTACAGTGGCACACACACACACAACTGACACACACTGTGTGTGTGTTTTCCTCTGTGTGTGTCAGTGTGTGTGTGTGTGTGAGCGTCCTGTCGGAGCTCCTGTACATCATGATGTCACTTACACGCAGAAAAACCGCGTGATGTACAATACTCGTTCTAACTCCGTCTAGTCATCAAGTTCTTGGCAAAGTCTGCAAAGGAAGACTTAGTGGAGGGTGTCATTGTTGCGTTCGTCACTGGGTACGGCGCATGGTACACGAAGTGTTTCTGCGGCATTGACTTGAAAACCAGCTAATTATGTGCACCATAGTCTTATGACAGGAGACATTTTTTATGGCCATTAGTGTTCCATAGCATATAGGGGAAATGCAAACGATGCACTCGAGTCCTGCCACTGACACCGACAGCACGACTTGTACTCCCGTCGAGTCCGTCTCCGGGAAGCCAATACAGCTGTGCTGTGGCGTTTCGTATTGCCACTCTTTCGCGCTGTAGTGGCGTTCTTTCCGATGTCGATATTCGTCTCGCACTGGTTGTCTCCCTCGATTTCCTACCGCTGATCGACGTTAGCGAATCGAGGGACACAACCAGTGTCATTCATACAGGTCTATTGTAGAGATCGCATCAACATGCGTCAAGCCAATGTTTGTCAGTCAGTCAGTTTCTTCTGTGCAAACCGATAAGTGTTTTCTTAAGTTTCAGCTGACCCTCCGTGAGATGATGATTTCTGACCGAAGCCGAAAGAAGGAAAGACTGAGAATGAGGAATAAAGTGAAGCATCCTATAATGTGCAGGAACGCTATAAAAAAAATTGGAAAAAAAAATCCGGAATGAGGGCTCGGGAAGCTGACGTCATCACTATAGTCGTGTCGGCCATCTTATGAGGATACGGCCAGACCGCTAAGGCGCTCATAGGGAAATCGCTGTCGGGACTCGACAATGTCAGGAAAGTCCTGACATGCTATAGGCAATAACAGCAAGTCAGTCTTGCCATCACCGTAGGAAACCGCGCCAGAATCAGTTTTTGTTTCTTTCCAAATGAAGAAACTGACATGAAGAAAAACGTGTTGAAGCACTACTTCGCTACTATCTGAAGTATATCCTATCTTAAGATGGCGGCTGACGCGCCGACGCTCCTAGGCAACGCGGGGAACTTCCCGAGCCCAATAAGAAAGAACACATTTTAGTATTTCATCGCACACCGCGGCACCGGCAGTTCGGTGTGTCACCTTCGTGTACCACAGTGATCATCAGCTGCTGACTCAGAGCGGCACTTAACCGTCTGTCACTGAGTAACAGTAACAACCCTCACGGGGATCAAGCCATTCAACTGGGTTTCCAACTTCCTGAATGGGCGGCCTATTGCCCGCCAATTATCCGCCGTTGCCGCGGCTACACACTGATAGCCCTTTTTTTGACCTCCAAGCCGGCTATGAGCAGGTTTCTTGTGTAATAGCCCGACGGTTCTGTGATACCATTGGACGTCTGAGCTGTGGACATGCATGTGCATAGACCCTGGCGCATTCAGACCCTTACATCTGCATGAGAAGAATGATTCTCATGAGCCCCTGTATTGCAGGGCCTCACGAGAATCATTCCTCTTGCTTAGGATTAGGATCCGTCCATTTACATCCCCAAAATCAGTGAGTCATGTATGTGTAAAGGGTAAAGTGTTAGAAACAAGTTCTTCGTTGCTAATACTTATCTCGGGCTCACATCTATGCATGCACACTCACACGCCCTGTCGAGTTGTGTATCATTTTCTCTATCCTGCTCCTGCCTAAAGGCTGCGGCCATCAATCAGTTTTATTTTGATTCAGTTTTATTTTTATTCCCTTAACTACGGCAGTTTTCCCCGGGGGCTGATCAAATCTGACCATCTTGGCATTAGACGTATTACTGCCCAGCATGCACATACACACACACACACACACTCACACACACTCACACACACACACACACACGCACACACTTTTGCACAAACGATATTCTGCATGTTCCACTGAAATTTGGCCCGATTGAGTATCGAGAACGTACGTAAACAAAGCGATAAAAGGTGAATGAGGGTGACATTTTTCATGTAGCATGTCACGTGTCTGGACAGTGGCGCTATCAGGGTGCCGCCAGCATGGTTAAAGAACAGCACGAACGAGTTGTTTGTACCTGTTTTTTGTTTTATCTGTGTACGATGTTGAAGCTGATTTAGGTACTGGTCTGTGATTATGACCTTACAGCACGAGGTCGTAAGGTCCACAATTGCAGGCCAGCACACGTTTGTGAGACGCCCTCTGTGCAGGCGAAGTTTACCCTTTATCATTCGGAATACACCAGTGTGTGAAAGACGTTTGACTTAAATAGTTCAAGGGTAGTGCCAGAATAGCTTGGCGCCTCTAGGCGCCAAGCTATTCTGGCACTACCCTTGAACTAAAGCGGTTGGTCTATATCCTTATCCGTAAGTACTATAATGTAGCTTGCATATGGCAGTGTACAAATTTGAAGCTTTTAGCCTCAGTATGATGGGGTTAACTTGACCCCATTGCTCCCAATGGACGCAGACTGCGTTTCTGAAGTCTTTGTAAATTCGAAGTCCCAGTCCCAGTCATCGCAGGAACATGATTACAAAGTGGTGGCAGCAAGAGGCATAGATCTTCATGAGCCCCCGCAACTGCGGGGGCTCATGAAGATCTATGTCTCTGTAAATGGTACTTGTTCACGTTTTCTCGCCAGTGAAGGGTTTGAAGTGCTCTGCTGCCACAGACGGTGGCATTTTATCTTTAACCCACAACTATTGCTTGTGGCTCATCAGTTAAAGCTAAAGGGTAGTGTTTGGTTGGCTTGGCGCCTTACAGGCGCCAAGCTAATTAAGCACTGCCCTTGAGCTGCCACGGTCTCTATATCACGTGCCACTTTTCCTTCGCCGTGCTTCGCCTAAAAATGCTAATTGTTTGTCACCACGATTGAGAGTGGGGAATGGCCATGTTTGGCACGGCCCAATCCGCACCGCACGCACGCACGCACATACACACACGGCACACACAGAGTCCTGTCAACTTTTAGTACTCCACCGAAACCGTTAAAATTTTGACCCAGTTGCAGGGTAGTTCGGCAGAAAATGCCTTCTCAGCGCTTTCTCCAAGTACAATGCATGTACTGAATGTACTATTTAGTAAATGCTTCAACGAGAGCTTTTCAGCATGTAGTGCAGAGGTCCAGAGTCATATTTTCTTGAGAATCGTGTCTTTTCAGTCGATGTTGATTTTTACTACTTTAATAGAAAAAGACGGTCGTTTTGTTTATTTCGTAAAAGGGTTTTTATCAGGCTCCTCCGGTTAACACGAATCAGGATCAACCGTCCTGGCTGACAATCACATGGAGTGCCTGATTACATGTGCATTATCTCCCGGCACCCGCCCCGTTTAGTAACATTGCAAGAAGTGACACTTTGCTCTGATTTTCAACCTGTATAGGCAATGGTTGCGTCTTTCAATTTGATAGACAGCGTTGGACCGTTGAGTTCTGAAATACTCACAAACCAGATAGGTAAGGCTAGCGCTGGTAGAACTGTACACATACCAAGGGGAATTACTCAGCGCTGGACAGTCAAACCGTTAGATCCCCTGCCCCCGCCTATCAGGCCTCCCAATCGCCGGCCAGCCCACAGAAAAATACGCCTGACCACATTTAGTAGTGCACCTTCTTGTTTGTGTATGTGCGTGTTTCTCCTGCCTACTTCCTAAGTTCCAGAAAAAGACATGGGTTATAGGCTTGACTGACCTGATGCATCCTTTTTAAGGATGCTCGTCAGTCTTGTTCTATGCTTGCGTATTTTTCTGTGGGCTGGCGATTGGGTGCCTGATACTAGGCGGGGGCAGGGGTTCTACCGGCTTTGTCTGTCCAAAGCTGAGTAAATTCCTTGGTATGTGTCATTGAGTTATGGCATATGACGAGCACACGAAAATACGCATCGACCATGATAGTTCAAGGGTGGTGCTAGAATAGCTTGGAGCCTCCAGGTGCCAAGCTATTCTGGCACCGCGCTTGAACTATAATGGTAGATTTATCTCCTGAAATGGTATGTTGTAGGGAACTCGTAAAGTTGGGAGTGACGACCTGAGGGCTAACTGTTTTAACAGACGTGACCTGTGTAATGCGGTGAAAACAGTACCTGTTCTGTGTTCAGAACTTAACAGCTTGGGCGCCTCACCATCATCCATCATTGTAATCGTTCTCCTAGCGAACTAAAATGTCCCACATGCTGTAAACCCTGCAATAGTCCCCCTTCCCCCCTTCACCCTGTGCCGTTTGGAGAAGAGAGAAACGAAATTGGCTGTCGCAATCTGTTGCCTGGGCGAGCAATGGAATGTAGAAGGCAGAAATTTAGTCGAAGCGTTCTGTCACTTTTTGTTATTTTTGTCACTCTTTTCTCTTCTCCATGCAGACTCGCGTGATTGTATGTGCTTCAGCACTGGGGAAGGCGCGGGGTTGGGGTGGGGGGGGGGGGGGGCGGGCGGGGGGTGGGGGGTGTTAAGGGTTGGGCCTTGAGCGGGCCTAAAAATCCAAAGTAAAAGTAATAACGTTCATCATCGAGGTTAGCGTAGCTAGTCATGACGTAATTTTTATCTCGTTACTTCATTGCCAGAGTTTTAAGGTTGCCCGCCTAGGACGTCATGATTATGCTAGTAAATGCGCCCCACCGTCACTGTGTCTCATCCTAAAACAGTCCCTGCATTAAATAGAAGGGACTTAAAAAGGAGAAGGAAAAGAGATAATAAGTGAAGATGTCATGTAGTATAGCTCATTGTAAGTTGAATGGGATTTCTTCAACTTCACATCTCTCGTTGGATGGAATTGAAAACGGTGTGTGAATTTAATGTATGCAGGCAACTGAAGTTGCATTTTCAGCTCCCACAGTGCCGCCTGCCCCAACCCAGGTCAGCGTTGTTTGATTATTTGACACTAATGACAGTCTCAAAACACGACCGCTTGGCTCACGACCGCTTGGCTCAACACGTTTTGGCAAAAAGTCCTGAACAAATTGTGAAATAGACCGGGTCCCTCCTCCCGATCCCCGTCAACTTGAAGGTCTCCTGACTCTCACAGTCAAGAAATTGATTCGACCTTGGCGAGAGAGAAAGAGAGAGAAAGAGAGAGAGAGAGAGAGAACGACGAAACGTTTTATTTACATGAAAAAGTTTTCTGCGAAACGCGGCCTCTTACAAACTGTCCTGTTACAAAATGAACATTAACAGCAAAGAGCAAGAGGTGACAATAAAGGGAAACCTAAAGAAATAAACGGAGAGAGAGAGAGGACCTGGTCATTGACCTGGCTCCTCTATACTTCCTGTCCTCGCCGCCGGCCACGCATCCGGATAAATACTTACGAGCAAGAGAAAACGAATCTGATCGGCGAATTGCTTCTCTTGGCACTGATGGTACCTGTTTATGGCAATAGCGCTTAGAGCTCTTTTGAGGTTAGGTGGTATATTAAGTTTACATTTTATTATTATATTATTATTATTATTATTTAGCCCCTTCACTGCCGAGAAAAAAGCGAAGTCGATCCAACTGCAATGTGCAAGAGATAGATCCTCATGAGCCCCCGCAGGTGCGGGGGCTCATGAGGATCTATGCCTCTTGATGGCCCAACTTTGCATACGTGTTTCTTGGACAGATGGAGTTCTTTGGTGCTACTGTTAGATCAACAAGGATTCTGACACAAAATGTGCGGCGACCACTGGCAGTCGAGGCATTTCCACCATGAGATGACATTAGCAACCTCGCCTGCTGGCCGTTAAATCCCAGTGACTAAAGTTAGTCGACATTTACTCTTGTTTTTGTTGTTGTTGTAAGCATGGCTCCCAACAAATTTCTTCGGCTCTCGTGAATCGAGGGATCGTAATGGGCTTTGCGGCTCCAAGATGCTCGAAGATAAACGAATTCGTATTTTCCTCAGAGAGATCAGCGGAGATCAAACGTTGACTTCTGCCCTCATCTTGCAATACTTTTGGCCTCCACACGCGTGATCCGCTAAGACAGAGCGGCATACACGCAGTTAAGGTCAGAATTAGGCATATAATAGATCCTCACAAGCCCCGAAGAATTTGTTTCTTAACCCGTTACATCCTGAGACTGATTTTGTAAAATTTGCTTATTGCCCTATGAAGGCTACATTACAGATTGGAAGCTAGATCAACTAGTTCAAGGGTGGTGCCAGAATAGCTTGGCGCCTCAGGCGCCAAGCTATTCTGACACCTCCCTTGAACTATCAGTCAAATTTATTTCAAGCAATGAAAATATCAGGATGAAAAGGGGTCGAGAAGAGCAACAATATTTGGCCGCTTTCCTGCCACTGCACGTAGATTTTGTTTTTAAAGTCTTTGTTCAGTCAGCGACCAAAAGTCGCAACCGCACGAAGAAACATGGATACAAATTGCTCTCAGCAAGAGGCATAGATCCTCATGAACCCTCGTGGTCGCCCGGGCTCACGAGGATCTATGTTTCTTTTATTTGGATCACGTTCACCTAGTTTCGGCAGTGAAGGGAGATTAATTATGTAACAACCACCTGCAAGAGGCACAGATCCTCATGAGCCCCCGCAAGCTGCGGGAGCTCATGAAGATCTGTGCCTCGAGCACATGGCTGATGTCTGTTTAACTTGCGTCTACGAAGGAAAGTGATCTTTTATGGCGACATCCTTTAGGTCCAGAGAGCTGTAGAGTCTCGAGGCCAGACTTTCAACTAAGTCTCGATCCAAGACACAGCGAGACCGGAATCTGTGCAGTCCGATTATAGAGGTCCAGGAAAGCCATCAGATGTAGGAAATCCGTCGGGTCGATTTTTTTTATGAGGCCTAAAGAAAACTTGAAATCGTCAAGTCATGTAGTAGTCGATATGGGAACTTTGGCAGGCATACGATCAAACGAATGTTTATTTTGTGTTCCTAAAACTGGTCAAATGAACGTGAACTTGGCATTATCCCATAGTGTGCATTACATCAGTGTTGACTAGACAGTCGTTTGCTTCCAGTCAAGCATGATTGCTCGCATGAATGCCTCATTTATCACACGACCAAACTGATTTACTATTGTCCAGCAGAGAGTGACCACAAGAACCTCATAATTATTTCAACCCTATGGAAATGGCAAGGACACAAGACTGTCCGCAAGTGAACTCGAGTGTCACATTTATTGGATGTTGTCCCGACAGATTGGATCAGCGAATGGCAATGTTCGTGTACACGTTGTCTATTTACAGAGTTATCATGAAGTGACCTAACTAGTGAAGCTCGTGGGTCGATAACATACATGATGTACGTCTTTCGTGGCTGTGCAGTCTACCTATTTTCCGCCTGGTGTGTGTGTGTGTGTGGTGTGCGTGCGAGAGAGAAATGAAATGAAATGAAACTTTATTTCTCAACGGATGAAGTAATTAGCACGTGTGCCATTTTTCATACTTGCCGTTGCTACTCTACAAAACACAGGATAATAATTGTAATACTAATAGTACCAAATTACACAAAGAAAAATTAGGAGACATTAAACAAAATTCATTCATTCATTCGGTCATACAAAAACAAACGAAAAACAGAAAGTACACGCAAATGACGCGCGCACACACAGACACGCGCTAATGATAACTTGAGAGAGAGAGATGCAGCACTTTTGTTTCTTGCAGTATGAAAGAGGCTCTCTCTCTCTCTCTCTCTCTCTCTCCAACCAATTTAACCCCACGGCTGCATTTCCCAAAAGTTGGAGGTGTCACTTAACTACGTACCAGTGGCAGGAGATGGCTCAACCGTGATATTTCAAGGGTAGTGTCAGATTAGCTTGGTGCCGTCAGGCGTCAAGCTAATCAGTCTGGCACTACCCTTGAATTATTATGGTCGATCCATCTCCTTCTGCAGTGCGTTGGGGTTAAATTGGTTGAAAAGTGCTCGGCGCGTTTTAATTTTGCCCCAACATGCTTGATCACGTCCAGGGCTGCACAAACGCGTTGGTTTGTCTCCAATGATGCAAATGATTACGTGACCTGCAAGAGTAAACATCTGTGTATTCCGATACAACACAATCACAATCATCAGAGTCTGGCCACAGTCAGCCCATGGCGCCTGCATGAGGCATAGATTCTCATGAACCCTTACACTCGCAGCCGTACTGGCCTGATTTACATCATCTTGTCAGATTGGGGAATTTCTGTTACGGTTTCGTGGAAGCTTTTGTTTTCCCTGGAGATTTCTCGGGAGGAACCCGTGAAAATGTTTATCGCCGAAATATTGGCACGCCTTACGAAGAAGAGACCAAAAAAAGAAAAAAAGCCTGAAGGGGGGGGGGGGGGGGGGGGGGGGGGGAAAGCGGTCAATAGGCGGAGTAAATAGGCAGGGGCATAGGGGGTGGGGGTGGGGAGGGTGGGGGTGGGGTTTGAATGGTATGGGTAGGGTTGGATTCGTACAAAAGTGCGTGCGTACGCACACACACTGATCGTAAATGTATACATTGCAACTTGTAAAACAAAGGCAGATCCACCCACATGCACTATAATGCCCCCAGCTTACAGCCCCAAACTCGCGAGCTTTTGTGCAGAACTGACCAAGATAAATGTTATGGATTGTAAGCAGGTGTACTGTCGATTTTCAGCCATTACTGATGGCCACAGCAGCTGTTGATGCCATACACTCACTACACAATGCCATAATATGTTTTGTCAAGTGTTGCCACAGGCCCTGGAAGGCTACACGAGGCTAGCGCACTGCGCTGGCAAAGATTTCCGTAGGCATGTCCTAAGGTATCGGTACAGACACAACTACCGTTGCAGATGACGTTGTTATTAATAGCAGCACTTGGCAAAGGTTCGTGTATGACCAACAACAACAAAAGTTTACTAATGCCTGTCTGCTTTTCGGGCACCATCCTTGAACAATCATGATTGATGCTTATAGTTATTGTTTGGCGCAAAGCGATTCTGGCGCCACCCGTGCATGATCATGGTAGGTCCGTAAGTTTTAGTGTCTTAGGACTAACTTATCTCTTTCAAGCCACCTGGCACCGAGTTTCAGGGAAAGGGGGTGGGGGTGGGGGGGGGGGGCATTCTTTGATGAATACATATAGGTTACAGGATAAGGTAAGATAAGATATCGCGTATTGCCATTTGCCTTACTGTCCTTAAAACAATAAAAAGCAGGAATGTGTCTTGGTGCCCTCACTGTCTTACATATGGACAGACATCACAGTCAATGCAGCACATAATCGATAAGAAACAGTTGAAAACCTTACCATACATGAACTGTGCCCTGAACTAAAATGATGTGATGGACCGTGCAAGTTCAGCTAAAGTAGAGGGATCATGCAAATTCAAGGGTCGCATCAGAGGGGCGCCAAGTTAATCCGATACTACCCATGAACTAGCATGGTCCATCCTCTGTTTTAGCTGGTCATGATTGAATGGGTTATTGCACTCCTGAAATCTGTAGACGTGGTGCCAGACGTGTGCCATCAAATGCTACAATCAGCCGCAGGTGTTGCTGTTAGTTTCCGTGCATTGTGTGCCTTCCGTTACAAACAGTGCATTTCTCTCGTGTTTTTTTTAAGGGACGAGGATACCGGCAGTGGTGCTATTGTGTTAGTCATAGAATGGGGTCACAACTCCTGTTGCTTCCTCCGCAAATTTCTGCTCAGTGAATATCTTTCACACTTTTCAAACCTCCAGACTATGCCATAAGGTTCCCAGCATCGAGTCAGTCCCCTCTCTCGGTGCAGATTAGTTTAGTTGCGTTTACATAATAACACATCCAGACCTTCGCGCCAAAGCACTATACTGTACAATCGCTGTCGACTGATGACATACCAAGGGTAGTGCCTGATCTTGGCGCCTTCAGTGGACTGTATATTTTGTAACACTGTGCTTTGATGTCCTTGTTTTATGTATATTTTGTACTTAGTCGTCGTTTTAGACCCCCACCCGGGTCTGCCCTGGGGAACTTGGGTGGGTTAACTACTTTTAGTTCCCAGGGTCACCCTGGTCAGCCCCACAGGGTGGGTTTTCCTTTCTGGGGCATGTGTTTCTATCTACCCTTGGTCCATTCACCTGTATTTTCCTTTTTTAAACTGTCCCTACTGTCTGCACTGCCTGTATCTCTTGATATTTTTTTCACAAGCAGCGGTCTTGTTGCTGTCGGGACGTTAAGCAATGTACAATCAATCGTAGTTTTAGCAACGGTACGAAAAATAACATAGTCACTGACTGTGTTAATATCTTCACCGTTGTAAAATAAAGATTCATTGGTAGTCGAAAGGGTCAGGCTGATTATGCACTATCCGTGGAACTATCACAGTCGGCCCAGTTCTCCGCCAGTGACGCTGACAGTGTAAGGAGTAGCTTTGCATTACCACGGGGCATAACATGTACCGCAAGCACGTTTCGAGCCGCAGTTTCGTATTTGCGTCGTTTCGATTTTTATTTTCGCTTCGTGACTTGCATACAACTGTTCCAGAAGCAGACACTTTGTCCCTGTTGTCACAAGTATAGGCATACCTCGCATTCCAATCGGAAAATTAGCATATCATGAAGATTACAAAGTAAAGTAGGTAAAAACACTGTCAGGGGAGAGAATTGTGCATTATCGACCAATGATCATAAATCTAGTTTGTTCAACACGCTCGCTCGCTCGCTCACACACTCACTCACTCGCTCGCTCACACACTCACACACTCACACACACACACACACACACACACACACACACACACACACACACACACACACACACACACACACACACAAAGGATAGGAAAAACAAGCGTGCGCTAGGTAAGTGACTGGAAGCAATGAATATGGAAGTGAACATGCGATTCGCCCTCTTTCGGGGGCGGGGAGGGCTTCCATATTCATTGCTTCCGGTCACTTAGCCTGGGTTCTTTCCTATCCTTTTTTGTGCTTTCACCAAAACTAGATCTATGATCATTGGTCGACAATGCACAATTCTCTCCCCTGACAGTGTTTTTACCTACTTTACTTTGTAATCTAACTAAAATATTAGCACTGACAGTCTCCCTTTTTCTTTTCATTTATTAACGTATCTTGGCTTAGATTTAGCGAAATTTACTTTTGAAAGTGAGCGACCACTCCAATTTTTAGCATGTTGTACTGTGTTCGAAGAAGATGATGATGTACTATGTTCAAGCTTGCTACACGGAGTGTCACAGTAAAAACAAAAATGCGCAGTACGATGTTTCTGACTTATGCGTTCTATCAGCACAGAATACGTCGTACTTCTCGGTTATCCCCCCGTGATTACCTGGTAGGCCTATCTAATGGTCCGTGTGTTGCTGCGTACCGGCACGTGCCACGCGATCGTAAAAAAAGGTACAGTTCAAAGTGCAGATAAACAGGCGTCTAGTCGCTAACCCGTTCACTGCCGAGGAAAGGTGAACGCAATCCAGACGCAAGAGGCATAGATCCTCATGAGCCCCCGTTAGTCAGCGGGGCTCATGAGGATCTATGCCTCTTGCAGACCCCACCGACATTGCATCCATGTTTTTCGGACGGCTGGGGCTGTTTGGCGTTGAATATGCAAGAGGTTTCAGTAACACAATCTGCGTCCAATGGCATTCACTGGGATAAAGCGCGCCGAACAGTTAACATACTATACATACTATGAATTTTACCTGGGAAAACGGAACTTTCAATGAACCCAACCCTCCCTTCCCCGCCGTATAAAAACAAGAGACGCAGCGGCCAGTAAATATTTGTTACATTCCAAATAATGAGTCCCCCCCTCCCCCCCCCCCCCCTCAAAAAAGGGATTGTTGGGGGTCATCAAGAGTTATTTTTTCCCAGGGTAAAATTCAGTGTGTAATTCATAGTGTAAACGTGCTCTGATCTGTAATTTAGCTGGATGTGTGCTGGTCTGTGATTTTGGACCTTATGGCCCGAAGGTTCCAGAATCGCCGACAAGCACATGAATGCCGCTATATGTTTTTGAAACTAAAATGTACACTTCCCCTGGGGCCTATTGCATGATTGAGCTTAGTTCTGTGTCAGCCACTAAGCAAGGTGATCCTCTATTATGTGAGCTTAGTCCTGCGCCAGCCACTAAGCAAGGTGCTCCGCTATCGCGGAGCACCTTGCTTAGTGTCTGGCGCTGGACTAAGCTCACTCATGCAACCGACCCGATTCCCGCAATGCCTGCCTGCGCAAGCGAGAGGTATACACTATTTACGGATCCCGGCTGCTGCCTATAAGCTTTTGAGAATTTGGGCGAAGTTCTGCATGGGAGGGTCTGTTGTATTATAGGGATTGGGCCATGGGGAAGGAATGTTCCAGACTGGCGTTGATAGGTCCTGGCAAGCCCCTGGGGCTCATTTAACAAAATGGTTTTTTGGGAGGTGTTTACATTTTGCATCTGTTTCCACGTTCGATAGCTCGTGTATATGTCTTTGAACTTTTAACACGTAATTACTTTTTGGTGGGCTCCACCGCACCTCCAAACCACCACCCACCCCACCCCTCCACCACACAACCTCTTTATACCCTCCTTCCGCCCCCGGCCCCCTGTTTATATTGAATACAAAAAGGCGTTGGTCTTTTTTTTTTGGTGCTTTTTATTCAGTTTTAATAACATGAGGCAATCCCCTTTACGTCACCAAGGGCCTAATAGATAAACGTCTAATAGGGCCTAATGGATAAACGTCTAATAGGGCCTAATGGATAAACGTCTAATAGGGCCTAATGGATAAACGTCTAATAGGGCCTAATGGATAAACGTCTAATAGGGCCTAATGGATAAACGTCTAATAGGGCCTAATGGATAAACGTCTAATAGGGCCTAATGGATAAACGTCTAATAGGGCCTAATGGATAAACATCTACTTTCAAGACGCTTCCAAAACTCGGTGCATTTTCAACGCTCTTCTGGCCTGGCACGCTGTTTACCCGTTTTCTCTCGTTTCTGCACAATTTGAAATCGGGCATGTTTGTAGGATCCAAGCCATGCCATGGACAAACCTTCTCGTTTGATAAATAAACGCTTATCCCGAAGAATGGGGTGCTGAATGAGGGATTTCGTCCAGACCTGTGCATTTTCAGCACGTTTCTAGGATTAGCTCTAGTTGGCATGCTATTTACCGGATTAATTTCTTCTTAGACAGGCGGCTCAACTCCTCGAGACTGGCCGCAGCCGGATACGCGGCAAAAACTGATTTGAGTAAATAAATGAGACTATATATTACGGCTGCCAGCAAGAGGCACAGATTCTCAAGAGCCCCTGCAAGCAGGGGCTCTTGCGAATCTTTGCCTCTTGCAGATTAGAATAGGCTGGTTTCCACCTTGGCTTTTTTTGCTGTTGTTGCTGCATACCTGTATGCTGCACGCCTCAAAGAAAGTCTGTCTTGTTAGTTGGAAACTGGCCACGTGTTTAACCCGTTCAGCGTCAGCTGAGGCAGACTGCGTCTCTGCAATCTTCGTTAACCCTTATCAATCGGAACTTAACCCTTATCATTCGGAATACACCAGTGTGTGAAATAAGTTTGACTAAAATAGTTCAAGGGTGGTGCCAGCATAGCTTGGCGCCTAGAGGCGCCAAGCTATTCTGGCACCACCCTTGAACTAAGACCATTGGTCTATGTCCATATCTGTAAATATTATTATTGTTATTATTATTATTATTATTATTATTATAATATGGTATTTATATGGCGCATTTCTCATATAATATAACTCAATGCGCAGAATGTAGCCGCGAAATGAACTCAACGAGCACGCTCACGTGAATCACGCGCATTCACTCACACACTGTACTTAAACACAGAACATTCACGTGGTGCTAAGGGCAAGCTCAAATACTAATCATATAGCTTGCATTTGGCAGCGTACAAATTTGAAGCTTTTAGCCACAGTATGATATGGGTTAATTCAAAACAAATCCTAGATGTCCCAGGAACTTCGGATTCAAAGTGGTGTAAGCAAGAGGCATAGATCCTCATGAACCCCCGCAACTGCGGGGGCTCATGAGGATCTATACCTCAGTCTTGCACGAGTTGGGTGGTGTTCAAATTGTCACGGCACTGAACGGTTTAAACTTTCGTTTGATAAACAGCTCTTTACTCTGAATGGTTTGTTGAAAAACAAATTTCTGCTTGGAAGCGCAGTATGTTTACTTTTTTGAAGCAGGCAGGAATGGCCGTCCAGGGTCGTTTTGACACACATCTATCTGGGGAATAGATGGTGTCAAAATTACCCCGGATCGTGCATGCCTGTGGCTAGACCGCCACGGGTAAGAGATGCTTGATCGTAATAGCTAAGCCACCATCCTTAGCTACGCCACTGAAGAAGGTGCAACAGAACACGCCCACCGTCATAGTTCATTTGCATCACAGCGGCGGATACGTGAACGTTGTTGGGGTTCTTATGAACCGCTGACCAAAGTATTCACACGATCCTATGACCCTACAATTAATTTTTCAGTCAAAATAATAGCCAGAGAAAGGAACATACTTCGAATTAACAAGAACAAGGCAGTAAACCTTTCTTCATAATTATTTTTTTCCCCCTTGGTTATTTTCTTGTACTGATTTTACAAACCTGGAAGTTAA
Source organism: Semisulcospira habei (assembly GCA_036245525.1). NCBI lineage: Eukaryota > Metazoa > Mollusca > Gastropoda > Semisulcospiridae > Semisulcospira > Semisulcospira habei. The sequence goes on along the minus strand of BTPG01000003.1, from coordinate 200,532,704 downwards.
CGTGCTTTTTCTGTCTCGAAATCAATTCCAGTAGATTTATTGTCTCATAAAAGGGACGATTAATACACGTATTGCCATTGCCTGGGGGTGCAGAATGCACAAAATTGGATCCTCAGACAAAGTCAGGTTGAGGTAGGGCAAAGTTTTTATTTTTTATTTATTTTTTTTTTATAATGTTAAACTCATTACATTGTGAGGATGAAATTACTAAGTTTTGTAGAGTCCTTTGAGGTCTACATCACAGTTCTGAAGACAGACCATGATAGTTCAAAGGTGGTGTCAGAATAGCTTGGCGCCTACAGGCGCCAAGCTATTCTGTCACCACCTTTGAACTACCGTATCATGGTCGATCCACAACCTGCCGTAACATGTCAGGGCTTTATGGGTTAAACACAGCTTTTACACAAGTGCAAAGCGGCTCAGGGGGGTAAATATATGCACGCAGTAAACGATTAAAGCACAGGTTAACCCCGCTTTCCATGCGGTTAACGCTATTGTGTAGAGGTTCGATGACTCGTTTAAATGCATACATGTTGCGGGTAAATCGGTTTACACTTAGAATGTTCCTGTAGTCGCCGGTAGAGGCCCATCTGTCTACCGTGGATACAGAGTGGTGTCAGCAAGCGGCATATATCCTCATGACCCTCGCAAATGCAGGGGCTCATGAGGATCTATGTCTCTTGCATTTGGGTTCTGCTCGTTGTATTCCAGCAGTCCGGCATGAAATTAAAGTCAGGGGTCTTGTGAAATTCCCTGCTGGCCTTTGCTGAATGAATAATTTTTATACACATCAGTGCACTTTATTGTGTGTACCAGACGCACGTGCAGAGGCAATCAAACGCTTGTTGAAGGTACACTATAGTGTCGACGACAGCATGGATAATGGGACTGATCTGTGCACAAGTATACAAAGGGCGGAGGGGGGGGGGGGGGGATGGGGGTTAAGCGGAAGTGCCAGAAGTATACGTTCAACATGATTACGTTTTATAACGCCCTACTCCAGACAATAAAGGGTTAACAGGTCGCACTATCTCCTTTATGCATGTTCTTAGTATGTCTTACAATAATACTGGACTAAAGGTTTAACTTAAATGACGAAGTTCAAGTGTCGTGAAATGAAAGACGTTTCTGCTCTTCTTCTCCTTTGCACGCAGGAGAGTTCCTTCCTTTAAACTCGAAAGGCAGCGGAAAACCTCCGTTCAGTGCCGAGACTGAAAATCCGAAAACGATCCAACTGCAAGAGGTATAGATCCTCATGAGCCCCCGCAGTTGCGGGGGCTCATGAGGATCTATACCTCTTGCTGACCGGCACCACTTTGAATCCATGTTCCTGGGCGCGGCCGGTATATGAGTCTTTTTGGCGTTGAATTTTAACGAAGATCATTGCAGAAACAGTCTGCGTCAGATGGCACAGAACGGGTTAATATGTACGTTTAGAGTGGTAGGTACATGACCGGCCTCAGTGTACAGTTTTATACGACATATGAGCGGCCACTTGTTGATGATTGTTTACAATGACACCCTAGCCTTGTCTTAAGAGATATGGCGCTTCTGTTCTGCGCACATCCGCTTTTGTTTTAGAGTGTGAGAACTCGACAACGTGTGTGTATGGTTCCTGTTATTTTACGCTCAACGAGCGCGTGATTACCTCTGCACGTGCGACCCGTGCACACAATAAAGTGCATTCATTACATACACTCAGCGAAGGCCAGCAGGGAATTTCACATAACCCCAGACTTTAACCCCAGGAATACAGCGAGCAGAACTCGAATGCAAGAGGCATAGATCCGCATGAGCCCCCGCATTTGCGGGGGCTCATGAGGATGTATGCTTCTTGCTGACACCACGCCATGTCCATGTTCCCTAGCTGGGGCACTTTGGGGTTGAACTAACAAAGATTTTGAAAACAAGATATGCACTTAATTATGCACTACAAAGTTTACTTCGGAAAACTGAACTTTCAGTGAACCCAACCCCTTCATTTCTGTCGTATGTAAACAGGAGACGCCACGGCAGCTAAGTAATTAAGACATTCGCAAAGAAAAAGGAAGAGTAGGGGTCATTTAGAGGTTAATCTTCTCGGGTAAAATTCATAACATGTTCGGCGCGCTTTAACCCTTTGGGTGTCGGTGGCGGTTTTAGTCGCGATGATTCCTGCAGGAATCATCGCGACTCAAACCGCCACCGACACCCAAAGGGTCAAGTCTGAAGGTCACGTGAAGTTTCCTGATGACCATTTTCAAATGCCCGTATGAATCATGCGCAGCTTGTATTTCGATCGTTGGAATCGTCAACCGACTGTGGCGAACTTCGGCCCTGTGGCCTTTAGCGCGGTGGGTAGTGAGTGTACATACATTGACAACATTAATTTGGTCTCACGAACTGCCGTTTGAGTTAGGTAGGCTCCCGTTTCATTTTCTCTCGCGACAGTACCTGTCAGAAGCAGCTGTTGCATAGTCTTATTGATTTCCGTGGTGCGTGTAGGCTCGGCCCTCACAACACATTGGAAAGGCGTGGTGCTTGGGAGACAGTTTAGCAGCCAACACTCGCGATCGCTAGTATTAAAAATTCACGAAATGCAAATGTGTATAATATCGATTTCGTAAGTGGGGTGTTGCACCTACAGCCGCGATGACTCGAATACATGAATATAATTATGAACTTAACGCTCAGCCCTTGGTGTTGACAAAGAGTATTCTCAAATAAAAGGGCAGAACAGTCGGACGCTATTCGCTGTAAAACCCATATCGCACTGAGGCTAATAGCTTTAAATTTGCACTCTGCCGTATGCAAGCTACATTATAGTACTTACAGATAAGGATATCGACCAATTGCTTTAGTTCAAGGGTAGTGCCAGAATAGCTTGGCGCCTCTAGGCGCCAAGCTATTCTGGCACTACCCTTGAACTATTTTAGTCAAACTTATTTCTCACACTGGTGTATTCCGAATGATAAGGGATAAATATTGCAGTAGTTTAGTTGCTTGACGGATAGTTATTGCGATCGAGTGAGCCAACTCAATTCAGTCTTTACACACCCTTTCAACCCACTTGTGCGAGCTGTGTTTAACCCCTTCTCTGCAACAAAAAATAAAGACCACCCAGCTGCAAGAGGCATAGATCCTCATGAGCCCCCGCAAATGCGGGGGCTCATGAGGATCTATGCCTCTTGCTGACACCATTTTTGCATTCAAGTTCCATGGACGGCTGAGGTTCTTCGACATTGAATCGACCAAGATTTCAGAAATAGTATCTGCGTCCACTGGCAGTGGAGTTAAGCTTACCTCAGGGACTGCTTATTTGCCTATGCATTTCGGATTCAAGGCCATTTTATCTGTACATAGTGTAGGGAGTGCGTAATGAACCAGTGTACAAAGAGCGGTGACAAATCAATTGATACAACACTCATTACACCAATGGAAAACAAACTCGGTGTTAACACTTTGCGTACTGTTGTCGGGAGAATCCGACACCAGCGTACTTAGTAAGCTGGTGTCGAATTCTCCCGAGAATAGCAGGCAAAGTGTTAATCGCAGCGTTGATCTAAATGTATTTGTATTTGTGATTCCTGCAACTATTTGCGCACATCACCAAAGTCAATACTGGCCGTGTCACGATAACAAATCGTGGTATCGATACAAACCCGTTTTCCGATCCTAGTAAACAGGTTTCAGGGGCGGATCGGTTACTTCGGGGGGAGGAGGGGGGGGGGGGTCCAACTACTTGTTTGGGACCCTCAACTTGACACAAAAGGCCTCCCCGATGCTAGATCTTCTTCCAGTGTGTGTGTGTGGGGGGGGGGGGGGGGAGGGGGCGGGAGGTAGCTGGAGGGAAACGGTGTGTGTGTGTGTGTGTGTGCGTGTGAAGACTCTCACCACTCGCCAAATGTATCAAACAACGGGGTGGGGGGGGGGGGGGGAGGGGGGGCGCATGTGCGTTGAAACTCGCCACAAAATGAAACCGGGAGGGGGTCTAAACATCCCCAAAAGGAACTTCGTTATAGCATTTTAAACATTCGGGGCGGGGGAGGGGGGGGGGGAGGGTGGAGGGACCAGAACGACAGGATGCATACCTGGCTGGGACCTGTCCTTTATTACCCCCCCCCCCCCCCCCAAGATTCGCCCTTGGGCTTAAGTTTTCCGGCATCTGCGGAGGCTCATGAGGTTCTTTGCTTCTTTAAGTCCCTTCTATTGACTTTTTAGGACGGGTCGCGGTGGGGCGAATTTAATAGCATGTCCATGATGTCAAAGGCGGGCAGGCTAAACTCTAACAATTGAAGTAACAAGATAAAAATTACGTCATGCGCGAAGCGCCGTATGTGCGTATGTATGTATGCATGTGTGTATGCGGTATGTATGTGCGTGCGTATGTATGTAAACAAGAGAATCTCCGATATTTCTGTACACACAAGCTTGAAACTTGGCGAAATACTTCCTTAAGTGGGTGGCTAAGAGAGAATATTGTAATTGAATGTCTCGTTGAAGACATAAACAACGGTTTATAGGAAGTCGGTTGACCCAGATTAGAGTCCGTACTTTTCTTGTCATATTTACTTGAACTTTTGCATATATATAGCTAGTTTGGAGAAATACATTGGATGAGTTCGCTAGCCAGCTTTGTTTCCTTTCAACCCTTTTAGTAAAAATTCTTTTCAGAAAAGAATGAAAACACTAAAAAACATTTACTTCTAGAGAAAGTCAGACAGTGGCGGTGATGTAAAAGAGGCAACTCCGTCACCACGCAGACAGTGACAATACTCTAAATATGACGTTATTCTCTCTCTCTCTCTCTCACACACAAACATGCGCGCATCTCCAGGAGGAATCGATTCTCGTGCGCTTTCCAGGCGCATGAACATCTATGCCTCTTGGAGATGTTTGGGGCGCGCGCGCACGCACGCACTAACACGCACACACACATCGACGCGTTTTCAGTAATCTCCGATATTTCTGTACACACAAGCTTGAAACATGGTGAAATACTTTTCAGAAGAACATGCAGGTGACCCGTGTACTTAGTATATCATGTATCGAGGTAAAGTCAACCTGCTTTTACACAAATTATAGCAAGACTGAAATTGTACCGTGAAGTTCTAGTTTTGGCAACATTTTCTCAAGCCTATGAAGCGAAAGTGAAACTCATATCACGTAAAATATACAATTAGGTAAAAACTAAAACTTACGTCATGACAAACGAGTTTGACAAATCAATGACGCGTATGTCCTGCGCCCCTTATAGAACTCACTGACGCATTGACACACATGCGAGACTTTTTCAATAGGAGATAATTCAACATCAGAATCAGGTCACAGACAAAAGGTAGAGACCATTGACAGTGAGGACAGCTCTCATATAGAAGGGACTTTGTGGGTTATGGTTCATCCCATCTTGTTTATTATTATAATTTTTCTTGTCTACGTATTTTTCTTCATTAAACAGCCATGTAAACAAAACACACAGTTAAAAGCAAAGCACGTTCCCTCACCTCGATGCTCTGACCAGTTCCCTGCTTGACTTCCCTGTGTTTCTTGTTTTGATTTATTGCGTGCAGGCAGAATTGTTTACCGTCCCAAAGGGTATCTTACTGTCGGTCTAAAGCGTCTCGCTTTGATTGATGGCGGTCGCATATCAGATTCATGAACATGGGGTCAGTCACATAACGGCAACATCGCACGCAACTGGCGCCTTTTAACCGACTCAGGCCCGCATCAATAGCTGCGGAAGTGTATTGCGTTGCCGGCGGCAACGCTATACGACACTTCCGCAGCTATTGATGCGGGGATTCTTGAACGCTGAGGAAGAGTTGACCCCTTCACTGCTAGTGGCCGCAAGCTGTGATTCTGAAATCATTGCAAATTCAGTCACGCAGAGCTTGAAGTGGACAATTTTAAGAAAAAGTACCTTCTTCAATGTAATTTTGCGTCACGCGGACGCACACACAATGTTTGATGGACCGGCACCTTGGCGTTTTTATTTTCTTTCTGTGATCAGATGACGTCATGTCATGTCACACCGCCTCTCGTACATATTGCACAGGGATAATATCGCGTCCGTCTAACGAGCGCGAGGCTGTGTTTGCTGTGCTCTGAGTAGTAGCAAATAATGCCTGTTGTTGCTATTTGCAAGGGTATTCCGATTAATAATTGTGTACGTTCTAGCGTGTCTCTCGTTGGGACTCTTGCATTCACACGCTGCAGCACCTTTTGGTCGGATGTTTATTTTGTGTTTGCTGTGTTGTCCTGAGGGCAAAGAATTGCATGTTTATTATCTTTGCTATTATTCCGTTTAGGGTAGTGAGAAGAGCTTTGCACATTTTTTTCTCTCCTTATATATATATTTAGGGGGGGGGGGGAGGGGTGCTTGATTAGAGAAGTACCTTGGTAATGTACAGTGACCACATCTATTCATCGTACGAAGGAGTGATTCGAAAAAAGGGGTGGGGGGGGGGTGGGGGTGAGGGCTAGGGGGCGGGGGTAGGGGGTGGGGGTGTGGGGGCTGTGTCTGAAGCGCCTTTTGAATGAACACATTTTGAACGAGGAGATCTGTCATCGCCGCAGCAGTCGCATTGTTCACCCGGATAACACCCGTAGAGAGTCGATCATTAAAAAAAAAGATTCACAGATTATAATGAGCTCTTTTCTAACACCAACAATATTCATGGATTCACATGAGCCCCTGCGGACTAATATGAATCTGTGTGCTTCTAGCAAAAAAAAAAAAAAAAAAAAAAGAAAAAAAAAAAGAAGAAAAAAAAAATTATAAAGTAAGACGTGCAGTGAATTGTCACGTCCACCAGATCCTTGCTATTGTAATTGGCATGCCGAGCAGGATATGGGGATAGTTGCTAAATGTTCGCAGTGTGAATTTATTAAAGACAGGGTCATTTTGACACGCACTATTTTCACCCGACTTTGTCAATATTTATAATGTTTTTGATTCAATGCTATTGTGGAGTGGTGCAAGTGGATCTGTTCAGTGTTGACTATAGTTGCGTGTCGACTACGATTTTGAAGTGGTAGGAAGCCAGTGTGTTTAACCCTTTTAACCCCGAGGTTGCATTTCTCAAATTATGGAGGTGTTGCCTAACGACTATGCACCAGCTGCAGGAGAGGGATTGACCATGATAATTCAAGGGTAGTGCCAGATTAGCGTGGCGCCTGAAGGCGCCAAGCTGATCTGGCACTACCCTTGAATTATCATGGTCGATCCATCTCCTGCTGTAGGGCATCAGGGCTAAATGGGTTAACAAGATACGAGTTTCTGTAAGCTGTGTAAATCTCGCTGTTTGTACGACCTTCTACAAGTCAACAGACATGTACTTTAACCTATTTAGCCCCGAGTCCCGACAGCAGGAGATTGATTGACCATGATAATTAAAGGGTAGTGCCAGATCCTCTTGGCGCCTGAACAAGCTAATACGGCACTACCCTTGAATTATCATGGTCAATCCATCTCCTGCAACTGGTACATCATTTGGCAACACCTCCAAAGGTTGAGAAATGGGACCTTGGGGCTAAAAGGGTTAATTATGACATTGTGACTTTTTCTGAAATGTAATATTTACCCCCGTTTTTAACCCATATCATACTGAGGCTAAAAGCTTCAAAATTTGCACACTGCCATATATGCAAGCTACATTAGTAGGCCTACTTACAGATAAGGATATAGACCAATGGCTTTACTTCAAGGGTGGTGCCAGAATAGCTTGGCGCCTAGAGGCGCCAAGCTATTCTGGCACTACCCTTGAACTATTTTAGTCAAACTTATTTCACACTCTGCCGTGTATTCCAAATGATAAGGGTTAATCAGCATTTTACCCACCCCCGCCCCCGTCAACCCAAGTACTAACTAACCATCCATGGCGTGCTTTTATTCTGGTCTTCCAAAGTGTGCAGTGTGAAATTCCTATTGGTATTCACGGGGCGGATTTTGTGAAAAGCGCTAAATGTGCTAGTAATTAACGCTGAGACACGTGATGTAGACACAACCATGACTAATAAAAACCCATCTGCTACCGTGCCGAGTTACATATGTAACATATGGCACATCATTAACCCATTCAGCCCGACGGCCGTATTTCCCAAATTTTGGAGGCGTCATCTAATGACTATGCACCAGTTGCAGGAGATGGATCGACCATGATAATTCAAGGGCAGTGCCAGATTAGCTTGGCGCCGACAGGCGCCAAGCTGATCTGGCACTGCCCTTGAATTATCATGGTCGACCCATCTCCTGCAGTAGTGCGTCAGGGCTGAATGGGTTAAAGCTGTTTTGTTTTGAGTTTATGGTTGTGTGAGAAAGTGTTAATTACTTTATTCATATTATATATAAGGATCAATTTACTTGATATTTATTCTGCATGGAGGCCCCAGATTAATTCCATTTAACCTTTTAGGCTGTCGGTAGCGTGCTTTTTTTTAGTCGTTGTCGCTATGATGCCGCACAGGAATCATCGCGACAAGAAACGCTACCGACAGCCAAAGGGTTAATTAGTCGAGCCTTTGTTTTTATTCACAGTAGACCACGCTTGCTCTGCTTTAGCCGCACGTAAACTTGTTTTTGTTCTCAAGGGGGATAGCGGGGGTGGGGGGTGGGGTGGGGTGGGGGGGGGGGATGAGGAGCGGAGCAGAGCAGGGGCAGAGGGACAAAAGGGAGTAACACTCGAGCGCATATATAACAGTTCTCGTGAAAACAATTTAACACATTCCAGACTTGCTGCATTCGGATACGTTGCTTTATGCCTCGTATTCCGATGCGGGACGCCTCGAATAAGTTAACCCATTACACCCTGATGATGAAATTAACACCGATTCAGTTTAGATATAATCCTTTGAGGCAAATCGACCATGATAGTTCAAGGGTGGTGTCAGAATAGCTTGGCGCCGGCGGCTATTCTGACACCACCCTTGAACTATCACGGCCGATCCACATCCTGTTGTAGCACATCAGGGCTTTATGGATTCGAGTATAAATTATTGCACCACTTGCTTATTTAAACGCCTGAACTGAAGTTGAAAACGCTCTTTCCGATAAACAAAAGTCAAATGCTTGCATTTGGGTCTCGTCCATTCGGCGTTTGTTTTTGCTCCTAGGACACCAAGGTCGAAAAACACAGAAGGCACAGTTAGAACCCCAGTAAGCAGAAGGTACTCGGTCCGCGCATGACTCCGTTCAGTCGCGCGGGCCAACACTGATCAGCCTTAAGCGTCGGCACGAGAACCTTTTGCTGACTGTTTCGTATCTTTGTTGATAACGCGACACAGGCATGCCCAGACAGCACAAATCAAACCGGTCAGTTTTTTCTTCACTCCTGTGCCGTATGCGGCTGTTATTCAGTGTCCCTTGCAAATCGTCAGCTCAAACCACAGGACGAGGGACTGTACGAGTTAGTTCCCCTGACAGTGGAAGCCACTCACGTCGAGTTCTCTCCCCCCCCCCCCCCCCCCCCCCCTAAAAAAAAAGAAGAAGAAAAAAAAAGCAACAACAAAAAAACAACAAAGCAAACAAACAACAACAAACAACCCCCCCAAAAAAAAAAATACAAAATAACAAAAAAAAAAAAAAAACAACAACCGCCAAAACAACAAATTAACTAGCAAAAAGAGATAAACGTTTAGGGCTTTAACGTCTTTTGTCCACCACGAAGGTGATTTCAAAGACGGGGCACCGAAATAGGGCCTAAACAAATTTTGACCCCAGCTGGATTCGAACCCGGGACCTTTCGGACGAGAGTCGAACGCTCAACCCGTACCGAGCCACCCAGCCAGGCTTCCCCACGTCGCGTTCCAGATGCTTTAAGGGTAGTGCCAGATTAGCTTGGCGTATGACTTTCAAGGCTGGTAGTGCCAGATTAACTTGGCGCCCTGCCGGGCGCCAAGCTAATCTGGCAATGCCCTTGAGTTATCTTGGCCCAAAATTATACCATAATTATATTTTGTCTCGGCAAGGACAAAATTAATGAATTAAGTTGTGCAGGGAACCGTATTGTAATGAAGACAGAGTCGAGACACATGTTCTGGTGACTCGGAAGAGCGATGACGAGAAATGAGCCCGTATAGAAATACTGGAAATTCCAGAAATATCAGACGCCTGACTGTAACCTTGAATGAGGCCGTCAACAACAGCAGTCGGCACTCGCATACATGCACGCCGAGCCCGACAACGCAAAAAACTTTAAGTAACTGAAAATAGCGTTTAACGACACGTGGGAAGTGCAGAAGGGGTGGTATTGGCTTCTTGGGGGTGTTTTTAATTTACACCGGGTACTTGTACACCCGTGAAAGGAATTCATTGTCGCTGACAATTTAATTCCAGGTCATTCTGAACGCAATAATAATAAACTTTTCACCACGTTGTTGGTCGCCCCCACCTCTAATTTTTGTTCGCCTGTGGGGAACCCGCACCATAAACTGTTCCGGTCTGTGTTTTCTCACGGTGGTAGCCTCTCCTGCTTTGCATTTTACAGTAGACTCGGATTTTTACAGGATGGGAATGACACTACATGTATGAATATCACCCGAGATGAATCGAACATTACAGTTCCAGGGTAGTGCCTGATTTAGCTTGGCGCCTCCAGGCGCCAAGCTAAATCAGGCACTGCCCTTGAGCTATCATGGTTGATCCAGCTGTGCCCATGACGGACAGCGCCGCTGAAAGCGAGATCGATGATCTTTCAAATGCTGGCATCCTTCCCAGGCAGTGGTATTTTTGCCTCGTGCTACGAGTATCTGTCCGAAGCTCAAGTATACATACCACTGACACTCTCGTTAGTCACGACACCTGTGTTTCGGCACTAATAGTAGTAGCACCTTCACTGACAAGGACCGCAAAGGTTGTTTCTTGAAAATCCTCAGTTGGAACACCAAGGGACGTCATGGCGACCATAAAATATGTCGGCAGGAGTCATAGATCCTCATGAGCCCTCGCACCTGCGGAGGGGGGGCTCGACTTGTGAGGATCTGTGTCCGTCTCTTGCAGTGGTTGGGTGGTGTTGACTTTTATCTCAGCAGTGAGGGGGGTTAATATACTGCTCCTGTAGTCGCCGTCGGCTCACACGGCTCTACTGAGCTAAGCAGCGCGGCACTGTAAGCTGCCTAGTTGGAAACCCTGTGTGTTTATCTGTGTTTATGATCTACTGCTGTGTTGCCGCTTGTTCGCAAAAACGGTAGTTCCTGAATTATTTAGCTCCTGTAATTTGTAGCGTGTTTTCCCAATTAGCCGATAATGATTTGGTTCGGATGTCCTGGAATGAACCAGAACAAACATGCTGTATTCTAGTCAGCACTTTTAGCCCCGGGACCCAGCAGCAGGAGATGGATTGATCATGATAACTCAAGGGTAGTGCCAGATGAGCTTGGCGCCTTTAGGCGCCAAGCTCATCTGGCACTACCCTTGAGTTATGACCAATCCATCGCCTACAACTGGTACATAGTCGTTAGGCAACACATCCAAAATTTGAGAAATGGGACATTGGAGCTAAAAGGGTTAAAACTATCGAAAATTAGGGATTTAATTAATTTGTCTGTTACGTGTGAAGCATTTCTTGAAAGTTACTTATCCGACCCGATCCGTGTTTCGTTTGTTTGTTTTTGCTTGCTTGCTGCCAATATGCAGATAAGTAATATGTTGTTGCATTTAACCGGATCGATGCACTTGCCACACATTTTGTATAGGCCGTAATATTTGTGTGCTTGCGATTCTGAATGCTTGAGTTAGGTAGATTCGTGTCAGGTTAGGCGAAGCATAATTTTCTCGCCCCGGGCTCCTACGTAGCTCAGGAATTTTTAAGTGTGCTATTTTTCCTGTTTTTATAGCTATGCATCAGGGTATAGAGCCTTTCTTTGTCGATATCACTTTTGGTCGAGGCGATTCCTGCAGGATACCGACAAAAGGTTACAGTGTATCGGGTGGCTTTTTTTTTGTTCAGCAGAATTATGACAGCGGTGCTTCTTTATTTTCTTCTATTACCACCTGCCCTTGTCTCCTTTCACCTAAACTAATTAGGTGCACTGCCGATTGACGTATTGTCAGATCAGAAATAATTTTAAAGCAAGGTTCAGGTCAGTGGGGAACGTGCTCATGCATACACACTCGGTTGCACTAGGATAAACACACACACACACACACACACACACACACACACACACACACACACACACACACACACACAACCAAAAAATAACCAACAAAACAAAACAAAAAAACACACACACGCACACAAATAACTTGTTTTGCCTTGCCTGCGTGTTTGTTCCCTTTATCTACCTTGCTTTTGCAGGTATGCATGCGCAAAAATTAATATCCAGGTAAATAAAACGTTGGGTTGCGGGTTCACGTATGTAGGTGGCCTGCACCTTGTCACGTGTCAGTCACGGACATGGCAGAAGTTTTTTCGAGTGGCATGTATACACAACATCATTGACGATTTTTATTAAAAAAAAAAACCCCAACTTAATCGTTTGCGTGTCGCTAGCGGTTTTTTTGTCGCGATGACTCCCACAGGAATCATCGCGACAAAAACCGCTGCCGACACGCAAAGGGTTAACATGCACATGTGCACGTGAACAGCGCTCCCAAAAGACTGTGCTAATTACACGTATTACAGTGTATTATGTTTTATGTATTTTGCACAGTCTCCAGGGCGTGTTGATTATGTGTTTCTAACAAGCAGACATTACAGGGCTTTTAGTGCACGACGGTCGATGGATACATGCTGACTTCCCCTGTCATTGTGTCGGTTTCAGATTATGCTAAAGAGGTGCATCGCCCTAATTACAAACTGCACGTGCTGCACAGCTCCGAGGCATGGGCCCATGTTCAACCCATGGAGGAAGGTGAGGCGTTTTCGCCTGCGTATTCGTCGTGGGTATAACCCATTACATCCTGAGGCTGATTAAAAAAATTGCTTTATTTTCTTATGAAGGCTACATTACAAGTTATAAGATAGATCAACCATTTTAATTCAAGGGTGGTGCCAGAATAGCTTGGCGCCGCCAAGCTACTCTGGCACCACCCTTGAACCGTCATAGTCAAATTAATTTTCATGATATAATGTATCAGAATGACCCTTAAATATTAATAAATTGTGTTGTAACTGTCCTTTTTAAGCGTGTTTCTTTCTCCGTTGGGATCTTATCTACCTTTGTGGTGGCGGCAAAAGACGTTAAGCCCTAAACGTTTAACGCTTAAGTTTACAGATGATTATAAATTACCATCTATTGAGCCTCTGAATTGCATTATTCTGACGAGCGAGAAAAAGCGACTTCACTGGAGTCGTCGAAAACACTTTAGTGTTTCCGATGATACCTGTGGTATCGCATTTCCATTTGCTCGTAAGTGTGTACGGACTGAACCGGAAACTGTTCTGTGTGCGTGCAGCCCCGAGTCCTGGCCACGTGGCCGAACTGAAGCTCAAGGATGACAACAAGATCAAGATGATGGAGGCCAAGTTTGCCCAGCTTATGAAGGACAGCCAGGTGACTGGAAGATCTGTCTAGTATAACACACCTGCTCATGAGGAACAATGGCTCGCTCTGTAATAACTACAGTGCAAGTCATTGTCCTTATGGGGTGTTCTTTGTGGGTCCTTTTATCATGTGCGGTGGTATGTGATTTTGGACCTTACTGCTTACGGCCGTAAGGTCCAAAATCACATACCACCGCACATGATAAAAGGACCAACAAAGGAATAAACGTTTTAGAATGAAAACATAAACCACCGTTGCAGAGCACAAGATAAAGTGACCAACATAGGAATAAATCGTGCTTTAGAACAAGGACAAAACCGTTTTATGACTTTGTCAATTATGAGCGTCCTTATTTATTTGGTGGGTATTGAATTTCATTTTAACCCCTTCCCTGCCAATGGGTTTTTGAAATCCCGGTTTATTCAATGACCAGATGTCACAACCGCCCAAAGGGCATGGATACAATGGGTCTCCGCGAGAGGTGTAGCTCTACCTTTTGGAGTTTCTTGGTGTTCATTTTTCTGCGTGAAGGGGTCGATGTTAGAAAGCTCCTTTCTTTTTTTCGATTTTACAGGATGTTAAAAAGAAATAATAAACTTGGTTGGGGAGCTGGGAAGCTTGAGTGCTAAAGCGTTCGTCTTTCTTTCGAAAGGTAGCAAGTTTGAATCCAGCTGCGGTGAAAATTTGATCTGACCCTATTCGGGTGACCTGTCTTTAAAATCACCTATGTGGACAAGAGACAAAAACAGCAGCTCAAACACATTGGTATTTACTTTTCTTCATCAGCCACTTTTTTTTCTCATCCGAATCCTTTCATCCAGATATTCTTATTTTCCCCCCATTGTGTAGGGTTTACAAATTAAATTCCTGGGCGTACGCACAAGTGCAGAGAAAGGTCATTTGGTGTTTAGGAGACAGGTATATGAACTGCCCCTCCCCGTTCCCCCCGAAAAAGTGTCCAGAAGAAAAAAAGTAAGCAAACGACTTGTCGAAAATGTTCTGACACTGAATCAATAGCAGAGCTGTTTTTCTTCTGTCTTTCGCCAAGTCGGCAAATGAGATCAGAAGGCGCAATGAAACTTTCGTCGCATTTGTCTCCATCGCTGGAAGTTAACTGAACTGGGGACACGCACAGTTGTGTCCCTTGAACCGCAAAAGGACGCTCTTCGTTTTGCTGTACCGTCGAGCTGTCAGTAGGTTTTTCCTGGTGAATTAGTACTGAGCCTTACGCATCACTTAGTCAGTAATGGCAAGAGACATAGATCCTCATGAGTCCCCGCAACTGCGGGGACTCATGAGGATCTATATCTCTTACTAAAATCACATTGTGTCCATATTCAGTTTCTTTGACTGGCGGGGACTTGTCTTGTTGAATTTACAATGATTTCTAAAACACGATCTGCTTCCACTGGCCGGGAAGGGGTTACAGTATGTAGTGATTTAGTGTAGCAAGATGTTATGAACTACTTGTGTTTTTGTTATATTCCCTTAAGCCATTTATGCATGTCGTTTAATGGTCAATAAAGTTTATTGTATTCAGTTCATTCAGTTCAGTTCATTTCAATTCAATTCAATTCAGTTCATTTCAGTTCAGTTCAATTTAGTTCAGTTCAAAAGATACTACCCCATGGACTTTTAGATGAACAGATCATCGTCAGCTTTTGTCAGTGGTACAAAGGGCTCCCACACAGAGAAACAGCAGGTATAGTTTGTGTGTCCATCAGGCTCGACTTGAAAAACGTAGCAGTTGGATTTGGTGGCACCCATGCCGTAACACTGAACCCAGAGCCTCCCCTCAAGCGTGCGTGCGCTGCTTTCGCCTTTTATTAAAAATGTTCCATTTACAAAGTTCTGCGTTCGCAGGAAACTCGTCTGTTTTAAACAGTTTGAGAATAATTTTGGCACGCGTAATTCCGTAAATCTTTTAACTCATTCAGCCCGACACACGTATTTCCGAACTTTTGGAATCGTCATCTAATGACTATGCACCAGTTGCAGGAGATGGATCGACCATGATAACTGATTCAAGGGCAGTGCCAGATTAGCTTGGCGCCGACAGATCGACCATGATAATTCAAGGTAGTGCCAGATTAGCTTGGTGCCGACAGGCGCCAAGCTAATCAATCTGGCACTACCATTGAATTATCATGGTCGACCCATCTCCTGCTGTAGTGCATCAGGGCTGAATGGGTTAAAACAAATTAGTTGAGAGAATTGAGAAACTCAAATCGTTTTTTTTTCACTTCATAATGCAAAGGTGTATTATACAAGATGCATTTTTGTTGTTGTTGATATGACGTAGGTCACGTGCAGTGTTCGCGCCCGAAACTACTGAGGTTACATTTTGATGCTAACCCCTCCGCTGCCAGTGATCGCGAATTTCGCGTCTGAAATGACCGCACGCTGACCGGCATTCGCACGAATGACTGACAAAGATTTTAATATAACATAAACAGGTATGCAGAACACAACACTGAGATATATATCCTCAGCGGGCCCCGCGACTGCGGGGGGCTCATGAGCATTTGTCTCTTGCTGATGGGTGGAGTTTAGGGATTAACGTTGGCATGTTTGCCCGTGTGTTTTTCAGATTGAAGGCGTGTTCAAGGTGGTTGGCGGCAAGGACCCGTGGCACGAGATCATCAAGTACCAGGAGTCGGTCGGCGCCATCATGATCGTGGTGGGGTCACGTGGCATGAACGCCATCCGCCGCACCTTCATGGGCAGCGTCAGCGACAGCATCGTGCACCACGCCCACTGCCCCGTCCTCGTCTGTCGACACCATTAGGAATAGCTGCGACGACAATGAACAATTTGTGCTTGAAGTTGACGGCTGTTTTTGTTTATTTTCTTCGAAATTGTGTCAGTGGGGTTTGTTGAAACGCTGACACCGTGGGAACCGCACACTCAGTGGTTGTCTCCTTCGATTCGCTGCGCTGAGCGCAGCGAATCGAGGGCGACAACCAGTGTGGGATACCTCGGTGTCTGTACTTTGTATTTCAAATACCGTTTACATCATATTTTAGATTGACTGTTGGCTTGTGATTTTTTTTTTTTCTCTAACTGAAACCCACCCCTATCAGTTTCCAACCAACTTTTACTGTTTTGTTCGTGTGACATTTATTCAAATATATTGTCACTTTGTAGTAAGTCGCTTCTGAGCTCCCACCGGTTGCCCTGGGACTGGTGGGTTGGATTTTTGTTCCAGGTCCCTGGTCAGCCCACGGTGGGTTTTCTCTCTATTCTGCACGAGGTCATTCCTGTATGCTTTTTACTCTCTCGTCTGCACTGCTGTGCTCTTGATTGGATGTGTGCTAAGGTAGCTTTTTAGCCTGTGTGGTATTAGTGTGACGCTGGCATGATCGATGCTGTTTACAAGCAGGCAGGGAGCTGGCTGCGGACGTTAGCATGTCATCAATCATCTTTCTGACTGCCGTTCTACTCATTCTGATTTGCCGCTAGTCGCGGGGTGGAGGCTCAGGGACGGGACTTCAACTCGTTGCTTTCGTCGGGGGGGGGGGGGGGGCCAGGGGTTTGGGGGGGGGGGGGGGAGTTGTCTCGCTGTCTGTTTGTCGCTCCGTCGCACAGCTGGCTGGTGGTGCTGCCGGGGCCGGGCGGTTGATGGTGCAGGAGGTGGGTGGTGTGGCCGGGGAACCGTAGCTATCGCCAGGCTGGTGGGTGGTGGATCGTCAGCCACTCCAGAAGCTGTTGAAGGAGTGGTGGCGGTGGTGGTGGGGGTGGCCGGGGGAACCGTGGCCGGTTGAAGATGGGTCTGGGGAGGTAGAGCTTTAGTCTAAGTTTTCGTGTGATTGTCCGAGTTAGTATACTTAATGTATACGTGTGTATGCAGAATGGCATAAATGCACCGTGACAGATGCTTTTAGTTTCATACTGCCGTTACCGGCTCTTATTACGGAAGCTGCCGTAACTGTTAACCCATTCAGCCGTGACGCACTACAGTCGTTAGAGGACGCCTCCAAAACCTGGGAAGTGCGTGCGTGGGGTTGAATGAGTTAATATAGAAGTGACAATGTTATGCGTTTTTCCAGCTGCACAGAAAAATGGTGAGTGTTGGAAAGAATTTCCATTACAACCGTAAGCTTAAACCTTCGGCTGTCGGTAGCGGTTTTTGTCGCGATGAGTATTCCGTCAGGAGTCGTCGTGACAAAAACCGCAACCAACAGCCCAGGGTTAACTCGGGCATCGTCTGAGGCACAGCAGACAGTGAGTAAATAGATTCTCATGTGCCCGCTGCAGGGACCCATATGAATCTATGTCTCTTGTTGATGGAAAGAACCTAACGACCCACGCTGGGTAGGTTAGAAAATCCAGTAGGAAATAGTTTTGTGATCACGACTGTGACGTAGAGTCTGCATTCATTTTGACAATAACTCGTGCGGGTGCGCTCATCGAAGATACTTTTGCTCAAAGCTTAGATTTAGAAAAGTCGAAGTTGCCAGACCGTTTTCACGCCGCATATTTTGTGGTAACTCTGCATTTCCGTTTCAGCATTGGATGTGTTGTGATTTGAGGCTGCGGTCGTCCCTTTTTACGCATGTTATGGAATGTCCTCCCCAATCCAAAACACAGTATTCATTGTCTGTGTGCTGGTCTATGAGAAACCGGACCTTACAGCTCAAAGTCGTAAAGCCCAACTCGCACACCCGCACATCATGCCTGATTATGAACTCGTTCAAGGCGCTCCGGATCAATAGCTGCGAAAGTGTCGTATAACGTTGCCGGCGGCAACGCTATACGACACTTCCGCAGCTATTGATGCGGGGCGCCATTGAGTTAACCCCTTGACTCCTACTGACGGGGAAAGAACGCTTAACTATGCCTCGTTTACGCCGAACAGTATCGCTATCAGTTTGCTCACCAAGTTGAAGATTCTTTGTCAATTTGTTTTAGACTTGAAGTGTATTTTCACATAAAAACAGCCTCTACAACATCGAAACCGGTCAAGCGATTTTACTGTAGTAGCTAAGATTCGTAGACGGCGTTTCTCTGCACTTGTCCACAGGCGCACGATGTCACTATAGTGTAGTCTTCTATGTTTGTAACTCGATATACACACAGTCAGCTAACTATGTAGTATTATTACCATGTGTACAATGCGCACAAACGTACTAAGGTTGCACGAGTTCACGCCTTCTGCGTACAGCCCCACCCGGGTCTGCCCTGGGGGACTTGGGTGGGGTTAACAACTTTTTAGTTCCCAGGGTCACCCTGGTCAGCCCCACAGGGTGGGTTTTCCTATCTATTCTGGGGCATTTGTTTCTGTCTACCCGTGGTCCATTCACCTGTATTTTCCTATTTTAAACTCTCGCTACTGTCTGCGCTGCCTGTAGCTCTTGATATTGGATGTGTGTTGCTAAATGGTCTTGGCTTTATTTAGGCCCCATATCGTAGGTTTACTTAATGTATTGGACCGGCTGGCGACATACATTCAATATTCTGTTTAGTGTTTTTTTTTTCTTTTTTTCCACAAGCAGTGCAGGCACGTCCTGAGAAAGCCTTGTTGCTGTCGGGACGTTAAGCAATGTACAATCGATCAATCACTTCTGCGTACAGAAGAGCCCAACGGAGAAAGAAAGCGTGTTTCTTTCTCCGTTGGGGTTCATCTCTGCATTTTACACGCTTAGCAGTCACCGTTTTTGGGTCTGTATTTCACAGTTCTGCGTAGCTTCAGTTCAGTGCACTTGCCCTGTACTCCGCTCAAAGAATTTTCAGTTTGAGATGGGAAGTTTTTTTTCTGGTTAATCAAACCAAACGAACATCATATATAGGTCTACCGACGAGTAAAAGAGAAATGCAACATTTTCGTAGCCATCGGAAACGCTAAAGTGTCCTGTAGGCCTGCATCACACGCTAAAGTGTCCTGTACATCACACGCAAAATTGTCCTGTACATCACACGCTAAAGTGTCCTGTACATCACACGCTAAAGTGTCCTGTACATCACACGCTAAAGTGTCCTGTACATCACACGATAAAGTGTTTCCGATGGTTCCGAAAATGTCGCATTTCTTTTGCTCGTCAGTGTATAACGCAAATTCCGTCATACAGTCAGTGTTATGTTTAGCTGGATTTGACTTTTTTTTGGTTTTTTTTTTTTGTTTTGTTTGTTTGTCGCGGGCTTTATTGCGGTCATGATCAAGAAAACTAGACCGGCCATAGGACCAGATCTCCTCGTCAGGCCCAGACGTACACTCATGCAGTTATCGCACGGCCGATATTTTGAATTTGAGTATCATGTATCGTTCTCTTGTATATTGTAAGTTGGAGCGGATATGTTTGTATATTGGCAATCGTACAAAATAATACAATTTTGAGTAGCGTACGCATTACATATTCAGGAAGCGCAGTTCTTGAATTTTCTCAGTTTGCATTTGTGCGAGTTCTTTCTTGCTTGTGTTAACTCATTCTGCCCGACGGCCGTATTGCCCAACTGATTTGGGAGGCGTCGTCTAATGACTATGCACCAGTTGCAGGAGACGGATCGACCATGATAATTCAAGGGCAGTGCCAGATTAGCTTGGCGCCTGTCGGCGCCAAGCTAATCTGGCACTGCCCTTGAATTGTCATGGTCGATCCATCTCCTGCTGTAGTGCGTCAGGTCTGAATGGGTTACCCTTCCGTTGTGTTTTGCGTCTGTAACTTTCACTGCATACCGCTGCCGCCGTTTTCAGCTTTAACCCCTTTAGCAGTGGTGCGCACAGCCACCGGTACTTGACCCCTTGACTGCCCATCACGAATTGCGCGTCTGGCATGACCGCTCACTGACATGGACACAGATCAGTGTAACGTGACAAAAGGCATACGAAATCCAGACCCAAAAGGGTGGCTGCCAAGCGTGGAAAATGCAAAAAAGTACCCAACATGAAAAGAAACGCGCTTAGAAAAGACGATTTATTAATCAGTATTTTCGGTAAATCCCCCTTTTCCAAACGGACAAACGAAATGCAGAAATCAGTCGCTACTTGATTTATCGCAGAAGGAATGGAATGTGGCAACCCTCTTCTTCTGCGATAAATGAAGACAAGTAGCGACTGATTTCTCTATTTGTTTTGTTTATTTTGAAAAAGGTTATTTACCCGAAATATTCACAAATTGTGTTGTAACTCTTTCCTAAGCGTGTTTTTTTTTCTCCGTTGGGTTCTTCTTTAAAAGGCATAAGGGAACAGAGAGCTAACGAGATCATAAATCCAGCCAAGCCGCCGCGACTGCGGGGGCTTCTGAGGGTTTATGTCTCTTGCAGCTGGCAGCCCCGGCACTTAAGAGGTTAACAGTACCGGTGACAGCGTGCACAGGTGGCTTAGAGACGTCGATTTTGATTTGGATGTAAACTATATTGCCTAACTACAAATTATTATTTAACCCCACGGTTTAAAGGGGCCTGCTCCGTGTTGTACCAGGATAATACATGTAGTTCGCAACATCTCCTTTATAATTGGTCTTGGTACGTCATCATGCTACGTCAAGGGCTAACGTAAACAAGTCTGAATGTCGAAAATGAAAGTTTTTTCAGGACTTATTTTTCTTCGCTCACAGACGAGTTCTTACGTTACACTCATGGTCACTGTAGAAAACTGTTATGTGTACTATACAGACTGTGAAAAGAAGGGTACAAATGTCTTGGTTTAGGCAAGACAACATCGATAAACCATTGTATCTGAACTCGTTTAACCCCAAGGCCACATTTCCTAAATTTGGGAGGTGCTACTTGAGGGCTATGGACCTGTTGAAGGAGACGGATCGACCAGGATAATTCAAGGGGAGTGCCAGATGGGCATGGCGCCGTCAGGCGCCAAGCTCATCTGGCACTACCCTTGAATTATCATGGCCAATTCATCTCCTGCTGTAGGGCGTTGGGGCTAAATGCGTTAACATGTTATCAATCTAAGCCCTGCAAGGAGCAGACCGCTTTAAGTTGAATGAAACTGTATCACATTAATATTGTCATCGTGGGCATCGGGGTGACTGAAAGTGCCATCTGTACGTTTGTCATCATGCCTGAAAAAGAACTCATTACAGACTGATCATGATCCACTGAAAATTGTTCTGATTCTTTGCTTTTTGGTTTGTGGTGTGTGTGTGTGTGTGTGTGTGTTGGTTGCAATTTAGTGCCCACGTTATGTGTGATTGGCAAATAACCGAGCAGGGCACTACACTTGAGCTACCAAACTGAAACATTGAAACTGAACAAGATTGAAAAGCAAGAGACACTGATCCTCATGCGGCCCCCGCAGATTTCATAAGGATCTATGCCTCTTGCTGAAACCACTTCAGTTGTATCGACATGTTGGACGGTTGTGTTTTTTTCTTCTGTTGGTGTGTGTGGCTGGGGTGGGGTGGGGGTTGCCATCACGGATTCACGGTTTATGTGCCAATTACGACTGAAAAGTAACAGCGGGCGGCATGCACGCTTCACGATACACAGAGACGCACTAGGCCAGAGAGGATATGCTATTGCGAGCTATTTTTCACTCGACGGTACTGTGTGTGAGGTGGGGGGTGGGGGGCATTCATCAAGTTCAGATGGCCGATGAAACAAACGGGAGTGGGTGGGGGGGGGGGTGGGGGGGGGGGACGGGGTAGTCAGTCGGAATTACTGACCGAACAGCCGCGGTGTAGCAAAAAATGAAAGTCGCGTTTCACGAACTATAACCATACACTGCATAGAGGACTACGTTTTTACTGATCCATATGCACGAATTTGAAGATAATCAGTCACGTAAAGACGTTCATGTTTCAGTTACTCCGGAACTTACATTTCGTGTTCAGTAACTCGCGTGGATCCGACTAAGATGAAAAATCGTGTTTGCCGCACTTGTGAACCGGCCATAAAGTTGGAAAATCTTAAAATCGCCACCATCGCGAGTCATGATTTTAGATGATTTTTATGGCATTACCCCCATACACCGAAATAGATTTTCACGGAAACTAGACGGCAGTTGCACTGAGGGGCTCCTGAAAACTATGCTTTCTGCCCACGTTCAGCATGGCTCGCCGTACATCAGTGTTTACAGCCGCGGACGGTAATGATGCAATCTAGGACGTTTGATCCACGTGTGAGACCAGTATTGGGGGATCACTTTCATATGCTACACCGGTCCGCCGGGTGCAGAAACTCGCCTTTTCACTGTGTTTGTGCGTAGCGACATGAGTACAGACCAGGCACACAATGTGACGTAAACGCCCTGTGTAGAGTTGAACGTGTCCAGTATTCCCTTTTACATGCACTGTGCAGACATAGTTTCTCATGCCTGTCGGCAGTGGCAGTGAATCATGCTACAAACATATCTTTCGACCTCACGTATTTATGTCTATGCTGCCAATGAGACGACGAAAAGAATCTTTTGTGCCGGTGACTGGATCCGGAGTAGTGTGGGCGAGGCCACTCAAGAGCCTGCGTCTAATGGACTATTCCACTATTCATACAGGAGGGGGTACAGGTTTGGAGAGTAAGCGAGGATCCATCCGCGGCTTACACCTCACTACCGTTCGCGATCTCCTGCAGACGAGAGTTGAGTTGCTTGCTGTGTAAAAGGCGTGACAAACGTCGCCCGTACCATAAGAGAAAGATGGCACAAAGTGTTATTCTAATCGCTGTTGATCCCAGCGTGCACAGTGATTACGCTCTTGAATGTGAGTATAGGCAGTTTACGAGTGTTGTATGTACTTTATCCTATGTGTGTTCTTTATTCAGTGCCGGGAAAACTTCGCCATCTCCAGTAGAGAGCGAGGCCGGCAACACATGTTTACGTGTTCGTCTATTTTTAGCCTGGATTATGTCATGGCAGCAGACGATTTTAAACCTTGCAGCGTAAACATAGCGCATGCAACGTATTATTCGCACCTTATCAGTTTGTGTCTCATTCATCTCCCAGGGTTATAAAATCACGCACAGGAGAAAACATTTTTTTTGGTGTTTGTTGCGTATTTGTTTGTTTCAATATATAACTAGAAATTTCACCGCACATGTCAACCGAAAATGTCCAACGTACAAGCTCCACCAGTGTGGATGAGATAAAAAAAAAAAAAAAAAAAAAAATCCAACAGTGCCACTCAGTCGTCATTAACACACAGACTGACACACTACAGTCGTCTAGTGTGACGGTGACATGACATGACTAACACGCCGTTCCGAAACCCGTACCTGACTGACACATACAGTGGGGGCACGATGGAATGGTGCGTGTCTGTGTGTGTGTGTGAAGCGTGTACTAAGTGTGTAGTAAGCAGAGGACCTCACCCGATTTGTAAAAAGTATTCCTAAGTTATAACTGTTGGGTCACACGTCTATGTAGGCAGCAAGTCCCGCTTGTCAACAAACAATGGTTTTCGGCTGCCGGGTCAGCGGAAATGACAGACGTGAATGTAGCTGCTTTATTTGAAACACACACACACGCACACACACATTGATACACACCACACTTATTCTCTCACTGTAGACAAGTAGCAGATGCTGGGTTAAAACA
This sequence comes from Semisulcospira habei, assembly GCA_036245525.1. NCBI lineage: Eukaryota > Metazoa > Mollusca > Gastropoda > Semisulcospiridae > Semisulcospira > Semisulcospira habei. Next base: position 200,508,757 of record BTPG01000003.1, on the reverse strand, counting down.
TGTATGTAAGCCTATAATTATGCGTCGCAGAAGTTCTTCCTATCAGCCCATTTCAGATTAAGTGACTGCATGCTAGTTGTTGCACGTTCATGATGTATCACTGAATATTCATGCTCATGTATTTTAAACAGATGGTTACACAACGCTGACCGTAGTCGTAATGAAAAATTATTAACCCATTGTATCATGAAGCTGATTTTAAAAAAGAGTGAGGCTATATTAGAGATATGAAGGCTGTATTAGAGATAATGAAGATAGATCCATTTTTGTTCAAGGGTGGTGCCAGAATAGCTTGGCGCCTTAGGCGCCAAGCTATTCTGGCACCACCCTTGAACTATCAGTCAAATTTATTTTAAGCAGTAGTGTACCAGAATGAAAGGGGTTAATGCGTATAGTGTTCACTTTTAAGGAGTAAAGCCCACTGAAACATTTTCTTCCATTTGGTGCAAGACAAGGCAACAAAAAGTGTGTGTGTGGTGAAGGGGTGGGGGGGGGGGGGGCGGGGGTGTTTGCGGTGCGCGTTTAGTAGTGCATCGCACAAATTCCCTTCTGGCGACAGATGCTGGCCTTATGTATTTAGTTATGAATACCGTCCGAAGTGAACCATAGGATTGACAGTTCTGTAATTTTGCCATTAGTGTGGATTTGCAGGAAAGTGGGGACGTGGCCTTTGTCGCCAGAGTGCGTTCGTTGGTCCCCCGCGCTGATGTCCGTAGTCAAACCTTCCCATCTGCAAGAGGCACAGATTCTCATGATCCCCTGCAAGTGCAGGGGCTCACGAGAACCTGCGCCTCTTGCTGCTAGTAAACGGCCCCATATGTAGTAGAGAACTTCGCTTATAACACAAGGTCGGATTTAACGAAAGAATGTTTGGACGTAACGTTTTTAGAGGACCCGACTGTCATTCATTTTATTTGTTTTCAATGCAAATAATTTGGTTTACAGCAAGCTTTGGATTGAACTACAAAAAGCGTTAAGAAAATCGGAAAATCGCTGTACTTTGATCCTCACGCTACAGGTGCTCTTAAGAATCTGTGCCTCAAAGAATTCGAGGGTTGATAATTCGAGGATGCGGGTTTTTTTCTTCTCAGCACGTCCATTAACCCATTTAACCCTAAGGCCGCATTTCCCAAACGGTTTGAGGCTTCACCTTACAACTGTGTACCAGATACATGGGATGTACTGACTATGTTAATTCAAGCGTAGAGTGCCAGATAAACTTGGCGCCTTCAGGCGCCAAGCTAATCTGACACTACCCTTGAATTATCATGGTCGATTCGGGACTAAATGCGTTAAATTGCCGCCATACTTAAAACTCATTCAGCCCGACGGTCGTATTTCCAAATTTTGGAGGCGTCAACTGATGACTATGCACCAGTTGCAGGAGATGGATCGACCATGATATTCACGCAAAGGCGGTGCCAGATTAGCTTGGCGCCGACAGGCGGCGCCAAGCTAATCTGGCTCTACCCTTGAATTATCACGGTCGACCCATCAGCTGTAGTGCGTCAGGGCTGAATGAGTTAAAGGCAGTGAATGAGGGAGTGAGGTCTTGTACGGATTGCTAACAACTGATTGATCAAATGCAGATGCTGGCGCCACCCAATTTCAGCTTTCGATCCCAGGCACTCTTTTCATCTGCCCCGGATTGATTTTTCCCTCTGCTTTGCATTCTGGAATCTTGAAAGACTGAACGCAGCTTGTCTTTCCTGGCGAAAACGTCATTGATTTTCTCTTACTAACGATCACAGTTGCAAAACACTGTAAAACTTGACGTGTGTGTGTGTGTGTGTGTGTGTGTGTGTGTGTGTGTGTGTGTGTGTGTGTGTGTGTGTGTGTGTGTGAGAGAGATTGATATGTGTGATATGTGTGTGTTCTTTTTCAATGTTATACGGAGACCTGTGGCGTATGAACATACAACGCGTTCCTGCAAGAACTTGCTGCACATATTGCGCAGTGGTGTCTGAAGATTTTGAAAAGCTGTTCAAGTTAGAGTACGCGCCTGTTGTGTAGACTAAGCCTGTTCGTTAGAAATGAAATAGCACAGTTCACACAGAACTAAATAATAGTGAATGACTGCACTGCATCGTGGATTGACCTTGTGGGATTTTTTTTCTTCAGCAGAGCGATTATGCCGCTCATCACTCGAGACAGCAATCAGAAACGTTCTCTTTCTACTACAGACGAAACATGTTTATTTATTCCATTCGTGGTCATCTTGCAGCACTTTGTTGTAAGACTAGCTGCGCAGCCCCCGCGACCCCAATAAGCTTGTAAAGTATACTGACGAGCAAAAGAAATGCGGCATTTTCGGAACCATCGGAAACACCAAACGAGAATATCGCATTTCTTCGGCTCTTCAGTATAGAATTTGTCACGGGATATATCATTTCGGTTGTAAAATTCAACACGTCTTTACACTCAGGGTCCCCGCAACACTAATGTTGTGGTATCATGTGGCCCATCCACATGGAAATGTCATGGAGGGTCTGTTTGCAAGGCGGCATGCGGTTTCACATATCACAACCCAGATGTTTGTGTGCTTTGCACTCCTCAGTTGTGACAAAAGCGCAACCTTTTTACTGCTCGCTGCACTGTCGTCGCAGCTTGCATGTGTTGGCCAAGATGGCCTAATTTGTATTGTATGTCTCATTATCATGCACTTGAGTTTGCTTTCGCGAAACATCAGTGCACTGTGGCTGTTTTTAACACTTTTTAATTCTGCAGTACTCGCACGGATAGTAAGAAGAACATCGGTACCTACACACTGGTTGTCTTCCCCAAGTCCCTGCCGCTATCAGCGGCAAGCTAATCTGGCACTACCCTTGAATTATCATGGTTGATCCATCTCCTGCTGTAGTGCGTCAGGACTAAATGGGTTAAGCCTTATCGTAGGCATGCTGTCCGAAAACAACCACTGACGGGCCAAAATGTGGCCATGACCTGTGCCTAGAAACTGGTTGCCCACTTAGTTTTACATCATTCAAGCGAAAGCGGCCCGGCTGTTAATTCGAACTTCTTTCTATTCTTACTTGGGTAATTGTACTGGTGCGTTCAGCAAGCATGACTCGGTCTGCCAACCGTGCGTGCACCCCGGGTAAGCTGTTAGTGAATTGGAAAGTTTTGCCGGGCAGCCGCGAATCCCAACTCCAGTATAGTATTGTTTGTACGTTAGTAACAAAGTAGCATGCAAACACATATAATGCAATGTTTACATTATGTTTTACCGTTGTTGATGGAGGTTTATGTGTGTCAAAGATGGATCGTTTTTCATCCTTGGATCCATTACAAATCAACCTTACTTGTTGGTTAGTTGTTACACACCGGCCGTACTCAAGAGTTGTGTGAACAAAGACACCACCAGACATTCGTGTTCCAGAATCGTCTTTTATTTCGGGTACAACATTCTTCCAATAAGTTGGGCAGGACCAACCTACTAGCAAAATCGTGATCAGAGCATTCTGTCTGAGCTCTTGTTCTGGGCTCTTCTTCTCCTGAGCTCTTGTTCCTCTCTTGAGCTCCTGTTCCTACCCTCTCTTCCGTTCTGAGCTCTCCACAATATATACACATTCGGGGGACAGTGCCCTATTATTGGGAACGTCCCTCTTGGCTCCCAATTTGTCAAAAGAGCGTCTTTCTGTCAACCATTAATTTCTACTACAATGGGTCTACCCCCAGGCCGTATACACTATACCTATATTTCTTGATCTTGGCCTTACATATTCAGTACCACATCCCTTGATCTTGGCCTTACATATTGAGTACTCTAAGCCCCCAGGGAGTGTGGCCCATATTCAATAACGCTTGCTCGCAAATTCAACACATGGAAGCTTGCGTCAGTGTTCGATCTTGGCCTTACAACTTAGGTATATGATACTAAGCCCTCATTAATAATAGTCCTGAATAATAATTATATACTAATACATGGGGGTGTCATACGTAGTGTAACATTCCTCCCTGACCCGAGAAAAATACATCCCGTTCAGGATTATTTTTCTTTCCTTTCTTAGGGGGTATACACTACGGAACATATGACAATATAATTGCAAATTATTAACCAATCAAAATACATTTCATGACATCGGCACGTGACATCTTATACAATTACTCCATCAAGTATTCGATCCAAATAAAAGAAAAAGAGTTCATTGTCCATGATTCGAATAAAAGAAAAAGAAAAAGAGTTCATTGTCCACGATTCGAATAAAAGAAAAAAAGAAAAAGAGTTCATTGTCCACGATTCGAACATAATAAAGGCAAAGTGTTCATTGTCCACGATTCGAATAAAAGAAAAAAAGAAAAAGAGTTCATTGTCCACGATTCGAACATAATAAAGGCAAAGTGTTCATTGTCCACGATTCGAAGAAAAGAAAAAAGAAAAAGAGTTCATTGTCCATGATTCGAACATAATAAAGGCAAAGTGTTCATTGTCCACGATTCGAACCAAAATAAAAGAAAAAGAATTTTGTCCACGAACTGTTTGTCTCTCATGGGCACCGTTGCGCTCACGGTCCCAACATCTTCGTCCACTTTGTAGGTCGCCTCACTTCAAGGCCGGGTAGAATTTCACAATTGGCGATGTCGCCTTCAGTTCCACCCTGTCCTCCATCATCGGTGCGGAGGCACTTGCTCCGTAGACATCATTCTCGTCCGCCACAGTTGTAGCCACCGATCCCGGGTCCAGTGTAGGTCGAGTGACCCCACCATGTCCTCGCCTAAGTCTTGATAAAGGGCCAGCTCTTAACAAATCAAAATATCTGGCTACTCCCACTATTACGCCTATAATTGACATGACCACTGCCAATACTAATAAATACTGCCAAGTAGACCAGACTTCTTCATCTTCGACCCTTTGCATATCCTGCAATTCCGTGATTAGAGAATCCATCGGAATGTGCTCTATTTGCTTTAATTTCTTAGGTAGGGGGATTGGTTTAAATTCTGGTATAGCTTTATGGAATGGTTCCCACAAAGTTATATTCGAAACGACATATTTTTAAATATTGTTAATTTCTTCGTCCGTTATAACAAAGACACTTTCTCGTTGATAATACGGCGTTAGTGTGAGTCTATCGCTAGTTGCGCTACACGTCATCCCTAAGCGTACTATACTAACGGGAGGATCTGTCAAAATGAATCTCACTAAGTTTTTCAAAGACTACATTATTATGAACATTTAGGCTATCGGCTAGGCTCAATATCATGAGACAGAGGACGAACTTCATCTTGCACGTCTGCAAAATATAATTTTCACTCGTAGTTGTATATTCATACTCCCAAAACTGTATCACCTAAACGATCTTCTGATTGATCCTCTCTCAATACCACTTGAGAGTTGCATTTTAAATGAAGCCTATAGTAGATCCCCTATGGCCTCTAATAACCGCCTCACCCCTTCACTCCTAGACTTAGGCAGGATTGCATCCACATGTTTTATCCTATCATCATCAGAGTTGTCTGATGTGCCTTATTACGGGCTATCGTCAGCCGATTTCTTAAAATCCATATCCTTATTAACAACTCTTATACAACATTATTTATTACCTTCCTGACTTTTAAGTAAGGTTTATGCTTATGTGTCAACCTCATGATGTCTACATCGACATTTCCTGGATCCGGATAGCTACTCGCTTATCATATCAGAACACACGATACCAGTATAACGACTGCGGACCTAATGTCAAACCACCTTGGGCAAAGCCAATTCACAGGCTATCCCAGTCTCACCTGACCCAACAGACACATATCAGTATGACTCAATAGCATTCAAACCTTTATCTACCGTACTCTTAAATTTCTGCAAATTTCAGCGCTAATTCAATATTTGTCTTTAAGAAAAGAACACTGTACTGTGTCTCAATAACATTAACCCCTGCCAAAATATAACTCTTTCCAACTGTTCTCTGCACTGCACTTCCATTATACTCTAGCAAACTATACACTAGTAAGCTAACTTATTTTTATAATTTTATTTTAAACAGATTATCCTCGACTCCCTAGCTCCCATATCAGTTGTTCTGCGATATCTCTAATGCTCCAATTTTAAAACAATACTCGTCGGACTCCTACAATATTTATCCTGAACGACCGACTCTTTTTCTTTCTTGGGTACTGCGCAGTGGCTTCGCTTACAGTAAACCCCGCTAGTTTTTCCGCCAACCGTCCCTACCATTTGTCCTATGCCTTGGGCGCTTGTAGCCTGATTGATCACCTCTACCTGTCCACCCAAAATCATAATTTCTTCCGCTGACATTTTTCTACATGCAGCAACTACACAGCCCTATCTAATAGTCTGGCCCTTAAATCAAAACTGCGGCGATGACATAAAAAGGTCACTCACCCACTGTCCAGCGTTGGTGATGATAGTTGTGGTCCGAGGTGGTGTTTCGTCTGTTGGCTCCTTCTCAGTCTTGTTTAAGTTGTGGGCTCGAACACTCGTCTTCTCTTCTTGTTTCTGTCATCCTGCGATAGTTCTGCCATACCCGTTCAGACATCCTGCGATAGTTCTGCTATACCCGTTCAGCCATCCTGGTCACGGCACCAAAAAGGGTGGTCTTTGTTACACACCGGCCGTACTCAAGAGTTGTGTGAACAAAGACACCACCAGACATTCGTGTTCCAGAATCGTCTTTTATTTCGGGTACAACATTCTTCCAATAAGTTGGGCAGGACCAACCTACTAGCAAAATCGTGATCAGAGCATTCTGTCTGAGCTCTTGTTCTGGGCTCTTCTTCTCCTGAGCTCTTGTTCCTCTCTTGAGCTCCTGTTCCTACCCTCTCTTCCGTTCTGAGCTCTCCACAATATATACACATTCGGGGGACAGTGCCCTATTATTGGGAACGTCCCTCTTGGCTCCCAATTTGTCAAAAGAGCGTCTTTCTGTCAACCATTAATTTCTACTACAATGGGTCTACCCCCAGGCCGTATACACTATACCTATATTTCTTGATCTTGGCCTTACATATTCAGTACCACATCCCTTGATCTTGGCCTTACATATTGAGTACTCTAAGCCCCCAGGGAGTGTGGCCCATATTCAATAACGCTTGCTCGCAAATTCAACACATGGAAGCTTGCGTCAGTGTTCGATCTTGGCCTTACAACTTAGGTATATGATACTAAGCCCTCATTAATAATAGTCCTGAATAATAATTATATACTAATACATGGGGGTGTCATACGTAGTGTAACATAGTGTGTACATGCTGTATATTATCCGTGCAATATAAAGGACTCCTCTAGCGAGCGACTGCGGTTTATTTATTTTTTTTAGTAACAATTGACTGGTCCGCGTGCTGGTTATTTCAAGCTAGCAGTACAGTAAACTTACGTTTAACCCCTTCGCTGCCAGTGATCACGGGTTTCGCGCGTCTGAAACCACGGCACGCTGATCGACATTTCGCGTGAAAAACCCAAATGAAATGGGACGAGAAGTGGGCATAAGGCACATAGGACTAACAAGAGACATAAAGCCTCATGAGTCCCCGCAACCGCGGGGGCTCATGAGGGTTTATGGCTCTTGTAGCTGGGTAGCGTTCGCCTTGCCCCGGCAGTTAAGGAGTTAACCCTTTGGCCTTGTGGCAGAAATTGACCTCATTTTGCGCGGTATTACCCTCTTCTGCGTAAGTGGAGCGTGCTTGTCTGACGGGCTGTGTCGTTCACCACGTAGTGCCAGATTTTTGGAATAGATTGGACTCCCCGGACCAAGACTTTCCCAAAGAGAATCAAGGTTGCTTGCCGAGGTTATCTTCAGAGAGCATGTATTCAAAACGGGGTCAACAAGAGGCACAGATCCACATGAGCCCCCGCAACTGCGGGGGCTCATGTGGATCTGTGCCTCTTGCAGGTGTGTTCTTGAATAAATCTACAATCGTAAAGTACATTAACGTCCATCTATAACGCGCTGTGTGACAGTGTAACAGTTGTCACAAAACTGGTGGAGACACTTTGCATTCTCAACATACTTTGTTCATGTGACACAGTTTGTCACATGCAGAAAGAACGTTAAAAATCCAAGGTGTGTCCACCAGACTTGTGACAGTTATTACGTTTCCACATAACTACTAACTTGTTCAAGACGCTCGAGTTAACATCAACAGCTGCGAAGGTGCGTTAAAGCGTTACCGGCGGCAACTCTATGCGACGCAACCGCAGCTGTTGATGAGGATCGCCTAAAATGATCGAAAAAAGTAAATATTTAGGATGTGCCAGCTTTTTTACGACCGAAATGTTTGTCACAAAGCACATTGAGATATTAAACTGTGACAGTTGTTACATTGTCACAAAGCTCATAGCAACAGACCCCAGACATGCTGATGACATAGGATAGAATTGAGACTAGTCTCCGCCAGATATTAGCGTACTTTGATGAATTGCCGGAATCGTAAATAGTGACCCTGACAATCAGAATCAAGCAGCAGTTAACGTCATGGATCGACGAGTCACGGATGGCTGACAGTTATAATGATAATGATGATTATTTATGTAGGCTTATCCTCAAATAAGCGCTAAGCGCTTTACTATTCAAAGGTGTGTGTGTGTGTGTGTGTGTGTGTGTGTGTGTGTGTGTGTGTGTGTGTGTGTGTGTGTGTGCGGGGGAGGGGGTGGGTCCTAAAGCCAAAGAAACAAAGAATTCTGCAATACAGTCACATCACACACACACACACACACACACACACACACACACACACACACACACACACACACACACACACACACACACACACACACACACACACACACACACACACGCACGCACGCAAGCACGCACACACAGGTACACACACACACACACACACACACACACACACACACACACACACACACACACACACACACACACACCGTGGCACACAGGTACATAACCATGAAGAACTAAGCTACATTGGGGTATCAAACAGGTGGCTCTTGAGGGCAGATTTAAAGGCTGTGCATGAGGGAGAATGTCTGATGTCTGTGCGTAGACAATTTCAGTCAACAGGGCCAACGTGCGCAAAACAACAGCCACCTCTGGTTTTGTATTTGAATAGGGGGATCCTGAGAAGGCGCGTGTCAATACTTCAACGGAGGGAGCGGGCGTGAGTGTATTGTTGGAGATCAGCGAGATAGGCAGGGGTAGAGAAGTTGATGGAGAACATTGCATAATGTTATGGGCTTATTACTGCCATCACAATGCCGGCGCTATGTAGAAGTCATTCGTGCGTACAAAGACAATACATTATTTATGATTAAACCGTCTTTGGTATTGACAGGGACGGACTAAAAGGAAGGTCGTCTGTCACCGAGACGGACAAATCTTGAGGGAAAAGGAGCGTGCAGTTATTTATCCCAGCCGTGTTTCGAGTACGCGACGGACTGTAACGCGTCTGAGACGGAAGTTTTGCCATGCTGTCCGTCCCTATGACGCACGATTTTAGATCCTAATGGAAGGCCTGAATGAACAGTCAGTGCAGTGAAGCAGACATACAACAGAACTAATATTGTAATAATATAATGATCAAGTATTGATCACGATAACGAACCAGGATTGTTATTAATGTTAACCCATTTAGCCCCGAGTCCCTACAGCAGGAGATGGATCGACCATGATAATTCAAGGGTAGTGCCAGATTAGCTTGGCGCCTGAAAGGCGCCAAGCTAATCTGGCACTAACCTAGAATTATTATGGTCGATCCATTTCCTGCAGCTGGTACATAGACGTTAGGTAACACCTAAAATTTGAGAAATGGGGCCTTGGGGCTAAACGGGTTAATGCTTAAGCGTGTTTCTGTCTCCGTTGGATTCTTCTCTGCAATGATGGTTATACCTTGTTCTCTGTTGAATTGCAGATTACCTGCAGCAGATTCACAAGGAGGGCAACCGCGTGGAGGTGGTGCACGTGCCAGAGTTCTGGGACTGCTATGGACCCATGGAAGGTCAGGGTCATTTGATGCGGAGTCTGCTTTACGTGTTACTGTGTTAACCCCTTGCCTGTCGGTGGCGCTTTTTGTCGCGGTGACTCCAACAGGAATCATCACGACGCAAAGTGCTAGTGACAACAAAAGGGTTAATTTGAACAATTTGGCCATAACTGTTCATTAACCCCCATGTACATGCAGCCACCGGTATTGTTTCTCTGTATGCGGGGGGGGGGGGGGGGGGGGGGGGTGTGGGGCGGGGGGGGATTAACACTATTTAAAAAAATTTTTTTTTTGTTTACTTTGATTTGAATATTAATTTTTAACATTCGAGATGTACTTATTCAAATATGCTGATTAACACCGTGTATCAGTGTGCGACATGTCTCCAATGAATTTAACACCGTGTATCTGTGTGCGACATGTCTCCAATGAGTTAACCCATTCAGCTCCAACGCACTACAGCAGGAGATGGATCGACTATGATAATTCACCCCCACACGGGTCTGCCCTGGGGGACTTGGGTGGGGTTCACTACATTTTAGTTCCCAGGGTCACCCTGGTCAGCCCCACAGGGTGAGTTTTTTCTCTCTATTCTGGGGCATGTGTTTCTGTCTACCCTTGGTCCACTCACCTGTATTTTCCTTTTTTAAACTCTCCCTACTGACTGCTCTCCCTGTAGCTCTTGATATCGGATGTGTGTTGCTAAATGGTCTTAAGTTTATTTAGCGTATTAGACCGGCTGGCGACATACATTTAATATTCTGTTTAGGTTTTCTTTTTTCACAAGCAGTGCATGCACGTCCTGAGAAAGTCTTGTTGCTGTCGGGACGTTAAGCAATGTACAACCAACTATAATAATTCAAGGGTAGTGCCAGAGTAGCTTGGCGCCATCAGGCGCCAAGCTAATCTGACACCACCCTTGAATTATCATCTTCGATCCATCTCCTGCAACTGGCGCATAGTTGCAGGTGACACCTAAACAAATTGTCTCTTGGGGTTAAATCAGATGAGAAGTATTCCCTTTAGTCTCAAGTCAGATTCTGGTTGGACTACGGTATCACATTGATGATGGCAATAATGATTTAGATCAGTCAAACCACCACCTGGGGAACAAAATGTCGTCAGCCCGATGTCGGCTGCATTATGTCTGCGCACGTCTGCTGCTTGGGCTAACAGCGGCTGACGTCTGCCCGATGACTGGGTTCTGGCCTTGAAAAGGACTCGCTTTATTTTCTGTGTTTTGTTGACAGGACCCACCCCGGGTAGACTCCTCGAGCTGAGAGCAGAAACCGCTCAGGTCACAGCCGCTCTTCAGGAGAAAGTGAAAAGCATCCTCACCAATTCTGGAGTGAGTGTGTCAACTTTTTTTTAAAACTTTTTTTTTTGGGGGGTGGGGGGGTGTGGGGGGTGGGGTTTGGGGGGTGGGGGTGAGGGTGGCGGGGGGGGGGGGGGGGGGGCGGATGGATGTGTTGTGCAGCTCTTTGATATCTCACGTATTGAAAATCGTGACTCCCTTGTGCATGCGGCCACATTACTGCGAAGAGCGCTGGCAGCTGCATGCATTGGGGTGGGGGGTGGGGGTGAGGGTGACCCTGGCTGCTGAAGGGTTGTGCCTGATCTAAATCCAGACCAAAAAGGTGACTGCCAGGCACTTAAAAAGCAAAGGAAATCGCAAGGTAGAAATAACACGCTTATAAAAGACAATTACAACACAGTGGGTTATGGTTGTCTCTAATTATTTAAGCGTGTTCGATCTTTCTTTGGAATTTCTTTGCGCTAGGAGAAAACGATAGTGCCTGATTAGGTTGACGTTTTCAGGACGTCGTGGGCCCGAAGACGTTTAGCAGTGAAAGCGTGCGCGGTAATTGTTTTTTGTGCGTTCATACAAATGAGCAGAAAATTATGTCCTGTTGGTTCACACTGTCACGGACCGTACGTTTAACTCGTTCAGCCCGACGCACCTATTTCCCAAATTTTGGAGGCGTCATCTAACGACTATGCACCTTTTGCAGGAGATGGATCGACCATGATAATTCAAGGGCAGTGCCAGATTAGCTTCATGTTGTCGCCGGCAGACGCCAAGTTAATCTAGCACTACCCTTGAATTATCATGGTCGACCCATCTCCTGCTGTAGTGCGTCAGGGTTGAATGGGTTAAGCTGTAGGGAAGTGCCCGTTGCGCTCCATCTCTGAACCCTTTACCTGTCGGTAGCGTTTTTTGTCGCGATGATTCCTACAGGAATTATCGCGACACAAAAGCGCTACCGACGGCCAAATGGTTAATGCCCTTTTAAATTATTCGAGATTTGCCGCATATGGATACGCGGCAAGACAAGGTGGTGGAGGGGATAACAACTCGGCCAGCGAATGTCACAGGGCGTGTGCCGCGTTGGATCAAGCCTGTGATACACCCCCCCCTCCCCCCCTCTCCCCCTCACCCCCACGGATCCCCTTTTCAAGGCATGTCTTTGGTACTATTGCATTTTCCCCCCAACAATCTGGTAAAATGATTATTTAACCCATTCAGCCCCGCTAATCTGGCACTACCCTTGAATTATCATGGTCGACCCATCTCCTGCAACTGGTGTGTAGTCGTTAGATGACGCCTCGAAGATTTGGTAAATACGGCCATGGGGGTGAATGAGTTAAGAAGAAGCTAGATATGGCTGGTACTAGTGGTAGCAATGCACTGCGGGGAGTGGCTTCCCTGGGGAAGGCAGCCGAAATGTCCCCTCGTGGGACAATACAAATGTAAACAGAGAAAAGGGTCATTTCAGTCAAGAGGCAAAACTGAAGCTCATTCGTTGGTATTTTATTAAAGTACCATCACGCATAAATCTGAAGACACATTTCAGCACCATTTGTTATACCTTGTCGACACGCCAAATGAACTTTAACAGCAGTTTGGACACGCAGCTAAAGCACCGTATTCGCACTTATTTGTTCTGTGCAGCCGTGTTAATCTATATTTAGCTGTTTCTCGTACTGATGGCGTTGTATTTCTAGAACGGAAGTGAGTCATTGTCAAGTTACTTGATATTAGACGTGTGCTGAACACTGATTGCCCTGTGTCTAAATGAACCATAACTAGACCTTGCGTAGAGTTTCGTAGCCATCTGTCTATGAACAGTGACAACGGTAGGTGGGCCTTTATGTTGACAGCTTCAGCGCGACCGTGAAAACAGCATTTGTGCGACGTTATTGAGATTGATTGATTACACTTGTAACACAGCTCATGCTTTAATGTGTGTTCAGGTGCAGGCCCAGTTCGTGGCCCTGCAGGGCCAAGAGGCGTGGCAGACGATACTGGAGCACGCGCGCAAGGTCAAGGCCACCATGATCGTCATCGGGTCACGTGGTGTGGGCAAGGTCAGGCGCACGTTCCTGGGCAGCGTCTCGGATTCCGTGCTGCACCACGCCGACTGCCCCGTGCTGATCTGCCGCCATCCCCACCACCTCCAGCACCACTAAACCGCCGCTCACTTCTCACGGCCAGCGGCGGAAAAGATGCATCGACTTTAGTAGCTCAAAGGTCGTGCCCGACGGGAGGTATGAATCGACCATGATAGGTCAAAGGTAGTGGCTGATTCGCTTGGCGCCCTGGAGGCGCCGAGCGAATCAGGCACTACCCTTGAACAGAGACATTATGTATACACTTGTCTCTTGGAGCTGTCGTGGTCGAAGGTGCCACACCTGTTAGGCTCACCGCGAAAGCTATCACGGTCGCGGCATTTGTCATGTGCGCGCAGTTGTTGTGATGCAAAAGTGATTTTCTTTTGTTAGCCGGCTGGCCGTGTTTTGAAGATGAAAGGCATGCGGGGAAACTATGGACTAGTTTGACGATAATTCCTGTAAACTTCCACATTGTATGTTGTCATGTGTACTGCTCTCTCCCAGTAGAGAGAGAGAGAGAGAAAAAAAAAAACTTTGAAAAATTAGATCTAGATGTCCGTAGTCTTCCTACAGAACTAGGGTAATTTTCAGTAACTGTTAGACGGGGTCATCTTAGTTATTCCTGTTCTCAGAAAATACGTATTACCAATGTGTAGACCCGCAAATCTGTAGTGTCATTTTGTAAAATACTCGTCATTCCTATAAAGAAAGTCCCGACAAAGAAAGAAACACGCTGAGAAAGGGAAAAAACCACGCTTAACCCATTTAGCCCCGAGTCCCTGCAGCAGGAGATTGATTGACCATGATAATTCAAGGGTTGTGCCAGATTAGCTTGGCGCCTCTTGCAACTGGTACATAGTCGTTAGGTAACACTTTCAAAATTTGGGCAATGCGCCCCTTGGTGCTAAAAGGGTTAAGAATGCGTCATTCTTTGTTAGGATTTTCTGTTTATTTTACACGCTTAGCAGTCACATGTTTGGGATTTTATTCGTTCTATGTCTTTGTACCGGTGTCTTTTTAATTTAACCATTTGGCTGTCGGTAGCGTTTTTAGTGGCGATGATTTCTGCAGGAATCATCGCGGCCAAAAATTCCTTCCGACATCCAGAAGGTTAAAAAAAACCCACATATCTTTGCAGTGTTGCGTGCGCTTTGTTCTCTGTGTAGAAAGCAGACTCCTTCCATTAGTGCCCAGTAGCCGTGTACGACACACCTCGAATGAGTTAAAGATTCAGCGTCTGTGTGTGTGTCGACTCATTGTGTCCGAGGTACGGAATACCCACATTTTGGAGTTATCCTCTGAGGACTGCATTACAGTTACGGAGACAGACTCGACCATGTTAGTTCAAGGGCGGTGGCAGAATAGCTTGGCGCCCATAGGCGCCAAGCTATTCTGCCACCACCCTTGAACTATCATGGTCGAGCAATATCTTGCTGCAGTGTGTCACGGGCAGAAGGAGTTAATCAGAAAGGAGGTCAGTTGACAGCCTTGTCATTGTTGATGGACGTGTATTGCTTTGTACATGTTAAAGAGTAACGTTGGGACAGGCAATTTACGTTCCTCGTTGTATTTCCAGGATTTAAACAAATTTGTTATGGTTTCTGTTTATGAAATGCTCAAGTAGATCTGACCTTTTCGGTGTTTGTCAGGGCTGAGAAGAACAACTAGATTATTTTGTCAACATTTTGGAAGGAAATTTTGGTTGTGCCTTTATGTCGTAGTTATGCAAAGGTGGAGGTGTAAAAAATTATGCAGGCATGACTCGCGAAATTCTTTTTTTCTTTGATAAGATGTGTGCAACAGTAACGTGTTTGAATCTCTTTCTGACAAGAGTCTGTAGTGAAAGTGCTATATTTCTACGGTGTTTGAATTTTTATGATTTGACCAGCGTTCGTTTTCGAAAGTGTAAATAACATTTTAGAAGTAATCTTCTAACACTGATCTAGTTCAAATGCTAAACGACCATCGCATGACAACTGAACGGGTCTGAATGCATAGACGTCATACTGACGAGCAAAAGAAATGCGACATCGTTCGAATCATCGGAAACACTTTAGTGTTTCCGAAGATTCGAACGGTGTCGCATTTCTTTTACTGGTTAGTGTATATTTTACAGACATATCGACTCTCAGGTAGTTTTACACCAATTTTGCACACCCCACGCAGCAGTAGGTCATAAATATTTACCTACTTGACCCGCCTTGTGCATACATCCGCTGGTGCTGTTCACAGGTGTCCGCAGCACAAGGGGTTAACCAGAGTCACTTCAGAGATAGTGACCCAGACTTTTGTTGCCGCGTGATATAAACAGTTGTACTATCGCTTGTTGACCCGAATTGCCTGCATCTGAGGCACGGGGCCGTTTTGATACTAAGGACTATTGGCTACCTTTATCTCGCTGTTTCAGAGCGGCTAAGAGTAATACATTGGTGGAGGGAGAGGAAGGGTTGTATGCTTCTGCCTGGATCGCTTGCCTGTAACGGGGACAGCCCTGTTGGTAGCTCGATGGATTCTCCTTTCATTCAAATATATAATACGTTCGGGTTCGAACCCACACAGCGTCGTATTTACTCTGTATTCCATTCAGCTCTGGTGCATTACAGCACATGATGCATCGACCTTGATAGTTAACCCATTTGGCCCCAACGTCCCACAGCAGAAGATGGATTGACCATGATAATTCAAGGGTAGTGCCAGATGAGCTTGGCGCCTTCAGGCGCCAAGCTCATCTGGCACTACCCTTGAATTATCATGGTCGAGCCATCTCCCACAGCTGGTACAACGTCACTAGGTAAGACCTCCAAAATTTGGGAAATGCGTCCGTGGGGTTAAGTGGGTTAAATCAGTGGTGGTGCCAGAGGCGCCAAGTTACTCTTGCACCGCCCTTCAACTATCACGGTTGATCTATCTCCTGAATAGGTATACCGTGAGAAAGCCACTTGTGAGATTACAGCCTAATGTGATAAATCACTTGGGGTATCATCTTTGCAATCGTAAAACGATGTCAAGATAACGCCTCTGGGCCCTACCCACTCCTTCCCGGCCGAGGGAAAACGGTATCGCAGTATTACACGATTACAGCTATGGCGACACCTGTTTAACACTTAAACTGTCAGAACCAAATCACTTCCTTTCTACAGAATGTTATCTGTTGTTCGTGATCAGACTTGATTATTTCTTGATTCTGTGAATCAGTTGGGTTTTTTTTTTGTACCTACGTATGTAGTGCAATCAATATACATATGAGTTTTACAGTTCAGTGAATGGTTTGTTACAAAAATGAGGCCGAGACTATAATTGTATTCCAAATGCGTTTTTTTGTGTGCAAATGTGAACATCTTAACCCTTTCACTGAGGAGAAAACTTGAACACCACCCAACCGCAAGAGGTATAGATCCTCATGAGCCCCCGCGATAGCGGGGGCTCATGAGGATCTATTCCTCTTGCTGAAACCACTTGATCTCTATGTTTCCTAAACGACAGGAAATCTTTAGCGTTGAATGTACAGCGATTAAAAACACAATCTTGAGTCCACTAAGGTGAAGGTTTTATTCTGCAAAATAAGTAATTAGTGAACATATCACTTTGCGTTCGTTTTCACGTTGTAAGATAATAACGTTCATCAACGTGTGTGCTGGCCTGTGATTTTGGACCTTAGGGCTTGGTGCCGTAAGGTCCAACATCACAGACCAACACGTATCGTTTTCATGTTGTTAGTTAGTTTGGCTAGCTACGACGGCTTGCTCAAAGGAACTTGTTAATGACACGGAGCGTGTTTCTGTCACGCGCAGATTTTGTTATCAAGAGTATGCTTACTTTTTGATGAAATGGACCAGTGTTTGATTTCCTGCAGCCATTGACCAATACAGCTGTTTATGTGTTTTTCGTTTGTTTGCTTTACTTGTTGATGTTATTTTTGTTTTGTTTTGTTTGTTTCACAGTTGCCGGTAATTTAAGGTCTCTGATTCGAAATTTTTTTTTTTTCTCGCTGTTCCACCGTTTAGTTAAGAAAATCTAAACACCCCCCCCCCCCCTTCAGTTGCAAGAGGTATAGATCCTCATGAGCCCCCGCAACTGCGGGGGCCCATGAGGATCTATGCCTCTTGCTGACACCACTTTGAATCCACGATCCCGCGAAAGCTGGGACATTTTGGTGTTGAACTAACAAAGAATGCAGAAACACAATCTGCGTCGAATGGCACTGAACGGGTGAAGACCCGTGAGACCCAAACTGAGGTCACAGGCATGGGATGATCGTTGTGTAAGCGATCGCTTCCATGAGACGGGCAGCAGTACTAAACTACTACCCGCGTTATAGAGGCGATGAAGTACGCAACGCTCAACTTACGCCTTCAACCGAGGTTAACTGAATGTCGAATCATTTTCGTGTATGTCAATGCCTGTGACTGTAATCCCCCCTCCCCTCCCCCCCCCCCCCCTTTTTTTTTAAAGGGCAAAGGACAACAGCCATTAAAAAAAAAATGGCGGGTGATGAGTAAATCTCCAATTTCAGTTTCTTAATGCTTTTTCTTTTTTTGGGTGGTGACTTTACATTTTTGCCTCTTTGTGCTCTTAATTCACAAGGAACTGTTCCAAAACTACATTCTCTACATCGACAGTATTATTATGAAAGGGACATAATCTATTTGTATAAAGTACGTGTTAAAAGTAATCAAATCACATTTAAAGTACGTTGCACTTTTTAGCATAGCAAAACCAGTCTATAGTCTAGGTTATTGTTGTTTAATTTGAAACTCCCAGAACTAAGTGACTTCAGTTCTATAGAATGGAAGTCATTTAGTTTTGAGAGTTTAACCCTTATCATTCAGAATACACCAGTGTGTGAAATAAGTTTGACTAAAGTAGTTCAAGGCTAGTGCCAGAATAGCTTGGCGCCTCTAGGCGCCAAGCTATTCTGGCACCACCCTTGAACTAAAGCCATTGGTCTATATCCTTATCTGTAAGTACTATAATGTAGCTTGCATATGGCAGTGTACAAATGTGAAGCTTTTAACCTCGGTGTGATATGGGATAAGAGTTAAATCTATACCTGGTGGTCCCGCCAGTAAGGCCTTCTTCCCGCGAACATTTGACGACGTGTATTCATTCCACTACTGATCCCAACTCTGTTCTGATACGATATGATATTGTACCTATTTTACGATAGTTCTAAATGTAAACAGCGAACTAAATGTAGTTCCTAACCCGTGGATCATTGTAAACAGATTTGATAGTTTGTAGTAATGTTGATGTACTAATGTAGTGTAGTTTAGTGAAATTGTGCAATGTAGTCATGTATTAGCTGACTATAATTATGTAGCTGGTTTCAGTTAACATTTTTTTTTGAGGGGTTGGCTTTGCAGAAGTTTAACTATTGTAGTTTAATTATCTGTCTGTCGGCAGCGCTTTTTTGTCGCGATGATTCCTGTAGGATGTCAGGCTGTTGTTATTCCTGTAGGATGTCAGGCTGTTGTTATTCCTGTAGGATGTCAGGCTGTTGTTATTCCTGTAGGATGTCAGGCTGTTGTTATTCCTGTAGGAATCATCGCGACAAAAAGCGATGCCGACAGCCAGAGGGTTCGAGTCCGTGTACTAACTACATAACCATCGTCAAGTTAGTGAACGAAAACACGGCGAGTCAGTGACAGGATTTATATCGGCCTGCCCGTTTGTAAACAATCTCACAATTTCTCTTCCCGTCCTGATGTAAAAGATTTTAAAATTAAAAAAAAAATAAATATCTGACACTAATGTATTTCATAAGGAATCGCTGCGCGCAACCCTGAAACGACCACTGGCACTTTCGACGTTATTCGCTGCATATCTCAACTCATTCAGCCCAACGGCCATATTCCCCAAATTTTGCAGGCGTCATCTAATGAATATGCACTAGTTGCAGGAGATGGATCGATCATGATAATTCAAGGGCAGTGCCTGATTAGCTTGGCGCCAAGCTTATCTGGCACTACCCTTGAATTATCATGGTCGACCCATCACCTGCTGTAGTGCGTCAGGGCTGAATTGGTTAATAACGAGTACATGTACTTTAATTCACTGCTGCACACACGAGATGAAGCGCCGTTTGTAAAGGTGTGCTGGTCTGTGATTTCGGACCTGACGGCTCGAAGCCGTCAGGTCCGAAATCACAAACCAGCACACATTATTTTTGAACACTTGTATCAAAGTGCATGGTATTGTTAGCATTATATTGTGAAGAGCTGGATGATGTCGATTTGTGTATGGAACAATGAAAGCAGAGGAATAAATTGCACATAATTTATGGTTGTGCGCAAAACATCATTCTACAGTGCGTTGCAGTTGTTTGTATCACAGGCTGGGGTAGAACAAATGCGTTTTGCACGATGTGCGTCATCGTTCAGTATTTGACAGTTATGTCTTCTAGGTGCTGTAAAAGTCTTTGATTTTTGGTGACTGCCGGAAGGTGTCAAATACTTTGCATCGCGACTAAGCATTTCTGATTTTCTCGACTGCAGCCTGTGCTCTGTAGTGTCAACCCATTACATCCTGAAGCTGGTTTAAAAAAAAAAAATTGCTTGTTGTAGTATGAAGGCTAAATTACAGATTAGGAGACGGATCAACCGTTTCAGTTCAAGGGTGGTGGCAGAATGGCTTGGCTTGAGTACTTGACTCGTGTTGCGCCTGTGTGGACCAAAAAAGTCGCTGCGCAAGCCACTAAACAAGGTGCTCCGCTATAGCGGCGCACCTTGCTTAGTGGCTTGCGCAGGTCTTGGCCCAATCATGCAACTGAGACCGGCTCAGTTTATGTCTGAAGTCTAAATTTTCAGCTTTCACGCATGCCTCGGTGGCTGCGGGAAAATATCCTAATTATTTTTTCTTGAAGTACGGGAAGTAACTAGTCCCAAGTAGTTCTGCTTTTATAGAGGAGTTTCTGCCCTTGCCTGCGCTTCTGAGTATGTACACAAACCAAAGGGAATCATTGTGTACAATTCTGCCAGCGCTAGCCTCACGTGAGTGAGTATGTACATGTACTTTCTTCAGTTTCGTCTTGTAACGAAGGGTATGCTTATCTGACCAGTGTCCCCCCTTGTGCGTTGCGTGCTCCCACACGCTTTGTTCACAGGTGCTGCACGCACAAGAGGGAGGGGGTGGGGGGTGGGGGGGGGGGGGAGGCATTCTACCCAAGGACCGAAATCCCCAAATTTCTGAAGGACTGTATTACAATTCTAGTGACAGATGGAGTGTGATAGTTCAAGGGTGGTGCCAGAATAGCTTGGCGCCCATGGGCACCAAGCTATTCTGGCACCACCTTAAACTATCAAGCTCGATCTATGTCTTGCTGTGGTGTGTCGGGGCCGAATGAGTTAATATATAGAAGCTTCGTATAAAGTTACAAGTCAAATCGGAACTGTTTATAACTGAACAACAAGATGAGGATTTCATCCCAAAGTCTACCGTATTGTTTTGGAGCTCACATGCGTTTATCTTTTAGGAACATTCAGTTATTCAAATTTGTAGGCTTATTATGCTGATCCATATCCCTCCTTTCTAAGCCAGCCTCTGATCAACCGACACGTCGGCGCACACAAATAAAGACGGACACACGGCGATTCCCGCCATTAGTACGCTGTGGTCTGGCGTAGCATAGCTATTCTAAAGAAGAATGATAGCACGAACAGCGAAATGACGTCACTTCAAGCTTCACGTCATTCATTAGTCCCACGACGCCGTGTTCATATTGACGACTTGATGTTATACGTCACTCATCGCAGTACTAACATTTGACGTACTAGATTAGAGGATCAAACTTGGCAATTTTCTTGCTAATTTTTAGGCCTAGGGCTTACAGGTCACAATTTTGACCTAATCCTACCCAAGGGCTGGGACAAACAGCAGACTTATGCAAACACTGTTTATGAAAAATCATGCGGGTATTAATGAGAAGATAGTTTTTTTTCGTAAAAGAAAAATTAAAGTTATGTTAGCTGTTTTACAAATGACTCCGAAAAAGTGGTGCAGAAAATTGTCTGATTTTCACACCTAGGGCATACAGGTCACAATTGACCTAATCGTACCCGACAGCCGAGACAAACTGTAGGCTTATGTAAATACCGTATAAGAAAAATCATGCGATTATTAATGAGAAGAATGTTTTTTTTTAAAAGTAAAAAAAGATTCAATTGTTTAAGATTAACCCATAACACACACGTGTACACACACACACACACACACACACACACACACACACGCACACACACACACACACCTGAAGCAACGACAACGCTTGTTACCTCCCTTGTTCTTTCCCGCATTGATTTGTGTAATTCCCGTTTGGCTGGTGTTCCACAGAATCTTCTTGATAAACTTCAAAGAGTTATGAACTGCTCTGCCCGACTAATTTACAGAGTATCGAAACGTGAGCACATAACACCCTTACGTGTTGACATGCACTAGCTGACTGTATCTCAAAGAATTGTGTACAAGGTTTCTGTTATTTGTTACAATGCTCTTACCGATTCTGCTCATCCATATTTGTCCGACCTGCTTCATATTTACACGCCTTCAAGATCACTCCGTTCAGCATTGGACACGCGTATTCTCAGGGTTCCTAGACGAAAGAAGTCTAGCCAGGGCCAGCGTGCTTTTTCTTATTTCGGTCCAGTCACCTCACGTCAAATCACTGCTCAAGACGTATCTGTTTTCTTATGAGTATAGTTAGATGCATTTTCATTGTGTTAGCAATCGTTGGCAATAACTGTTCTTATATCGGTGTGTGTGTGTGTGTGTGTGTGTGTGTGTGTGTGTGTATGTGGGAGTGCGAGCTTTTGACATGTGTCACTTTAGTTTTTGTAATAGTTATTGTAGCTTTGACCTTCTTGTACTTTTGTTCTATGATTTTTGCGCTTAGAGCATCATTTATTTGGAGGTTATGCGCTATAAAAATGTACATTATTATTATTATTGTAATTCGTGAAATTAATCCCCAAGTTGAAACGTGAAAATGTATCTCATTCTACCCCAACACCGAAATCCGTAAATTTTGCCGTTGTCCTCTGAAGACTGCATTGCAGTGCAGGACACAGATCGACCATGATAGTTCAAGGGTGATGCCAGAATAGCTTGGCGCCCATAAGCGCCAAGCTATTCTGACATCACCCTTGAACTATCATGGTCGATCCTTATCTTGCTGTGGTGTGTCTGGGGTAGAATGAGTTAAATTAAAAAAAAATTAATTATCACTCAAAACGTTCTAGAGGTACAATGCTGGTTAACAAACTCATTCAATATCTCCCTTTTATCTAGCTATTTGCAAAATATCTAGTAAAAATAAGAAAAATTACGGACTCCAGTGTGGATCAACCGGTTTTTGTGGAACGACCATTTTCTCGCCAATGAACATCTTACTAAAAAAATCGAGAAAAAAGTCTCGAGAAAATTCTTTTAGGGACAATATCATAAAATTTCAAGCTTGTCCGTCCTCAAACGCGGGCTCTAGTCGCTGTCACACACACACGCGCGCGCGCACGCACCCACACACACACACACACACACACACACATACACACGCACTCCACACACACACACACACACACACACACACACACACACACACACACACACACACACACACACACACACATGTACGTTTAGCAGCGAGGTTAACGTAACTAGGCATGATGCAATTTTTACATTGTGACTTCAGTTGTCAGAGGTTTAGGCATGCCCGCCTTTGATATACTCACAAACGAAATAGGTGAGGCTAGCGGGTAGAATTGTACACAAACCAAGGGGAATTACTCAGCGCTGGACAGACAAACAGTTAGATCCCCTGCCCCCGCCTATCAGGCACCCTTTGATATAGACATGCTATTAAATTTGCCCCACCGCGACCCATCCTAAAAAGTCCTTTCTATGAATAGAAGGGACTTTATAAACAAATAAGCAGATTTCAAACAAGATGGGATGAACCATAGACCCACAATGTCTCTTATATATAGGTGCCATAACCCACAAAGTCTCTTTTATATGCGAGCCGTCCTCGCTGTCAAGGGTCTCTACTTGTTGTCTTTGACCTGATTCTGATGTTGAAATAGTCTCCTATTGTCGTGCAGTCACTTCATTTTCCGACACTGTGATTGGTTGTTGTTGTTCAGTTATAAACAGTTCCGATTTGACCTTATGAAATCGCAGGGGGTTCAATGCCCCATTGCCTACCTGATAGAACCATTGCCGTACCTGTAATTTTTAATCAGCAGGCCAATCCGCAATTCAAGTATTGCGCACGAATCTGTAATGTCCTGGATCTTTCGTCTGAAGGAGCGCTTAGATCAGGGCTGTCCGGCACCTTACATCATAAATACATCGGAAATAAACGGAAAACGCAAAGAACAAATGGTGGCAGACGACAGGGAAATACATTTTTAAAAAAAATGGCATATTTCGAGCTGGCGGTGCGGTGAGCACACTACACACGTGCAACACAAATGTGTCGCAATTCAAACTGAACTGAGAGCGCGAAACTTTCCATTGTGCGTGTCAACACGTATGCTGTTTAGAAAGCAAAGTCTGTCGCCACTCGTGCAGTAAGAGAGAAAGAGAAATAAATAAAAAAATTGTGACAGATCTATGACATTTCATTTTTTTTTTTTTTAAAGATCGAGTAATTGTTGAATGAGGGTATGAGCTCAGTTATGGTTGGCAAATGATGCCAACAATACATGCTTCATGTACGAAATCAGAACTACCGTATATCCAGTCGCTTGCCACGCAGTCCTGCGCTCAAAATTTTAGAAGTTCTATCTCTTGAATCAGTGAGAAAAATTCCGCACTTCCTTGCTACAGATTCTGGAATTGTCATTGGCTGCTTAGAAGCAGCACCGCCGGTAAACGTTTGAAATTCCAGCGGCAAAAATCAAGCACATTTACGCGA
This sequence comes from Semisulcospira habei, assembly GCA_036245525.1. Taxonomy (NCBI): domain Eukaryota; kingdom Metazoa; phylum Mollusca; class Gastropoda; family Semisulcospiridae; genus Semisulcospira; species Semisulcospira habei. The sequence continues at coordinate 200,484,555 of BTPG01000003.1, read as the reverse complement.
CCAGGCATGGTAGCCTATGCATAAAGAGTCGCGTCCCCTATGTATTTCCCAGAAAAATCAGTCTGTCGTCAGAAATATTTGGAGAGAGAGAGAGAGAGAGAGAGAGAGAGAGAGAGAGAGAGAGAGAGAGAGAGAGAGAGAGAGAGAGAGAGAGAGAGAGAGAGATGAAATGAAATGAAATTAAACTTTATTTTCCAAGGATAAAAGAATAGGTGCGCAGACCTTTTTTCATTCTTGTCCTTGCTACAAACTACAGGAAAAAAAAATATCCACACACACACACACGAACACACACACACACGCACGCACGCACACACACACACACACACACACACACACACCACGAACACACACACGCTCGCATACAAACACACACACACACTCATACACAAACACACACACACTCTCACGTACAAACACACACTCACACACAAACACACACTCACACATGGAGACAAAAGCCTCAGAGTGGGTTACCTACCATTTTATGTGAAAATGGGTTCCCATATTTCTATTTATTCTAGGGCTCTGGAGTTGATGCGAATGTTTAGAACTCACCTTATAACTAAGCTCTACAACTTAAAATAAAATAGACATTTTCTAGAAACAATGACACTGGATGGAGAAAAAATGGGTTTCTACCAATAAAGTGGGTGCCTCTCAAACAAAAACTGGCATTACAGTAAAAAAGGGGTGTCCTCTTCAATCATTCATTTTAGCATGGACTATTTTAATAAAATTAGGCATCTGTAATAAGGTAAAGTTCACGGAATATTTGATGCTTCTTTTCCACATTTATTTGATTGTTGTCATTCTTTTTTGAACTGAATGTGTATTTCTTTTCTTCTTTTTTTTTCCTGCATTAAAATTGTCAAGTACAATAACACAACACGCAGTGAACAAAATACTTCACTAAACATACCTCTGTTTGATTTTATTATGATTGTTTGGGTGGGATTGTGGGGGAGAGGGTTTGGGTTTTATAGAGCTGTTGAATGTTCTCTTATGAATGAAAGATTTTCATTATCAGTGGAATCAGTAGGTCATTTCAGAGGCGCGAACCGAGTTGCACGTCGAACCACTCACAAATACACATTTGGAGTGCATCAGATGGATCCAGTTGGCCAAGTCCCACAAGTTCCACACTATAGGACAGCTTCCGACTTTGAAGCAATCACGGCATTTATGGCGCGGTACAAGGTTTAAAACTAAGAAACTGTTGTTTTTAGAAGCGTGTAGGGCCTCTTTAAAACTCAACTTTTGTTAATGTTAAAAGTGTTTTAATTTACAGGCGTGTCGTAAAACGTGCACTAAACGACTGACTGCAGCTGACGACGAACGTAACGACACTGACTGTGTGACGTCATTTGCATTCAATCAATTTGTGCATACATTCTGACAGGAGTTGCAGTCGAAACGAAATCATAACACCAACAAACCCACAAACAAAGCAACAGGTTGAACCAAATGGTCGGGCAGGACACAGTGTGGCATGAGTGACTGGGTCTAAAGCCTGACTGTAACGAATAAATCAAGTTATGTCTCTCCAGGAAATGACTCAGGTGCCTGTGGACATGTTTTTCTATCGGTTTGGACAGAGCTGACAGGAGTGAAATTGGCCTGAATTTATTAGGATCTGTGAGGTCTTTAGTTTTTGGCAATGGAATGACTTTAGCTATTTTCCAACCTCTTGGAAAAGTACCTTGCTGGATTATGAGATTATAAATAAATGTTAGAGATTCAACCACATATGGGGCAGACATTTTAAAAAAAGAAGCTATTAATGCCGTCATGACCAAGGGAGCCGTTATTTTTTAACTGACTAATAGATTTTCCTACGTCAAAAACAGTTAAATGCGGAATACTAAAGAACTCGTTTGGCGCCAGTCTCTCGTCGCAAGAGTTTTTCAGTTTTTCAGAAGCACTCGGCGTATTCCGGTTATTATTACTTTTAATCAAAAGTGAGTCGGCAGCAGACAGGAAATGCTGGTTAAAAGTATCAGCGGATTTAGAAGTACACGATTTGGTGTTTGTCGTGATTTCGTAAAGGCATTGAGGGCTCGCCAGACATATACGGTATCAGTTTTATTATCCATCAAGCGCTGGAAGTGTTTTTTTTCTGGGCCTCAAGCACTAAGTACTTGACACGGTTACGCTGCTTGCGGAAAGCAACATAGTCTTTGTTCCGCTTTAATTCCTTTCGGAGAGCCATTGCGTCTCTAATGTCCTTAGTTAACCACTGGGGTAATTGTGCGTGTTTGACTCTCTTCTCACGTAGTGGCGCATGCGGGTAAAGTACACAAAGGAACAATCTGTACCATTCGGCCAACGCTTCCTTGCGATCATCGTAATTATAAATCGACTGAAAGAGGTTTCGTTCAGGTCCGCGAGAAACGCGTCCTTTAAACGACCTGTAATGAATAGTCGTATGTTGCTTTTTACGGTATCGCTTGTCCACCTTCAGAGCCCAACTACAGCACACAGGATAGTGGTCGCTAATCGCCACTTGAAGAACACGAGAAATAAGGACCCTTGACTTGTTGGAAGTGTATACATGATCAGTTAGTGTGACAGTGGAAGTACGGAAGTGATAAGCTGCTTGAGGCCTACCATAGAAATAGTATACTCCCAAGCAGGGTGTGGGGAAAACATGTTAATATTAGTAAAATCTCCTAGCAGTAAAATATCAGAACTGCACTTGTTAACTTGTCTATCATTTTTAAAAAGTCGTCGTACCACTCAATGATGCAGAAGGATTTCTGTAGACAAATCCAACAAGCAGACGGGCCGATTTGTCTGTCTTAACTTCAACCCACACGCTTTCAACAGAGTCTGACTCAAGGTCTTTTCTTCTGCGAGTAAAGTGCTCAACAGAGTCGTGTATGTACACAGCTAATCCCGTCTGTTGGGAAAAAACAGGATCACGCCGTATAACGGAAAAAATTGGTACCGAGGTAGATGAATCGCTTATAATTATTAGAGTGTAGGCGTGACTCTGAGATTCCAAACATGTGAAAGGGTGTGGGTTGAGTTAAAAGGACGGACAAGTCAGGAACCTTGTTCAACAAATGATAAATATTCAAATGTCCAATGTGTAAATTAGTAAAATTAACCGACATTTCGAAGGGGTAAAAAAGAGCGGAATGACGTGAAATGAAATACAAGAAAATTTGTAGAAAAACAAATGCACGCAATACATACACTGAAATCTCAACGGCCTGAGATTATTTGCATCTGTTATTCAGAGCGTTAACAAGAGTTCTTTAGCCGAGGCACACTAGCGTCTCGGGAAATAATAAATGTTTGGCGGTTACAATTGAAAAAAACACTGGCGGACACAGCCAGAATCAGTTAAAACCGCACACTAATTTGCACCACAGTTTGTTGATGTAAATCCAAGTAAAGAGTGTATTTTCTTGAAGCTCAAATAAACTAGTACGTAGAGAGAGAGAGAGAGAGAGAGAGAGAGAGAGAGAGAGAGAGAGAGAGAGAGAGAGGAGAGAGAGAGAGAGAGAGAGAGAGAGAGAGAGAGAGAGAGAGAGCATCGATGTCTGCGTCATGACGAAATTTCTGCTTTTACGTCACCGCCATTGTATGATTTTCTCAAGAAGTCAAAGTTTTACTTTCTTGTAAGCTTGTACGTACGCAGAATTTGGAGATTGTGTTGTTTACATTTATATATATATATATATATTTATATATATATATATATATATATATATATATATATATATATATATATATATATATATATATATATATATATATATATATATATATATATATGTTTGCATGATGGTCTTTTTCCTCTGTCTCTCTGTCTCTGTTTCTGTCTGTCTCTCTCTGTACATATATATTATATTATATATATATATATATATATATATATATATATATATATATATATATATATATATATATATATATATATATATATATATATATATATATATATATGTTTGCATGATGGTCTTTTTTCTCAGATGACTAAAAGCTGGATTAAATTACCAATATCCAAATCTGGGACAATACTTTGTTGGAAAAAGGTTGGCAGATTATTTGCTACATGTTGGCACCAGAATGGATCCAGCTTGGCATTATATTGGCAGCCAACATTCACCATATTGGTCCTAGGATGGATCCAGCTTGGCACTATATTGGCAGCCAACATTCACCATACTGGTCCTAGGATGAATCCAGCTTGGCACTATATTGGCAGCCAACATTCACCATATTGGTCCTAAGATGGATCCAGCTTGACACTATATTGGCTGCATTCACCATACTGACCCTAGGATGGATCCAGCTTGGCAGCCAACATTACCCAATATTGGGCCAACGTCGGGCCAATTTGCACTTCCAATATTGGACCAATATTAGCAGCCAATATCGGCCCAATATTTAAGCTAATATTGGGCCAATATTGGACCTATATTGGTGTGCTGGCTGGGTAGGTCTTCTCTCACTATGACGCCGCTACAACCCGTGTCTCTCAGCACCCTTACTGATGTGTTGCCGACGAATCCTGACACCGCCGGCATGTTGGGCACTTTACTCTCAGGCAGCGCGATGTTGGAAACTGGTAAGAATGTTGCCCTATCGCCAACTTGAATGCGTCCACTTCTTCTGAAAGACTCGATCAGCTTCGGTTCGTGCACCTTTCCGCAGACTCAGTCACCAGATGACGTCACATCATTGGCCAGTACATTGGCGGCCTGCTGTCCCGCGGTCTTGGTTTGGGCCTTATGGGGTTGACGCCTCGGGGAACACTCATGGAAGGACAGCATATCGCCTTGTGCACTTCATTCCACAGGAAAAATATGTCAGGCTCTCCACCGACATCTGTTTCGGGGTGTCTCTAACTTTGTATTTTTCTTCTGGTGGAGTAGACACACGCTGCAGCTTTCCGGGCCCGAACTTCATGTTGTGGGCGTCCAGGTATCTGAGCGGAGTCTGCTAGGACCTTCAGCGACTGGTCCTTTTGCTCCCTGAGGTGGGCGGCCAGGTCCTTAGAACATGCACCGAGTACTTGTTCTCTGATGATGAGGTCACACAGGTCCTGGTACTCATTCTTAAAATCAGCCAGCTCTGTCCATTTCTCCAGGTAGGTCCTGATTCTCTCAATGAATAGGCCGAGTGTTTCTCCGTCCTCAGGCTTGCAATGCCGGAATCTTCGTCTATAAGCCTTTTCAGTGAAGTCGTACTATCTCAGTAGGGCGACTCTCAACTGCACATAATCTGCGGCTTCTCCTCTTGGCAAGCGGGTGCAGAACTCAAGCGCTTTGTCGGTTAGCCCAAGTCTCTTGTTTTTAGTTGTTGCTGCTTGCGAAGCGCTCGAACCGCTCCAGGTAAGCGTCCATTTTATCTGAATTTTCTACAAAAGGCGGTAGTTTTGGCGCACGGGCTGTTTCCTCTCTGTTGGCTAAGGCTGCTGCTTCAGCTGTCCTCTGGTCATGTGCCTCTATCTTCTTGAGATGAATTTCGTGTTGTCGCTTCCTCTCTGTCTCTCATCGCTGTTTCTCTGCCTCTTCTCGCTGTCTCTTGATCTCACGCTCTTTGTTCTCTCTCCAGTTTCTTCTTTTCTCTCTCCAGTCTCTCCTTCCCTCTCTGCCGTACAAACTCTAGGAGCTTAGCTCCCTCCAGTCCACATTACTTCCCAATCCTCAGGAATGTCTCCATTTCCGATGTCGCCATCTCTGCGTTTCACCGCTAGCTGCTGTCGCCGGCTACCCTCTCCACTGAGCCAATTGATGAAGACCCGTCGGAGATGCCAAATGTTAAGTGGTAGTCGTAGTCGTAGTATGATACAATCACACCAGACGCACGTACGTAGGGTTCTTGAAAAGAAACTTCCTCAGCTGCAACTCGTCACACGTGGCACAAGGCTGTACACCACAATGGAGTAACAGTTCCAACAAATGTACGTTCAGCAGCGAGGTTAGCGTAACTAGACATGACGTAATTTTTATCTTGTTACTTTAATTGTTAGAAGTTTAGCCTGCCCGCCTTTGACATCAGTGCCTTATAAATAGAAGGGACTTAAAAAAGAACTCTCTAGAAGTTACTACAGCTTTGAACATTTAGGCGTATTTGATACAAAGTTACGAAATGTTGCCAACAACTTTGACGTCATGTTTGAGGTCACTAGAATAATCGCACCGTTTTGAGAACGTTTCAGGTCAAACGAAGTCGGACTTTAGCAACAATGTAACGAAAAGACGCGTCAATTTAGCTACACAACAGAAATCGATAGCAACTCTCCAAGCAAAAGAAAACTAATCCTACTGAAATGTTACGTGCTTCTTATCCAAAATAACTCAAAGAAATATCGGATCTTTCCTATAATTAACACACTTATGCTCTCTGTAACGTACGCAGACTTTCACCCGGTCGCACGCACAGACTCACACAAGCAACGAGCACATACACAACAACGCTAACTCTCAGTCGGACGCATTCGTGCAGTATAAACGCAAAGCATCATTTCTTTTTCTCTGTGGCCTTTTACTAAACTAACTAACAACACGTGAACTCCAAAAAATACTCTTTACAAGATACACAATTCTCAACACTACCACATCACTCTCACATCCACACACAATATAGTAAAAGCCAGGTTAGGTACATTATCCTCATTATCCAACCTGTTCACTGCTGTTATCGCTGTGTATCGTTCGCACGTTCCTTCACGTCTAGGTGTGTTGTTTCTTGCGTCACGCGTTCCCTGAAGCAGTCCCAGTCACTTCAGTCGCTCCGCAATACCGCAATAATCTGTGTGTGTGTGTGTGTGTGTGTGTGTGTGTGTGTGTGTGTGTGTGTGTGTGCTTAGTCTTAGTAACTGACATCAAGACAAATTCCAATGTTTTTATTGTTTTGTACATGGAAAAATATGGCAATAAACTATCTTATCTTATCTTATAAAGTTCTAATGTCATAAGACTTGCTTAACACACACATATTGGATAATATGAGGTACATTACGTAACCTGGCTGATACAAATAAATCTACACATTCATTCACACAATCGTGGTTCATAAAACAGACTAGATTCGCAACACAACATAACTCAGTCATTACACTGAAACAGACTATAACATGACGCACCCGCCATACTTGGGTTCGTACATTGGAAAAGATTATACTTATCACACTAACGTACTACCTTCTTAAACGACTTAGGCATACACACCTCACATTCCTTAGTTATCCATCTCGGTAAATAACTACATAGGAAAATCACCGGTTATCTCAACAAATTCCAAACCGACATAACTGAAACAAATCAACGCTACACAACCGAACTAAATCTTACTAACACATATACCATTAACTCAGTAGCTGTCGATAAAACATACAGAAACATACCTGAAATCTAGGTCTCAGAGTCTTGGAATACGGCTAGCATATCACATACGTACGCCCTCAATGACAGAATAGCCCGTACTGAATACTCTAGAGCTCTGTTAGACTGAGCTCTCTCTAAAACGCCGTGCTAATCTTTGAGCTCGTGACCGCACGAAACTCATGAACACACGGACTATTTGTAACTAAAACCGCTGACAGGACAGCACAATGCAAAAAAACCCTGTGTGAACCCTATGCGTGGGCATAGAGCTTCATCACAATCTCAAAAGAATAACACAACCACAAACATAACATTTGTGAATCAATCCCCTTGACACTAGCAGGAAGTGAGTTTCAAAATGTTGGTCCTGAGAAGAAACAGCTTGTTTTATAGAGATCTGTTCAGTTATCAACAATACGTGTAAGTGCTGTTTGACAGGAGTGGTTTGGTCTAAAGCCCGAGTGGTGAGTTTTTAACAATTTGTTAGTTTCAAGAAAATCAAGAAGATGCTTGTTAACATGTTTTTCAAGAGACTGTAACAGGACTGAAAACAAAGAGATAGGTCTATAATTATTAATGCCATTTAATTGTTTAGTTTAGTTATAGGTATCGGCACTACTTAAAAGCTAAGGGGAAGACATTTTTCTCAATAGAGAAATTGTATATATGTAAATATACACCAGATATTCGACTGTGTAAGTAACGACATTTTGAGGGTTATATTATCAATAGCATCCATCCCCGATGATCTTTTCGATGGCAAATTTGAAATATACCTGCCAACATCTTCAACTGTCATATACGGAATAGTAAATTTTCTGTTCGGATTATTTCACTCAGACGATCAAATACTTCAAACTGACTGCTTACATTTACGCCTGCCGATGGAGCCAATGTTTCCGCAGCTGTTAGGAAGAAGGTGTTTAAGTTGTCTGATGAAAATTTGGAAGGGATTTCCGCGACAGGCTTTTCTTTTGTTATCAAATTTATTGCTCTCTAAATAGAGGCAGTATCATGTTTTTTTTCATACATAGTTTTATTAAAGTATTTTTTTTTGTTGCTGCTCTAGCCAGGTATTTGACCAGATTCCGTTGGCTGTTATATTTTTTTCCGCTTATCCCTATAAGACATAGCGCGTTTGATTTCGACTGTCTTGGTGGAACAGCGTTGTGCTAAGGAAATAGATCCAAAATAGCCCACATTTTGAGAAAAGATGTTTTTTCTCAAATACTATTCACAACTTCAAACCCAAACTTGCTACAGAGATACCTGATGGGAAGACCTTTCTATGCATACTAATTTGGTTGATCCGTCGGAAAGGTCAAGGGTCACAAAAGGTCAGGAATAGGTGAAAAATAGCCATATTTTGACAAAAGATGTTTTGTTTTTCTTCTCAAATACTATTAATAACTTCAAATCCAAACTTGCTACAGAGATACCTGATGGTAAGACCTATCTATGCATACTAATTTGGATGAGCCCTCGGATAGGTCAAGGGTCACAAGAGCTCAGGGAATAGGTCGAAAATATCCATATTTTGACAAAAAATGGTTTTCCTTCAATACTATTCACAACTTCAAACCCAAATTTGGTACAGAGATACCCGATGGCAAGCCCTATCTATGTATACTAATTTAGATGACTCCTCGGAAAGGTCAAGGGTCACAAGAGGCCGACAAATGTGTGTAACATGCCAATTTTGTTAAAATGATCGGTATTATCTACGTTTATGCAAATTTTTCAATTAAATTTGGCACAAAGGTAGCTGATGATAAGACCTTCCTATGCATACTAATTTAGTCGACACATCGCAAAGGTCAAGGGTCACGGGGGGTTAACAGATGTGTGAAAAATGCTTACATTTTGAGAAAACATGGATTTTGCTGGTGCAGAAGCCAGCCCTTTACTTGTTGTCACAAAGGTGACACATATGTAAATAGGTCATACACGTGAGCCATAATGGCTTTGCCTTTCTTGTTACTATTGTGTTTGCTTTTATTTTCCGTTTTTAAGTCAAAGGCGGGCAGGATAAACCTCTAACAATTGAAGTAGCAAGATAAAATTTACGTCATGTCTAGTTACGCTAACCTCGCTGCTGAACGTAGATTTGGCGCGAAGCGCCGTATGTGCGTATGTATGTATGTACGTATGTGTGTGAGTATGTATGTAAACAAGAGAATCACAGATATTTCTGTACACACAAGCTTGAAACTTGGCAAAATACTTTCTTAAGTGGGTGGCTAAGAGAGCCTCCGAGCATATTGTCATTGAATGTCTCATTGAAGACATAAACGACCGTTCCAGATTAGAGTCCGTAATTTTTGTCATATCTACTTGAACGTTTGCATACAGCTATACTAATGTTCAAAACTTAAGGGCCACTTTTTATCGCAGACGCACCGACAACACCACACAAATAATGTGACAATACTTAAAGTCAGTACTTTGCTAATTTATTCAGTAACAATTTCATTTAAGTTTTGAGTAAATCAAGCAATTGTAACAACAGCAGTACGTTAGAATATTCACCCACCCCTCATTTGAAAAGTCACACAACACTGGTCCAGTCAGTAGCGAGTGTACCCACCGTTTGCAGCCAAGCATTCAATGCAGCGTTGACGCATGGAGTTCACCAGGGTTCGGAGAACATGTTGTGGGATTGCTTTTCACTCTTGATGCAGGAACTGAGTCAGCTGAGGGAAGCCTTGAGGTGGGGGTAGTCGCTGACTACACGATGCCCCAGCACGTCCCAGAGGTGCTCGATGGGAGCCAGATCAGGTGAACGAGCTGGCCACTCCATCCTCATGATGTCCCGTTGCTCAAAGTACTCATCCACCACACGGGTGCGGTGAGGTCGAGCGTTGTCGTCCTGCAAAACAGCCTTGTCGCCAATGGCTTGGAGAGCTGGATGAGGGGCTGCACAATCTCGTCCCGATAGAGCAGTCCAGTCAGGGCGCCTCGGATGACGTGGAGGGAGGTCCTGCCTTCCCTGCTGAAGCCTGCCCAGACCATGACTGAGCTTATTCCGTAGCGATACACCTCTTGGACGCATCCATCCGTGAATCACTCGCCATGGCGTCTCCAGACCCTCATCCTGCCGTCGTTAAAGGACACAGTGACCCGTGACATCAGTAAACAGAACCTGAGTCTACTGGAGTCTGTTCCACCTCACATGTTGGCGACACCAGGCAACCCGGGCTCTGCGATAAGCTGGAGTGAAGGGTATTCTCACTGCTGCTCTGCATGAAGCCAGGCCAATTTAGCGCAGAAGTCGGCAGACTGTGCTTCTGCTGACGTTAACGTTTGCAGCTTGCATCAGTTGACGTCGCAGAGTGGTTGACGTGACAGTTCGGTCGCGCAGAGCCGCCACACAGGGGTATCTGTCTTCCCTTCTCCTGCTGCAGCGCTGGCGCCCTGAGCTGGGTCGTCGTTCTGCCCTTCCAGTTTCATGGAATCGTGCCAGCAGCCTCTGGCTCACTGAATGAGACACCCCAAGACGTCTCCCAACTTCTCGTCCAGAAATTCCATCCTGCAGCCATGCTAGCGCCCGACCTTGATCTACTGGCGTTAGGCTTCGTCGTGGTGGCTTGGTTAGAAAAGTGACAATTATGCCCCTACTGTACCGGTATTTGTAGCGAAACAGAAGTCCTCAGTGTTCACGACTGACCCCTTTAGCGCGTGCATCACGAATTTACCGAGTTTTTCCACCTGCCTGCCTTTGGTACGCTGGCCAATATCGCACAGCTTTTCACAAAAACTGACGATGTTTCACGTGCATTTGACACGTTTGTGGAAATTGATGAATTGTTGTCTATTGTTCCCTGTATAGTGGACTGTCTAAGGTCAACTTGTAACCCATTTGGGTCGAAAGAACATAGTATTTTATTAGGCTAATTGCGACAATAAACAATGACACAAAAAGTGGGTTGGCCCGTAAGTTTTGACCATTAGTATAGTTTGGAGAAAGACATTGGATGAGTTTGTTAGCCAGCTTTGTATCCTCTCAACTTCTTTAGTAAAAATTAATTCTTTTCAGAAAATAATGAAAACACTAAAAAACCTTTACTTCTAGAGAAAGTCAGACAGTGGCGGTGACGTAATATAGGCAACTCCGTCACCACGCAGACACTGACATAATACTCTAAATATGACGTCATTCTCTCTCTCGCGCGCGGCTGTCTCTCTCTCACAAACATGCGCGCATCTTCATTGTAGCGAGTCACATTGCTGGATGTATGGCCAGCCTATGCACGCTTGATACTGACCCTAAGTCCGCTAGTGCCCCGCCTGTTGGGGTGGATGGCGTCTTTATACTAATCCCGCTCTTCAGCTGACCTGTCCTAGTGTAACAGAGGATGTCATTGTCCACTCAGTTCACTTTGAGTGACCCGCACAGCTCTTTGAGGCAAAGGCTGGTGTCGGCGATGCACGGGTCTGGCTGCTGGCGCTCACTGTTCAGTGGCAGGACGGAAGACATGAAAATCTCCGCCTTGGGGAACACACGCCAGGCAGCAGAAATCATATCCTTACAGCCCTTCTTGCCGATGACGAACCCACACTTACAGTCGTTGATGCCAACATGCATAACGACTGTGCTTACTGTATTCGTGGGTGCGGCATTGAAGGCGTTGGAGGATGCCGGCTCTGTTGAGGCCCGACACTGACACGACTTGTGCCTTGTCTGTGCCAATGACGGACATCAGCTCTTCATGCAGGCCGCGTAAAACCAAATCGCCAAGTAACAGCGTTTGGGTGCCAGACTTCAACCGTGGGATCCCAGGACAGACGATGGGATTGTCGGCGCCTGGAGGGGGTCGGGGTTTCGGTGCATGCTCTTTGTGCTGGGGGGGGGGGGAGGGGGAGGGGGGCGGAGGTTCTTTGTGATTGCGGCGACCCGGGCTGCGCGCAGGGAGTCAGCTGCTGTCGTGGTGGTGGGGGCTTTGTCTGGCACGTGCTTGGGCCAAGTGTTTCAGGGGGCTAAAAGGTTCTTTTTGCTGCCTTTCTTGCTGCTCCTCTGACCCTCCTTCTCCCCTCCAACTGGGTGATCCGCTCAGGGAGGTTCATGATCTCCGTGTGGAGAGCGTCTACCTCTATGTTGTAGGATTGGCGGATCCCCCCAATGGCTGACCGAAGTTTCGGGCAGCTATTTCCGCCATCATGTGCTCCAAGGCCAGAGGGTCTGGGTTTCGCCTGGAAGTCGGACAGCAGCAGAAGCGGGGCACTGTGTGCCAGTACTGCTGACGTCGCGGTTGATGGCAGCATTAGCATTGTCGTCGCTGGTGGCGGTGGAGGTAACAATACCAGTGCTACCGACTTCTTGTTTGATGGCAGCATTAGCGCTGCTGTCGTCGCTGGTGGCTGTGGTAGTGCGAGTACTGCTGACGTTATGTTTGAAGGCAGCACCAGCAATGTTTTCGTCGCTGACAGCACACTGCCTCTCAACGTCTCCACTATGGCAGACGATGCCCCAGACGTAGACATAATCGACACCAGCGCCTTGTTTGGCATCCTGTCTCGGAAGACAATGGAGTATATGCGCTTGCTGGGTCAGTCACTGGAGTGACCTCTCCAGGGCGCAAGCCCCCACGCGCCACTGGCACTTCTACCACCACCAACAGCAACGACAACAGGACTAATGCTGCCATCAGCCAAGGCGGCGGCAGCACTGGTACTTCCGCCAACAGCGACGACAACAGTGCTAGTGCTGCCATCAACCACAACGTCGGCATGCTGCCATCAGCCAAGGCGGCGGCAGCGCTGGCACTACAACCACCATCGCCAAAAGCGACGACAACAGTGCTAGTGCTGCCATCAACCAGGACGTCGGCAGCACTGGCGCTGTTATCCCCAGCACCATCAGCGACGACAACATGGCTAGTGCTGCCATCAACCACGACGTCGGCATGCTGCCATCAGCCAAGGCGGCGGCAGCACTGGCACTACCACCACCATCGCCAAAAGCGACGACAACAGTGCTAGTGCTGCCATCAACCAGGACGTCGGCAGCACTGGCGCTGTCATCCCCAGCACCATCAGCGACGATAACAGCGCCAGTGCTGCCGACGTCGTTGTTGATGGCAGCACTAGCACTGTTGTCGTCGATGTTGAGCGATGGTGATGGTAGTGCCAGTGCTGCTGACGTCGTGGTTGATGGCAGCACTAGCACTGTTGTCGTCGCTGATGGTGCTGGGGATGACAGCGCCAGGGCTGCCGACGTCCTGGTTGATGGCAGCACTAGCACTGTTGTCGTCGCTGTTGGCGGAAGTACCAGTGCTGCCGCCGCCTTGGCTGATGGCAGCATTAGTCCTGTTGTCGTTGCTGTTGGTGGTGGTAGAAGTGCCAGTGGCGCTGGTGTCGATTATGTCTACGTCTGGGGCATCGTCTGCCATAGTGGAGACGTTGAGAGGCAGTCAGCTTGCGAGGATGGTGATGGCAGTGCCAACTGGCCGTAACCAGACTGGACGGCCAAGGAGTTACTATGTCTCTCAGTGCCGCAAACGCCCTGTACACCCAATGGCGGCAGGACAGGCCCTGCACCAGGAAGCTGGCAGTGGTATAATACACACGTATAACCAGCAGCTGCCACTTACCGTCTCTCAAACGTATTGTTGAGTGTATTAGTTTTTCGGACAGGCTAGGTGCATCGAAGTCAATTTGCTCTTCACAGGATGTATGATTATCTACATTATCTTCCCAGGTTTTCGTGACACCCTGAGGTCTGAATTCGCTGACGTAATGAAGATGCAACACTTTCCGCCACATGGGCAGTTTGTCAGGGTCCGTGTCGTACGTCATCTGAATCGGTTCTAAAGTGTGTCTTATTTCTTCCTTCTTGTCGGGCCCATCGTACAGTCACACTGTCTGACATCACACACAATTAATATTGTCATCCTACACATTGACACAGATCTGGCTCTGATACTTCAGTGTTGGTCACGGGTGGTGAGAGGGGTCTTGTCAGGGTTGCCGCCGTCCATAAGTCGCTCTGCCAGCTGCCGACACTGGACGGTTAGCCCCTGTACTCCATAAGCTAGGAAGGTCTACCGTGCACCCCCCCCCCCCCCCAGTACTCACTAAGATGGGTTCAAAGTGTTCCTTAGTATGTCCTGAGATGTTTAAGTCATGTTCCCCGAAAATCCTTAGGAACACACCAGAGATATAGCCGATGGCGCAAGGGTACCCACATTCACGCTCTTCGCAGGTGCTAAAATGAGGTTGAGAAACAATTTTCCTCTAAATAAACCAGAATTCATTCCAGAAGCCCAAATCAGGCAATATTATATTAATGCACATGTTCTGCAGCCTCTTCAAGAAACAGAATGAAAACATATTGAATCTCTGGCTCACAGTGAAGGTATTTGTGCACCCAGTAAACGCCCATTTCTGCGAAATCGCAAAAAAAGACAAAAATAATGTGTCAGATGCCTTCAGACATGTTCTATAGCGCTGGCAGTCCATTTTCAGGCTTACATCATTAAAACAGGATGTCACAACTATTATAAACTTGACTAGGTGATGCTGTGATCACTGTGAGTGCCACAGTGGTTGATTTTGTATCCCTACCCCCAAGTTGTAAAAATACACAAAATTAATTAGAAAAAATTACTAAAGTTATTCCATTCATAAAAAATAAAACAAAACAAAATATCACGAAATACCGGGACAATGTAGCAGCGCATCGTGAAAAGCACCGTTCTGGGTCCATGTAATACACTCAAAAGCCCACACAAAGTCACAGTAGATGGTACAACCTCGCCTTACACTACCCGTTAAAACAACCCGCGTAGAAAGAATCAATAAAGTAGTAAAATATCCGTTTACACAGTTCACAAAAACAACACAGGAGAGAGAGAGAGAGAGAGAGAGAGAGAGAGAGAGAGAGAGAGAGAGAGAGAGAGAGACTGACTGACTGACTGACTGAAACTTTATTTATCAAGGATTGAGATATTAGGCGCACAGGCCTTTCTTCCAATCTGTCCTTGCTACATCTACTGACATATAATAACAGGCAAAGCTACATTAAACTCACAAACAACATCGAACTGAAATTAATGCGAATTACGACAACACTACAAACTGCAACAATGATTTAACAAAACACACAGGTACCCATACGAAGATGTTTGCACGTGTCATAATATCCGTATATAAGAGAGAGAGAGAGAGAGAGAGAGAGAGAGAGAGAGAGAGAGAGAGAGAGAGAGAGAGAGAGAGAGAGAGAGAGAGAGAGAGAGAGAGAACGAACGAACGAAACTTTATTTTCCAAGGATTGAGATATTAGTTGCGCAGGCCTTTCTTACAATCTGTCCTTGCTAAGCTACTTAAGGAACACCAACCAAACAACAAAAACTAACTAATAATAAACGTCACACACACGCATACACACACGCACACAGACACACATATACATGTACTCGTGCACATGCGCACTTTTGTACATACACATACACACGTACGTGCGCACATAATTATCTGACATATAAGTAGGTATGATATTTTTTGTACTATCAAAAACAAGTTAGAAAACTGAACAAACAATTTGGAGGATAGATTAAAAAAAAAAAATAAAAAACATGAAGCGTATTATGTCGAAAAACAAAGAAGAAGAAAGGATCAGCATAACGATGTCTTAGAAAGGTAATCATGTACTCTACTTTTAAACAGAGAGAGGGACGTGGTTTGTTGAATAGTGGGAGGAAGAGAATTCCATAAAAGAGCACCTGAATAAGACAGGCTAGATTTGAACAGGTCTATACCGGGCCTTTTTATAGAGAGACTGTTCCTGGAGGTGCTGTATTTTTTTTTCAGTTTGCGAAAAAAGCCTAGATAAGTAAGGTGGAGCTTTCCCGTTAAGAATTTTGTGCATCAGTACACATTTGTTTAGTGCGAGGTGCTTAACCAAAGGGAGAAGTCCGATGGCCTGCAGCTTGGCATCAGTGGATAAAGACGGATCAGGGAGGATAAGCTTAGCAGCGCGCTTGTATAATGAGTTTATCTTCTTGAAGTGATTTTCACTGCAGCCATCCCATATTGTTGAGGCATAATCAATGTGTGGTTTAATGTAGGCATTAAAAAATAGTTTGCGTGTCTTAAGGTCAATGATCGTTTTAAGTTTGGAAAGTAGAAACAACTTTTTGGACAAATGTTGTGGTTATGCCAGCTTAGATCATCATCTATTATTACTCCAAGCAGGCGGTGTTGACTGACCTGCTCAACTGAGATGGAGTCCAAAGAAAGGTTGAGTGATGGAGGTTTGAGCTGATGTTTCTGGCGGGTTGTGATAAGCATGCTTTTTGTTTTTGTGGGATTTACAAGCATGCGATTTTCATTACACCACCGAGAGACTTCATGAAGACTCTCTTGAAGATTATTTGCAATTTCAGGCACAGTTTTACCAGCGGAATATAATGTTGAGTCGTCGGCAAACATGTCACACTCAGTCTCACTACACGTTACATGTAACGGTAGATCGTTAACGAAGATACAAAACAGTAGTGGGCCTAAAATAGACCCCTGGGGCACTCCATACTCCACAAATTGTTCAGAAGAACATTTTCCATTGACATAGACTGTTTGTGTTCTTTTTGTAAGATAGGAGTTCAGAAACGAAAGAGCTGAGGGGCTCTTTTTGTTTAAGTAGGTGGCAAGCTTTTTCAGTAAGATGGTATGATCGATAAGATCAAACGCTTTTCTTAGATCCAAGAAGACAGCACCAGCCATTTTATTATCATTTATGCTGTTGACCCACGAATTCACTATTCGTGCGAGTGCAGTGTGGCATGAATGCTTGGGACGAAAACCTGACTGGTGATGATATAATAGGGACCTTTTTTCAAGAAATTCCAGAAGATGTTTGTGAACATGCTTTTCCAGAGGCTTCGAGAGAACTGATAGAAGGGAAATGGGGCGAAAGTTATTAATTTCAGAAGAATCGTTTGCTTTAAGAACAGGCACTATTTGTGAGTTTTTGAAAGCTGCTGGGAAGACATTTTTTTTGTATACATAGGTTATAAATGTATGTAAGAGGTTCCACTATGTATGGTTGCGACAGGTCAAGGATATATCCATTGATACCATCACTGCCAGAAGACGTTTTCTTTTTTTAGGATAGAAATGTATTTGCCTACCTCGTGTACAGCAATATCAGGGATGACGAAAATATCATCTGAGGACAATCTTTGCTTACAGAACTTAGTTAGCTTTTCTGGTGTGGAATATATCGACTGATTGCGATTTTGAGAACTGAGTAAGTCTTTGGGGGCTGATAGAAAGTGGTTATTAAACTCCTCAGCGGAGAGGTTTTCTGGAATGGTATTGCACTGTTTACGCTTGTTGTTGGTAAGCGTATTAAGTGCTGTCCAGATAGAGGAAGGGTTTCTGTCTTCTTCGACTGTTTTGGTTACAAACGATCTCTGCGCCTCTCTAATTAAGTACTTAACTTTATTTCGCAATCTTTTAAATTCATGAAAGTTCTTTTCTTTCTTAGCCTTATTTCTATCATCCATTGCTTGTTTGATTTCGTCGGTTATCCATGAGGGAGGCTGGCGGGATCGGACTCGCTTTCTTTCTTAATGAAGATAAGTAGCGACTAATGTCTCTGTTTGTTTGTCTATTTTGACAAAGGGTATTTACCCGAAATATTAATAAATTGTGTTGTACCGTTTTTTCTAAGCGTGTTTCTTTCTCCGTTGGGTACTTCTTTATAGAAGGATTGAAGCTAAAACAATGTACTTGTCACATATTATTGCTCTAAATATTACAGTTTGTTATGAGAAAATAACAATCAACAAAGAATGTAAAATCTAGGTCATTGACTAATGAGGCCATCTTGACCTGACTGGTTTCATCTTGAAATGAAAAAAATACTGTAATGTTAAGCTGCTGACAGAATTACCCCACGTGAGATGCGTGTGTTAGAAGGTATACACGCATAATACAGCTGAGTTTGTGCATTTTGAGTGACATTTTGACATTTGACATATATGTAAAAGGCAAATATTAAAATTGAGTTTCGTTATTACCTTGCTCTCAAAGAATGTCGTATTTTATACCAGTTCTGATGCTGCTACTGGAGCTCTACTAAGTAGCAGCGTGGCAGTTTGGCCTGAGAAAGTTGCCACATTCCTTCTGCATCTGAAGATAAGTAGCGACTAATGTCTCTGTTTGTTTGTCTATTTTGACAAAGGGTATTTACCCGAAATATTAATAAATTGTGTTGTACCGTTTTTTCTAAGCGTGTTTCTTTCTCCGTTGGGTACTTCTTTATAGAAGGATTGAAGCTAAAACAATGTACTTGTCACATATTATTGCTCTAAATATTACAGTTTGTTATGAGAAAATAACAATCAACAAAGAATGTAAAATCTAGGTCATTGACTAATGAGGCCATCTTGACCTGACTGGTTTCATCTTGAAATGAAAAAAATACTGTAATGTTAAGCTGCTGACAGAATTATCGCCGTAATATGGTAGTCGCCTGCTCGGCGTTAAACACAAATAACTAACTGCTGACAGAATTGCGTTTGACGGCTTAAACTGAAATATTTAATGTATGATACAAATCACAAAATACACTCTAAGATTAAGAAAACTAAAATATATGTTGCCACATTTCTTCTGCGATAATGAAGATAAATAGCGACTGACCTCTATATTTGTTTGTTTGTCTGTTTTGAAAAAATATTAAATATATTGTGTTGTAACTGTTTTTTTCTAAGCGTGTTTCTTTCTCCGTTGGATTCTTCTCAGCTAATAATAAGTTTGACGCCGGTGAATTTCTGCGATAATGTATTAACTATCGTTTCTGTAAACTTACTGCTCGGCGTGTTCGCGGTGGCTCAGTGGTTTTGGCTCAAACGCTACCGCCTTTCGTGATTACTACTAGGCGTAAATAATTACGTCTAATAGTAACTTCAGCCATCGATACCACTTGACTAGTTACTATCGGGCGTAATTATTATCACGGGTAGATATGGCGATTACTCCTCGTAGTAACTCTGTCGAATCAGAGAAGAGAAGAACACAACGGAGAAGGAAACACGCTTAGAAAAGACTGTTACAACACAATTTATTTAATTGCGTATTTCTCTTTGACTGAACCAGAGAAGGCTTTGCATATGTCACGCGGCTGAGGCGTTGGTGACATTACCACAAAGCCGGTGTTCCGTGGTCTGCTATGGACTGCGGCTGCAGATGACTTGACTCGATGTGTAAATGAGAGATGAACCCCACGTGAGATGCGTGTGTTAGAAGGTATACACGCATAATACAGCTGAGTTTGTGCATTTTGAGTGACATTTTGACATTTGACATATATGTAAAAGGCAAATATTAAAATTGAGTTTCGTTATTACCTTGCTCTCAAAGAATGTCGTATTTTATACCAGTTCTGATGCTGCTACTGGAGCTCTACTAAGTAGCAGCGTGGCAGTTTGGCCTGAGAAAGTTTTTCCCTCCATGTATACGTTCATAAAGGTAAGTCAAAGAAGCGGCATGACTCAAGTCATAAAGAAGGTATGGCAAAAGAATACTCCCACCATACCATGTCCATACCAGTGGCGCTATCACCAGGCCCTTGATGACTAGCGGGGTTACTAAGTCGCTGCGCACACATGCAACATATTAAATGAACAACTGAATAAACGAGCAAACAGCCAACCAAAATACCAACACAATGAAAGCAGAAACCTTAAATGACGAAAACGGAGTCACAGCAAAGCTACACGCTAAAATATTCCCTCAATTGTAGCGTAGGAAACAATGAAAAAAGTTTGACAACATTGAAAAATTGACCTTTTTGGTCTGGGACGCAAATGTGTTTCTCCACATGACCAATTAATTTCTTCTAGTTTAAAAAAAGAAGAAATAAATGAACCCCTCTGAATAACAAAAATATTGCGTGCACTGAAGAGGAGCAAAATGACGTCATAAGGACCTTGTTACAAGTGTAATGTCATTCCACAACGCCTTATATATTTACAATCTACACCAAAAGTCTATTACAGGATGAAGGCGTCGCACGAATAACGGTGTCTCCATATTTTTATCACTGACACCTAGACGTACATGTATTTCAAGAAAAACGTCAACTTTCTCAAACTGCCCTACTGCCATGGAATGCGCATTAAATAACCCAACTGCAAGAGACAAAGAACCTCACGAGTTCCCGCAACTGCCGGGGATCGTGATATTTGTCTTTGCTGGCTGCAAGTATAACCGTATTAGTACCCGAATGGATATTTTGTACTAACATTTTTAGTACGCTGGTAGTAAAGGAGTCAAACATGCACACACGTCGAATTCAAAACCTGGTTTCATTTTCTTCATTTGGTGCCGTGGGCATATTTCGCACCTGCGATAAATCTGTAAAAAAAAAAGGAAAATACAAATACAGTCACTTTACCAACAGTAACATTTAAGCTAAAATAGATTTTATTCACCAAAAAACGATAGGGTATAACAACCTTAACTATGAGACGCGTTCTGTTGATTTTTTTTTATTACAACAAACGTCTAGTCGTGTTAACACATATGGTAGAACTGAGCATTAGAAGTTCCGTACACAGTTTATCAAAGTAGCCGTTTTTAGAGAGAGAGAGAGAGAGAGAGAGAGAGAGAGAGAGAGAGAGAGAGAGAGAGAGAGAGAGAGAGAGAGAGAGAGAGAGAGAGAGAGAGAGAGAGAGAGAGATGATGAAACTTTATTTATCAACGGTAAAAAGTTTTGACAGAAACAAATCGTCATTTTACAAACTTGCCGTTGCTAACATCTACAACATAAAATAGGTTAAACAATAATAATAATAACAATAAAGAATAATATTTACACACATTATTTCATGCAACAATAATGTTTACAAAAAATAAAAACAAAATAATAATAAAATTTAAAAAAGTGTATACACAAAATAATAGTAACACTCAACATTCATCTTATCACACACACACACACACACACACACACACACACACACACACACACACACACACACACACACACACACACGCACGCGCACACACACACACACACACACACACACACACACACACACACACACACACACACGCACACACACAAACACTATACATAAATGATGCATGTATTACATGAAAGTATTAACCATCAGGTTTTTTTTTAATAAATGCCCAGGGATGTTATGTTTGGCTCATCAGGTAATCGAAAAGTTTCGTTTTAAAGATTCCAAGCGAGGCTATAGTCTTCAAATGTGCAGGAATAGTGTTCCATACAAACGGTCCAGAAAATGATAAACTAGTTTTAAAGAGGTCAGTTCTAGTCAGAGGTAGGGGTAAAGTATTGTTCCTTGGTCCGTTCGCGTTCTTGCTGTGGCATAAATTTGGTGGTTAGATACTGTGGTGTCATGTTATTTTATATCTTGTGCATGAGGATGCATTTGTTGAAATTTAATTGTTGACGCAGGCCGAGAATGTTTAGATGTCTAAATTTGTCTGTGGTTGGAATGGGCCGCGTATCTATCATTTTGACAGCTCTTTATATATAAAACCTGTTTAACCTGTTCATGTGAACATCACTACAACCGTCCCACACTGTGGAGACATAATCAACGTGAGACTTGATATGGGCATGAAAAAACAGTTTACGAGTATGTGTATCCGTTACTTATCTAAGCTGGGACAACAGGAAAGTGTTTTTAGCAATGATTTTACAGACTGTTTTTATGTGTCTCCCAACATAGTTGTTCGTCAACGTGTATTCCCAAGAATTTACGCTCTGTGACTTGTTCTATCGGTTTAGCGTTCAGTTGTAAATGTAACGGCTGTGGTCGGCGTTGGTGTTTTTGTCGTGTAGTGATTAAAATACTCTTTGTTTTTCCTGGATGAAGAACCATATGATTCTCTCTACACCAGTCAGAAACCTCGCTGAGACTACTTTGTAAGCTAAGGTTAATGTTAGCTGTTTTTTTTTTTAAAACTCGAAACATGGAGGCTCGTATCGTCCGCAAACAGGTTGCAGTTGACATCAGTGTTAGTAATATGCAAAAGCAAATCATTAATGAGGAGGTGATTTTGTATGTGTTTTTCAAGGGGCTTTGACAGGGCCGACAAAAGTAAGATAGGACGGTAGTTATTGACATCTTCAAGATCTTTTGATTTAGGGATTGGAATTACCTTGCCCTCTTTGAAAATAGTTGGAAACGTGCTGTGTTTTATACAGAGGTTAAAGATATAAGTGAGTGCCTCTACCGTATATGGTAGTGACATTTTCAGAATTTTGTTGTCGATACCATCCATCCCGGTGGACTTTTTGTTCGGCATGCTAGAAATAAATTTGCCGACTTCAGCGACGGTAATATCAGGAATGATGACTATGTCTGCAGTATATTTTTGGCCTCACAGTATTTTTCCAGTACACTAGGAACTTGGCACTGTGCGTTACTACTTGCAGCTGACTGAGCAAGTGTTTCAGCTGTCGATAGGAAGTGGTTATTTAATATATCAGCTGACAAATGGGATGGAAATTTCAGGGGCTGATTTACCCTTCGTTGTAACGTTCAGGGCTTTCCACACCGATACTGTATCTTTATTGTCCCTAATTATTTCCTGGAAGAACAGAATGTTTTGACGCTCTCACTAGGTATTTAACTCGATTTCGTTGTCTCTTATATTCATCAAATTGTTTTTCTTTCTAAAGTTTGTCTCTAAATGACATGACCTGTTTGACATCTACTGTTAACCAGGGTGGCAGGGTAGAGTGCTTAACTCGTTTTTCTCGTATGGGCGCATGCTTATTTAGGACCCCAAGGAATAGATCCATCCAGTACGACAGGGCACTGTCAGGAGAAGTGTGCTTATACACGTCACTGAAAGGAGTATTGCGCAGATCCCGCATAAAGTCGCCGTTATTAATTTTTTGAAAGAACGATATTTAATTGTTTCATGTCTCTTTTTGTTCTCTTTGTCTAGTTTCATGGAGACTGTGCAACATACTGGGTTATGGTCACTGACAGCTAAGGAGGGAACATGTACATTTGATATTTTATCATCATTTGTCACATAAATATGATCAATCAGGGTTGAAGATGTACATGTGGTTCTAGTGGGTTTTTAAACTAACTGTTCTAAACCGAATAGTGCTGTTGTGGACGCCCATGCAGCATTTGACTCTTTAGATTTAGAAAGATCTATATTAAAATCGCCCAAAAGAACAACTTCAGCTTTATTTTGATTTACGCTATCCATCATTGCTACGAAATCATCATACCAGTCCCAGCTGGCTGCGGGATTTCTATAAATAAAGCCAATGAGGACAGGGGGGGGGGGAGGGGGGGAGGGGAAGGGGGTGATTTAGATGTTTTCATTTCTATCCACAAGCTTTCCACTTGAGCTGACTCTAAGTCTTGTCGCCGTTTGACGCTACCAAGTATTGAATTATGTATATATACTGCTAGTCCAGTGTGTTGAGGGCTTGAGACATCTCTGTGGAGTACTGAGAGGTTTGGGACAGAAATGGAGTTATCCCTTATCGAACACACACATACACGCACGCAAGAACACACACACACACACACACACACACACACACACACACACACACACACACACACACACACACACACATACATACACAGACACACACACATGATCGCGCGCGCACACACACACACATGCACGCACACACCAGCATAAACAAATATGCACAAAACGCATTGTTTCGCACACATGCACGCACACACATACACACGCGCCCACACACTTACATGTTTGATAACAGTCATTATTCAGAACGCAGTAGTCGCGTGCGCTTTGTTCGGCGGCTCAATTAAGTGCCGGAATAGTCTTGCATTGAAGGTGGACAATGAAGATGCCTCGGTAATATTGGCCGGAAACGAGTTCCAAAGTTTGGCCCCTGAGTAAGACAGACTAGTTTTGAATATATCAATTCGTGGCCTACATACTGACAGTTTGTTCCTTAATGTCTTGTATGGTGTGTTAGCATCCTTAAACAAATCCGAGACGTACCGCGGGGTTATGGATATGCGGACTTTAAACATTAACACGCCCTTATTGAACAGAAAGAGGTTACGTAACGGAAGCATGTCAAGGGCCCTGAGTCGCTCGTCAGTGCTGTCTCTGCTGTTAGGAAGGATTAGCTTGGCTGCCCTCAGGTGGATGGAATTAAGCCTGTTTAAGCACGCATCACTACACCCGTCCCAGACTGTAGATGCGTAGTCAATGTGGGACTGGATGTGAGCTTTGAAAAAGAGTTTTCTAGTTGGTGAATTCGTAAAGTAAATAAATTTTGAAAGGAGAAATACATTTCTGGACACAACTTTGCACACACTGTTTACATGCGCATGCCATGTCAATTGATCGTCTATAATGACGCCTAACAGCCGGCGCTCCTTAACTTGTTTAATCGGCTCACAGTTAAGGGAAAAGCTAAGTGGCGGTGGGCTTAGCTGGTGATTTTGACGTGTAGTGATTAACATGCACTCTGTTTTAGATGGGTTAGGTATCATGTAGTTGTCTCGGCACCAATTTGAGACGTCTAATAGACTATGTTGCAAAGAAAAAAATAATTGTAGATATTTTTGCCGACGACACGTTGAGAGTAGCGTCGTCTGCAACAAATCGCATCGCACATTTTATTGTGAGATACACAAAGGCAAGTCATTAATAAAAATAAAGTAAAAACAAGAGAGGGCCTAAAATAGAGCCCTGGGGCACTCCATGCTTAATGACACCTTCTGAGGAATGCTTACCGTTGACAAAAACATACTGAGATCTATTGCTTAGATAAGATTTAAAGAAGGCAGCGGAATCTGTGTCTATGTGGTATGCCAACAGCTTCTGTAGCAACAGTTCATGGTTGACTAAGTCCAAAGCTTTAGAAAAATCTAAAAATACCACATCGGTCATTTCAGCATTGATTATTGAAGTTAGCCAGGTATTGGTCAGATGAGACAGAGCCGTGTGACAAGAGTGGCGGGGTCTGAAGCCTGACTGTAACGGATAAATCAAGTTATGTGTCTCCAGGAAGTGACTCAGGTGCATGTGGACATGTTTTTCTATCGGCTTTGACAAAGTTGATAAAAGTGAAATTGGCCTGAATTTGTTGGGGTCAGTGAGGTCTTTAGTTTTAGGCAGCGGAATGACTTTAGCTATTTTCCAGCTTCTTGGGAAAGTACCTTGCTGGATTATAAGATTGTAAATAAATGTTAAAGATTCAACCACATAGGGGACAGACAGTTTTAAAAAGAAACTATTAATGCTGTCATAACCATGGGAGCGTTTATTTTTCAGCTGACTCATAGACTTGCCTACGTCAAAAACAGTTAAGTACGGAATACTAAAAGAGTCGTTTGGCGCCCGTCTCTCGTCGCAAAAATGTTTTACAGAAATAGTCGGCTTGTTTAGGTTATTAGTACTTTTATTCAAAAGTGAGACGGCAGCAGACAGAAAATGTTGATTAAAAGTATCAGCAGGTATAGAAGTACATGGTGGTGTTTGACGTGATTTGGTAAAGGCATTGAGGGTTCGCCAGACAGATACGGTATCAGTTTTATTATTCATCAAGCGCTGGAAGTGTTTTTTTCTGGGCCTCGAGCACCAGGTAATTTACGCGGTTGCGCTGCTTGCGGAAGGCAGCATAATCTTTGTTCCGCTTCAGTTCATTTCGGAGAGCCATGGCGTCTTTAATGTCCTTACTTAACCACGGAGATAACTGTTCATGTTTGAATCTCTTCTCACGTAGTGGCGCATGCTTGTCAAGTACACCAAGGAACAATCTGTACCATTCGGCCAACGCTTCTTCAGGAATATCACAGTTATAAACTGACTGAAAAGAGATTCCGCTCAGGTCGGCGAGAAACGCGTCCCGATTGAAGTGTTTAAACGACATGTAATGAATAGTTGTATGCTGGTTTTTACGACATGGCTTATCCACCTTCAGAGCCCAACTACAGCACACAGGATAGTGGTCGCTAATCGCCACTTGAAAAAAACGAGAGCTAAGGACCCTTGACTTGTTAGAAGTGTATACATGATCAATTAGAGTGGCAGACGACTGCGTAACTCTAGTTGCGGATGTGATAAGCTGCTTGAGGCCTACCATAGTAATAGTAGACTCTCAAGCAGGGTGTGGGGAAAACATGTTAATATTAAAGTCTCCGAGCAGTAAAATCATATCAGAGCTGCAATTGTTAACGGTGTCCGCCATTTGTAAGAAATCGTCGTACCACTTAAATGATGCAGACGGATTTCTGTAGACAAATCCAACAAGCAAAGGGACCGATTTGTTTGTATTCACCTCAACCCACACGCTTTCAACAGAGTCTGATTCCAGGTCTGTTCTTCTGCGTGTAAAGTGCGCAATAGAATCAACAAACAGCTAACCCTGTTTGTTGAGGACGTACAGGATCGCGCCGGATTACAGAAAACTCCGCTATTGAAATGGACAAATCACTTATGTCAGAATGTAATCGGGACTCTGTGATTCCAAAAATGTGAAAGGGGGTGGGTTGAGTCAGAAGGACGGTCAAATCGGGAATCTTATTCAGCAAATGATAGATATTTAGATGTCCCACGTGTAAACTGTGAAATTGTAATGAGCTGATCGACATCTTAAAAGATTAGAAGTTTAAGTTAAAGAAAATGAAAAAAAAGTATATGAAATAAAATAGTACAGGAACAACGTTTCAGATGTAATGTCTGAACTTAACACAACAGTCAATAATGGCTTGCACACGTGACGCAGAATGTCCGACCGTATATTTGTCTCGGCAGGAGCACTAGCACTGTGATATTGTTTTAAATAATAGAGATCTATAGAGTCCGGTGTGAAACATTAATTCCACAACTACTGTAATTGTCTAAGGCGCTGAGTCACTGAGAGTCAAATTTGAGAACAACACATGAGCTTGCTTTACGGTTTGTTCCCGAACTCGGTTATGTCAGACGAAGCAGAGATTCCGTGGCTGCTGGCAGGGAGTTCAACGAAAAGAAAATTATTGTCTTTCTCACTTACTGGTAAATAAATACGGTATCAATGTCAGGTCATTTAGAAGTCGTGGACCCGGCTAGGCAGCGGCCACTGATGCAATGACGGATAAGGCCCAGGGGCGTGTGTTGTCATGGTGATGTAAGGCTGCTGCGGCACACCACCGCAAAAACTGTAAAGCTGCGGTAGGAGCTGTGGCGGTCCAAACACCCGGGGATCGGTGTTGCACCCCGTTTCAGTGGTTATCTCCCTCGATTCGCCACGCTGATTGTAACGAATTGAGGGAGACAACCAGTGTGCACCGTACTCCTGCCATGGGGAGAGTTGATGGGGGCCATAATATTGCGTCATTTTCGGCCATGGTAGTATTGGCGGCGTCTGTTGAGGGACATCAAAGGACTGCTGTGGCGGCTGAACCGGTGGCTGCAGTGGCAAGGATGACGCAACGTTGACGTCAGCGTGACACGCGGAGCCAGGGGAAGTTGCCTGCTGCGCATTACGTTGTCTGGTATTAGTGGTAACATTACAGTTCCTCTTCCACAGTGCTGCAGCCGGACTTGAGATGCTGCGCGGAGAGCGTGGCCGGCCGCGTGGCTGGTCGCTGCTTTTCATGCCCTTGAAGCTGGGATGAATCAGGTCGTGCCCGTCTTTTCGATAGAAGGCAAGACGCGAGACACCGGCAGCTGTGAAGGTGGCCGTGTTTTCGATAAACACAACCCCAAGCTTGCGAACAGAGAAGGAGCTAGCTCAGCTGGTGGAAAAGCTGGACAGTACAGCCATTGCGTATGGGATGGAAATCAGTGCAGAGAAGACCAAACTGATGACAAATAACACCAGTGGCATTGGCACTGACGTCATGATTGGAAGCCAAAAACTGGAAACAGTTAATAAATTCAAATACTTAGGAGCCATTGTGACAGATGAGGGATCAAAACCAGAAATACTGTCAAGGATTGCGCAGACAACAACAGCACTGACAAGATTGAAGACCGTATGGATGGACAGAAACATCACGCTCTGCTCCAAGATCAGACTGATGCGGTCCTTAGTCATCTCAGTGTTCTTGTATGCCTGCGAGTCATGGACCCTCACAACAGACCTTGAAAGGAGGATACAAGCCACTGAAATGAGATGTTTTCGGAAGGCTGCTTGGCATTTCATAGAGAGATCACATCACGAACGAGGAAGTGGGAAGCAGAATCAGGCAAGCCATCGGGCCCTATGAAGACCTATTAGCCATTGTGAAAAAACGCAAACTGAAGTGGTATGGGCATGTCACTCGTTCAGCAGGGCTTGCCAAAACAATCTTGCAAGGCACTGTGTAAGGAGGACAAAGGAGAGGAAGACCAGAGGAAAAGATGGGAGGACAATATCTCAGAGTGGACAGGACTGAGGCTGGGTGATACGCTAAGAATGGCAGAGAACAGAGAGAAATGGAGGGAGCTGGTTGCCAAGTCATCAGTGGTGCCCCAACGGTCGGCAAGACTACGGGATATAGATAGATAGATAGATAAGCTTGCGGCAGGCGTGACATAGGTTAGCGTTGGACAAGTCTATGGGAAGTGTCAGCCCACACTGTGTCTTGGGAGGTAGGATGCTGAAGGCGTGAAGACGGGCCTGAGGGAACACGCGCCTGCTCTGCATTATTAGTTGGTCCCACAGGCGGCTGGTCACTTCGCCAGTCTTACAGTCGTTAACACCCACATGCACAGTGACCACCTGTACATGGGGTACTTCAGTCTGTCGCTGCATCCAGTCAGCAAGATCTGCAGCTTTGAGGCCAGACACAGAGATTAATTGAACCCTCTCGCGTCGTGAAGTAGCCATCTTGCCACCCTTCATGTGCTTAAGCGTTGAACAGCCGATGACGAGATGTGTAGTGTCCGGCTGGATACGGCGAGTGGCAAGGTGTTCAGCTGGCGACTGACGGCGGGGAGGGTTGGTGTGACTGACGGCACGGTCTGATGTGTTCTGGTGCAGGGGTTGACCATCTGAGCCACAGTCGTTTCTGGGGGTGACAACAACAGGTATTGGGCCAGTATCAGACATGGACAGCGGTGGCGAAACCTCAAGGGTATTAGCACTCTGCTCGGTGGTAGGAGACTGCGGCGGCTGGACGGGGCTGGAGGGTGAAGGGGCCATAATCTTCTTGACCCGTTTCTTCATGTCACGTATGGTGTGGATTTGGTTTTTCTTGCATGATGACAGGCGGCTAATTTTGAACTTCAATATGGTGCACCTGATCGTGCAGGCCGGTCAGTTCGCTATCCGACACCTTACACGTGTTATTGGCTTTTACAGCAGTATCTCGAATTTGGTCGTCTAGCTCGCTAATCCTAGCTAGAGCGGAAGCCAGCTGCTGTCTGGTGTAAAGCAGTTCCCGCTTGACTAACTGCATGTCTATGTGCAGGGAGCCAACAAGGACGAAGGTCTGTATGTTACACTACTGACGCGTGCCTCCACATCCGGCATCCGGATGTAGTTTCCGGTGACGTGCGTTATGGCTAGCGTCTGTCTGTAACTACCGGACTCGCCGGGCAGCCCTAATCAAGATAACGGGCCGGCCCTCCGGAACTATTACTTTATGGGAAATGGGTGGCATCTAATTAACAGGACCGTCGGTACACGGGGACGCCCTAATCACGTAACGGGACCGGCCCTAAACGAGGGGCTGGCCCTAAGTGAGAAAATGATTGATAAGGGCAAGGGTAAATACATACTGGGGGACACAACGAGAGAAGCAGAGACACAACAACGAGAGAGAGAGAGAGAGAGAGAGAGAGAGAGAGAGAGAGAGAGAGAGAGAGAGAGAGAGAGAGAGAGAGAGAGAGAGAGAGAGAGAGAGAGAGAGAGAGAGAGAGAGAGAGAGAGAGAGAGAGACGGAGAGGGAACACAACGAGAGGAGAGTGAGAGAGATGGACGAAAGTAGAAGAGAGAGCGACTAGTGAGAGAACGACCGAATTGTAGTCTGTGGTTGGTCTTGCCCAACCCCAGACAATGCTCTTTAGACTGAAATAAACACGAGAGAAAACCATCACTGGACTTCAGTTGTTTTACGTGTCCATAGTGCAACACGTAACAACCAATTTTGGTGCCTCCTAACCAGGATGTCAGAACGGGTTTAGCAGAACCATCGCAGGATGTCAGAACGAGATGGAAGATAGAACAATCGCAAATTCCAGAACGAGATGGAAGACAGAACTATTGCAGAGGATGGCAGAACGACGCTATGTCAAAAGTACGACGACGCCGAGAACTGAAGACGCAACGAGAGGCAGACAGAAGATCGTGAAACGAGACTGAGAAGGAGCCGGCCGCAGACGAAAACGACCTCGGGCCACAACCACCGTCACCAACGCTGGACAAACAGGTGAGTGAACTTTTTGTGTCATCGCTACAATTTTGAGTAAGGGCCAGCAATATTTTGTATTTGTAGTGAAAATGGCAGAAGAATATGTAGGAAGACCACACCCATTTAACCCGGTGTTGGCCGCATTAGGCAATCAGAGGGGATGTCATCCTCTGTTAATGCGCAATCCATTTCACAGCTGATCCCCACCTTCAATGGAGATCAGAAAAAGTTTGCAGAATGGATGAAAAAATAGAAAAATATGCTGCACTTGTTGAGAGGAAAGCCGGCCTTGATCGCATATCAGGCTAGTAGTGGGGTGGTGAGCGACTTTATTGGTCGGTTTATTCAAACCAACGGGAACAATAGTTGGGAAGAACTGAAAAAAACAGCTAACGGTCCGATTCGGTGAGTTCAGGGACGAACAGTATGCACTGACCGTCCTACAGAGAGCCCGACAGGGGAAGGATGAAAGCGTTCCCCTGTTCGCAGAAAGATTGATATCGTTAGGGGAGAAGCTTTCCCTGACGAGGATGGTCCAATCAAAGACAGGCAACTGATAGCCTGCTTTATAGACGGACTTACGCATGACTACTTAATAATGAAAGTCATGCGGGAAGCGCCAGCTACGTCAGAGCAAGCCATAAGCATAGCCGTAACAGAACAGAATTTTCGGCAAATGTTTGATCTTAGAGTGAAACAGAAAAGTACTGTGACCAAATCCACAGTAGACCAGTATCGCAGGGATAGGAAAGAACCCATGGAAGTGGATCACTCTAGAGATAGGGGGTGTTTTCGATGCGGTTCACCACGCCACAAGGCACGCGATCGCAAGGCTAGGCGGATAAACGCAGTCGGTCAGCAAAAGTGGTCTTTGTCACAGCAAAGGTATCAACACGCGCGGTGTTGGCGATGCGGGGGTTACGGCCACCGACAAAGAGAATGTAGGGCTAGGATAGGACAGGAGCGACAGGGAAACTAGAACGTTCTGCATCACGAGAAGCCGGTGAGCAGAACGGGGGAAACAGTAGATCTTTTAGCATCAACTTAGCGGGGAGTCCAAAATGCATAGTCTTTAAGGTAGGAAGTCAAAAGTTTAGAAGTCTCATAGATACGGGGGCGGAAGTATCGTTGATTAGCAAGAAGTCGTATGAAAAATTTCAGAACAAGCCAAGGCTAGAGAAAAGAAGTGTATCGCTACAGTCAGTCAGTGGGGAAGCTTTAGGAGTTGTGGGCAGTATAGAACTGGACTTCAAAATTGAAAAGCAGTTGTTCAAACATCGTTTTTATGTAGTGAAAGAGATGAATAGAAATTTCATTTTGGGAAACGATTGGCTCGATAAGAACGGAGAACGCATTTATTTTGATTTGAAAAAGGTTAGGGTCGGGAATGCGTATGTACCTTACGAACAAGACATGCACATATCTTTGTTAGTCAGAGTACACAAGACGAGAGTATTGAAACCACATACAGCGGATATTTGTCAGGTTAGAATAAAGAGTACACAGTACTTCAGTAAAGAAGAATGTTTAGAAGTCTATGCGACAGAACAGATGGGGGGGGGGGGGGGGGGGTTGTTGCATCATCAATTTGACAAAGAAATTTCCCAGATTCAAATGGTCTGATCAGTGTCAACAGGCGTTTGATTTTCTCAAACAAAGTTTGTCAGTAGTTCCTTTGTTGGTATATCCGGACACGAGACGTCCATATGTATTGTACACGGATGCTAGTGACACATGTATCGGGGCGTGTCTGACGCAAGAATGTGAGGACAGCACAGGACTCAAGACAGAAAAGCCTATTTACTTTCTGTCCCATAGGTTGAGCCAGAGCCAGAAGAAGTGGTCTACCATAGAAAAGGAAGCATTTGCAATCCATTATGCATTACAGAAGTTAGACCATTATTTGCACAATGCGCAATTCGTTGTTCGCACAGATCACAAACCGTTGAAGTATCTCTTAGAGTCACCCATGCAGAATAAGAAGATTCAGATGTGGGCGCTAGGGATCGCAGGGTACAACTGCACCATAGAGTACATTCCAGGGCCACAGAATGGAATGTGTTGGCTGATTTGTTGTCTAGAGTGCCGCAAATAGACGGAAAGGAGTTAGTATCAGAAGAGACGGAAGAAATAGTTACAGAAATGAGCGACAATGCGTTCCATATAGGGGTGATTAATTCTAGTCAGTTTAGACTAAAGCAGTTTGCAAGTTGTCAGACGGATGATCCGAGAGAAACGTTAGAAAAGGTAGAGGTGACAGGGTTCGATATGATCACAGAGCAAGACAAGGATCCAGACATTGTTAAGTTGAAAGATCAGCTACTGAACGAGGAAGCACCGGCCAGTGTAAAAAGGTGGTATTTGTTCATAGAAGATGTCTTGTATTTCTTGTCGAACATTGATGTCGATCCAGTAGCGAGATTAGTGGTGCCATCCGATTTGGTGGAGCGTGTTGTAAACCAGTATCATGACGGAAATGGGCACATGGGCCTTGACAAGACTTACGACACCATCAAACAGAAGTATTTTTGGTCAAACATGTACAGGGGGTTGAACGCCGAATACATAGGTGGTTGCATTACCTGCCAGCAAAGGGTTTTGCAGAAACAGAAAGCCCCAGTGCAGGAAATGGACGTTCCTCCATATCCTTTTGCGAAGGTTAGTGTTGACATACAGGGTCCATTCCCTACTAGTCTGTCTGGGAACAAGTACATTTTAGGGTTTGTTTGCCATTACAGTGGATATCCAGAGTGCTTTCCAGCACCAGATAAGTCGGCAGAAACTGTTGCTCAAATCTTGATGGATGAGATAATTCCTCGACACGGCTGTCCTTTGCAGGTGGTTACTGATAATGGCACAGAAAATGTCAATCGGATCATGAGGGAGGTTCTCAGTGAACTAAACATAGATCATGTCTTGACGACCTATTATCATCCACAGTCTAACGCTAAGGTAGAAAGATTTCATCGTACCATGAATGATATCATGTCGAAGAAAATACAGGAAGATATCCAAACGTGGGATTTGCACATCAATCATGCGTTGTCGGCATACAGGGTTAGCGTTTCAGAAACGACTCGGTGCTCTCCGTTCTTTCTACTGTATAACAGAGATCCAGTGTTACCATTAGATAACATACTGAGGCCTAGACGGAAATATGTCGGAGAGGACCTTCATAAGGTAGCCTTAGAACAACAGCACAAATTGTTCACCCAGGTGCATCAACGGATAAAGAAATCGCAGAAGCGGGGGGCAAAATATGCAAACAGACAGGTCAAAAGTGACGAAATCAAAGTCGGGGACCCAGTGTACTATAAGAATAATTAAAGGAAAAACAAGATAGACAGCAAATGGAAACCTTACTATAGAGTGGTCGAGCAAACAACCCCAGTAACGAACAGGATCAGGAACCAGTTGACTGGTGAAGTAGTTAAAGTGCATGCAGAGCAAATAAGACTCGCTAAATTAGATGAGTGGCCTAAACCCTCAGCGGAAACAATTAGGCCCCTCAGAAAGACTAATTATGCGATCGCACCGGAAGACAGTTCTTCCAGTGACAGCGAAAATGTTGGCGACTTACTTTCAAGAGAAAGTTGGATCAAAAGACAGCGTAGGGAACGTGAGAACTCGTCTTCAGAAGATGACATACCTCTCGTGGATTTAGCAAAAAGGGTTAGACGCCAGAACAGGAGACAAACAGTCGAAGCAGAATCGGCTGATGTTAGCTCGGGCGAAGGCACATCAGATAACTCTGGTGATGATAGGATAAAGCATGTGGACGCAATCCTGCCTAAGTCAAGGAGTAAAGGGGTGAGGCGGTTATTACAGGCTATAGGAGATCTACTTTAGGCTTCATTTAAAATGCAACTCTCAAGTGGTATTGAGAGAGGATCAATCAGGAAATCGTGCAGGTAATGCAGTTTTGGGTGTATGAATATACAACTACGGGTGTAAATTACATTTTGCAGACGTGCAAGATGAGGTTCGTCCTCTGTCTCAGGATATTGGGTTTAGCAGATAGCGTTTATAATTTATTAGTAATGGCAGTAATCATGTCAATTGTAGGCGAAATAGTGGGAGTAGCCCGATATTTTGATTTGTTAAAAGCTGACCCTTTATCGAGACTTAGGCGAGGACATAGTGGGGTCACTCGACCTACACTGGACCCGGGATCGGTGGCTACAACTGTGGCGGACGACAATGACGTCTACGGAGCAAGTGCCTCCGCACTGATGATGGAAGACAGGGTGGAACTGAAGACGACATCGCCAGTCGTGAAATTCTACCCGGCCCTGAAATGAGGCGACCTACGAGGTGGAGGAATTATGTTGGGACTGTGAGCGCAACGGTGCCCATGAGAGACGAACAATTTCAGTGTTGACAATTAACTTTTTCTCTTTTATTTTATGTTGTATGTATTTGGATGGAATAGTTGTTGTTATAATTGGATAAGATATCACGGACTGATTTGAATTGTATTTTGATTGCGTAATGATGTGTAATTATATTGTTATTATGTCCCGAAGTGTAAACCCCCTGAGCAAGAAAGAAAAATAATCCTGAACGGGATGTATTTTTCTCGGGTTAGGGAGGAATGTTACACTTCTGACGCGTGCCTCCACATCCGGCATCCGGCTGTAGTTTCCGGTGACGTGCGTTATGGCTAGCGTCTGTATGTAACTACCGGACTCGCCGGGCAGCCATAATCAAGATAACGGGCCGGCCCCCCGGAACTATTACTATATGGGAAATGGGTGGCATCTAATTAACAGGACCGTCGGCACGCGGGGACGCCCTAATCACGTAACGGGACCGGCCCTAAACGAGGGGCTGGCCCTAAGTGGGAAAATGATTGATAAGGGCAAGGGTATATACATACTGGGGGACACAACGAGAGAGAGAGAGAGAGAGAGAGAGAGAGAGAGAGAGAGAGAGAGAGAGAGAGAGAGAGAGAGAGAGAGAGAGAGAGAGAGAGAGAGAGAGAGAGAACAATGAACAATGAACCTTTATTTTCCAACGGTAGAAGTTATTGGTAACAGGACCAGTTTTCAAACTTGCCGTTGCTACATCCACTACATAAATGACATAGACATGTAAACATACACATACCACACACTGACGCATGTATGCACTCGCTCACGCACGCCCGCCCGCACATACGCACGCACACGCACGCTCACACACACACAAACACAAACTTGCACACGCACGCACTTAGACACACACGCACACATATACACACACGCTCTCGGACACGCACTCCAGACATACGTACGAGAGGGAGAGAGAGAGAGAGAGAGAGAGAGAGAGAGAGAGAGAGAGAGAGAGAGAGAGAGAGAGAGAGAGAGAGAGAGAGAGAGAGAGAGAGAGAGAGAGAGAGAGAGAATCAATGAATCAATGAATCAATGAATCAATGAATCTTTATTTTACAACGGTAAAGATATTAACAATGCCAGAGGCAATGTCATTTTTCAAATCTGCCGTTGCTACATCTACAAACACAACAATTACATTACATTAATACATGTATAGGACGAACGCCTACGGTGTGTTGGGGGAGTTGGAGCAATGGTAAGGGGAAAAAAAAAAAAAAAAAGAGCAACAACACAGCAGCACTATACATACACAGCAGTAGAATGGGTACATTACTAACAATGATATCTACGTATAGAAAGCAAAGCTTGAAGATAGTTATGGCTGCGAAGATAAATGTTCAAAAAGACTTTTCTTGAAAGATGATACCGTTGGAGTGGTCTTCGTGTGGGATGGAAGGGAATTCCACAAAGTCGCCCCCGAGAATGCTAGACTGGTTTTAAATAATTCTATTCTGGTTTTGGGTACTACATATAGGCTTTTTGTATCGCCATAGCGGGACTGTGACCGGACTAGCAGCTGGGTTAGATATTCCGGAGTGTTGTCATTCCGAATCTTAAAAAGGAGAACACCTTTGTTGAATGCAAACTGCTTTTTGAGAGAAAGAAGTCCCGCTTTGTAAATCTTATCATCCGTTGTCAAAGTAGGATCAGGTAAAATTAATTTCGCTGCTCTTCTGTGTAAGGAGTTCAGTCTTTTTAAATGTACATCTCTGCAGCCATCCCACACCGTCGAAGCATAATTAATGTGTGACTGAATATGTGCATAATAAAATAATTTTCTGGTTTCAAAGTCAGTGAAGTGCTTCAGTTTGGACAGCATGAAAATGTTTCTTGAAACAGTTTTACACACTTTATGTGTGTGTGCCTGCCATTTGAGCTGATCATCTATGATAATTCCATGGAGGCGGTGTTCAGACACTTGCTCAATAGAATTGCCTTCGAAGGACAAATCAAGTGAAAGGGGGCTTAATTGGTGTTTTTGGCGTGTCGCAATTACCATTGACTTGGTTTTTGCTGGATGGATACTCATCGAATTACGTTCACACCAGGCGGACACCTCATCAAGGCTCTGTTGTAAGTCATCTGCAACCACATTAAGGTTTTTATTTGCCGTGTGGATTGACGTATCGTCAGCAAACAAGTCACATTCGACAGATTCTGACGTTAGGTGAAGAGGCAGATCGTTGATGTATAAACAAAATAGAAGAGGGCCTAACACTGACCCTTGAGGTACTCCAAACTTAACCTCCTTCACTTCAGAGTGTGATCCATTAACTACAACCTTTTGCTTTCTTCCCTTTAGATATGAACTAAAGAAGGAAACTGCTGAGACGTTTTTTAAATAATGACTAAGTTTGCTTATCAGAGTGTCGTGGTTAACCAGGTCAAACGCCTTCTTAAAGTCAAGGTAAATAACACCCGTCAGTTGCGAATTGTTTACGTTAGATAACCACTTATCTGCAAGTCTGCTTAGCGCTGTATGACAGGAATACTTCGGACGAAACCCAGACTGGAAGGGATGAAGCATATTATTTGTCTCTAAATACTGAGACAAATGTTTGTGTACATGTCGCTCGAGAGGTTTGCTTAACACGGACAGTAACGAAATCGGTCTATAATTATTCAGATTTCCCCTGTCCTTGGATTTCGGTAGTGGAATTACTTTTGCAAGTTTAAGCTGTGTAGGAAATACACACTGATGGAGACATAGGTTGTAAATGTATGTCAGCGATTCAACAATGTAAGGTAGGGATAGTTTCAGAACTTTAGGATTTATGTCATCAGGGCCTGATGACTTCTTGTTCGCGAGACTACTTATGAATTTACCTACTTCATGTATTGCAATCGATGGAATGCTAAAAGGAGTCACAGTCTTCTGATTGCAGTAGTTAATTAAAATATCGAAACACTTATCATTGACACTTCCTTGTGTTGAAAAAACTTCAGCAACAGACAGGAAGTGATTATTAAACATGTCAGCGGATAGATCACTAGGGATTACCGTGGATGCACTAGAGCCTCGGGTAAGGGAATTCAGGACGCGCCAAATAGCAGACCCGTCTTTGTTGTTTTTAATAGTATTTCTTACAAAGGCTTTTTTCGCTTCGCGTAACATATACTTGACGCGATTACGCTGCTTTTTAAACTCGTCAAACTTCTTTTCTCTCCTGAGGGTGTTCCTAAACTCCATGGCCTGCATCAGTTCTTTTGTAATCCATGGGGGTAGTACCGCGCTTTTGACACGCCTCTCCCTGAGGGGTGCGTGATTGTTGAGTACCCCAAGGAAAATGCTGTACCATGCAGATAGAGCAACCTCTGGGTCGTTGGACTTGGTTACTGAGTCAAAGCACGCATTACTAAGATCATGTAAAAATGCGTTTTGGTTAAAATGTTTAAAAGAGCGATATGTTACGGTGATATGACCTTTCTTTTTAGTCTTTGGAATTTGCGCAGCCCATTTACACACTACAGGGAAATGATCGCTAATGCTCAAGTCGGGAACAGAAACGTCAGTCACAGATTTAGGGTTATTGGTATAAATATGGTCTATGAGAGTGGATGATGCAGCAGTAATCCTAGTGGGTGACTGCACCAGCTGCACCAGCCCAAATAAGGAAGATGTTGTTTCCCACGCGGTGTGGGGTTTCAGTAAATTGATATTGAAATCACCCATTAGAATGATGTCGGTGTTTACTTTACAGACTTTATCTAAGTTACAGGTGAAATGGTCGTACCAACTAAAGTCAGCCGCCGGGTTACGGTACAAGAAGCCTACGTATGATGGAGCCAAAAAAGGACGCTTTACTTCAATCCACACGCACTCAACATCTGCGGCTTCTAGATCTTGCCGTCTACGGACTAAGTGTTGAATAGACTGGTGGATGTAGACGGCAATGCCTGTTTGGCCTGGGGAGGAAGGATCTCTTCTGATTACAGAAAAGTTAGGGATACTAATGGCTTCATCACTGATGTTCGAGCTCAAGCGTGTCTCAGTGACGCCAAACAAGTGAAACGGTGACGGTGTGGGATTGTTAAGAAAACAAGCTAAGTCAGGTATCTTATTGTAAAGATGAAACACGTTAAGATGGCCTACACGTAAGGTACATTCCCTTATGCTCGCTTTCGCCATTGAGGCTAGCACAGGCATAAAAGATTATAACACAAAAAGAATGTAAACTGTCTCACAACACAAAAGAAACACACACACACAAAAGTAACAATCAAAGCAAACCGGATAGGTAAAGGTGAACCGTCAAAGAGAACTACACAAAATAATTTGATAAACTGACAGTGCAATAAAACAAATTAAAGCAATAGCGCGTTTTCACTGCAAACAAGATAATGTCCAGTTTTGCGCTGATAATGTCAACGAATCTGCACAATCTATACCACAGAGCCAGCGGAAAAGACTATTTTCCACTCGCCCAGCGGTTTGAGTGCAGAGGTTTTAAGTGACCTCTGATTCTTAGTATAGATGTGGCACAGCGCACAAACTAAGTCACGCGTTGCGCTTTTCAATAATTAAGTCACAATCACGTAAGACCTGTGACTTTATCATATGGATAGTGCCTTGTACTTGTACACCAAAACCTGTGGACAATGTCATTAGCAACACAGCCCGTGCAACAGTCACCACTGGCCAACAGTCTAATCTTGTCAAGAGGCACGACCGTGCACACACACTAACGACATAAAAAGGCAAAATGAAATGTTCCGATAGGAAAAGTCTGATGATAGTCACAAACTATAATCAAGTGTCGAGTCGTAATAATTATGAGATAAAGGCACCGTTCAAACTTCCATATGTAACGCGGTTAACGTCTCTTCGTGTGCACACTAACATTACATAATTATCAGATAGTCATAAGCAACGCGCATGAGAGAGAGAGAGAGAGAGAGAGAGAGAGAGAGAGAGAGAGAGAGAGAGAGAGAGAGAGAGAGAGAGAGAGAGAGAGAGAGAGAGAGAGAGAGAGAGAGTGAGAGAGAGAGAGAGAGAGAGACGGAGAGGGAACACAACGAGAGGAGAGTGAGAGAGATGGACGAAAGTAGAAGAGAGGGCGACTAGTGAGAGAACGACCGAATTGTAGTCTGTGGTTGGTCTTGCCCAACCCCAGACAATGCTCTTTAGATTGAAATAAACACGAGAGAAAACCATCACTGGGCTTCAGTTGTTTAACGTGTCCATAGTGCAACATGTAGATGACGCTGTAGCTGCTCAGTAGCGGCGGCCCATCGCAGGGAAACAGGCTCTTTCACCTTGATGCCGGCTGTGGTTTTGAGCTGTTGCGCAACTGTCTGCACAACCGTAGCATCAACGGCGCTGTCCCCCGCAAGGGAGGTGGGAAGTGGCGGGTGGGTGGGGCCTGAAGGGGACATAAGGGGACTAGGCTGGATCGTGATAATGCCGTCATCAGATTCTGTCTTACGATTTGCGGCTTGATGGTGGATCGGTGTAACCACTGAACCTGACGTGGCCACTTAACTCAAGGGAGTGGAGGGGGTAGGGTTTGGGTTGGTGGCTTCGTTTCGCAAGTTGAGTGACATACATGACCCACTTCTCGCACTTAACGCCCTGGATGAGACACGTGCCTCCATTAGATCGTTTTTGTTCCTGTAGTAGAGAGTGATAGTGATGTACATGACGCCGGCCCGCCATATCTGTACGAACGACTTGGCCAGGGGGTCTGGAAGAGCAGTGTTCTTGCTACGCAAGTTGAAATCACGGAGGATAATATCATTCTCCTCAAAGTCGACGTCTCTCCAAACAACATAAAAGCTTTCGTTGTATTTTTTCAACAGATGGTTGTACCTAACGTTGAGAGCCTTTCGCCAACGCTTCAGGACCGTTACATCACCAGTCTTAAACACCTTCTGGTTGTCATCTTTGGTGTGTATGATGGTGGGAGTTGCGGTGGAGCCAAGGGGATGGATACGGGTTGGCTGGTTTCCTATTACGGGGTACAACGTCGCCATTGTGTAGCAGATGTACATGAAATACCAGCGGGGTGGGGTGGAGTGTCAGATAAGGGGATAGGCAAAAGGAAGGGAGGTAGGGGTGAAGCGGGAGTGGGGCTCAGTGGTAAGTTGAAGGTACGGGATTGTCAGACTCTGAGCAATTTGATACTTAGCAAAACACCGCGAGGAGCTGAAGGATTAGTAACACGGTGTTTGCACAGCTGTGGGTAGGGGGCCAGTGAGACTGGAGAAAGCGCTTTAACCAGCATCCGGCCTTTGGCGTGGTCAAGAGAGAGATTAGAAAAGAGAGATTTCCAGAGCTCCGGATTCTCAGGAGCCGGGCAGATACCCTATAACTATTTATTTTTGAACACAAACACTTGCAACGCTAACAACGCTAACATTTTCAGGAGAAGATCGGCGATCTTTTGGTTAAACGAACCTTAGCACCCCCACTAGTTCTATCACACCTACTCCTGAGAATCATCAACTGTATTGCCGAGCAGATACCCTAACACTATTTAATCCACTGGTGTCAAGTAGAACTTTGTACTTACTTAAAGGTTGTAGGTAACTTAAAGGTTTCCTCTGCAGGTTCTTTAAAGTAAGTTACAATAAGAACTTATAATTACTTACCATAAGAACTTATTAATTACTTACAAGAACTTGTCTCAAGTCACAAGATGCTGAGTCAGATTTGACAAGATACAAAGACAAAAAAGTTATTTTAAAAAAATATTCTGGGGGAGCTGTGGGCGTCAAATAGACAGGTGGCGTGTCATCTCTCTGTGAAGTGTATGACAAAAATATTGTTTGATTACC
Source organism: Semisulcospira habei (assembly GCA_036245525.1). Taxonomy (NCBI): domain Eukaryota; kingdom Metazoa; phylum Mollusca; class Gastropoda; family Semisulcospiridae; genus Semisulcospira; species Semisulcospira habei. The sequence goes on along the minus strand of BTPG01000003.1, from coordinate 200,442,729 downwards.
AAAACTGATTTTTACTTCCCTATAAGTCCTTGAAGTTTTTCTGTGGTTTCCTGTACCCCTATCCTTTTTCCTTCGGCTAAAAAACTAGCCTTCAGTTCTTCAATATTTAAAGGAGATTGACTACGCATTTTATTTTGTATTTCAGCCTTTTGTTGTTTGTAATTATTTAAATCATCCTGCACTCTCTTAAATTCATTGTCATCAATAAAATTGTCCTGCAATGCTTTACTAATAATAAGTTTTAAACTACTCAGTTTGGCACCAGCGAGCGTACTCAATGCTTCATGTTTTTGTAATTTTGTGTGAAATCTCTTGTTAATGCCTTCCAAACCAAAGCATGCTAGACCTGTGGCAATGCTAGCTCCTTCAAGACCAACGCCAATTAAACTACCAATTCCAGTTGATATCAATACAATACCCCTTACAGATAATCCGGCTGAAACTGCACCAACAGCCATAGATGTGTTTTGAACAGAATTGAAAATGGTCTTATACCTTCGTTTACACCGTGAGTATTTTGCCTCCTCTCCTTCCAAATATTTTAAGGCATCTGTAATATTTATTAATTGGAATGCGTCTGCCTGTAATGTTTTATCTGATGCAATTGGCACATGTGGATCAATTGACATAGTCTCAGTCATCGGTAGTTGCGGATACAAGTTCACCATTTTTTATGACAAATATTTTTTATTTAATCAGCAATTACATTTTGCAACTCATCAAAAGTATACAACTTACTGGCATAATAAAATGAAACAAGATCAATGTGTTCCAGTTTTATGTAACTCAGATGAACAAAAGTTGTTTTGTCGACCACCGCTGTAACTGCGGGTATACTGCTTGAAACTTCTATATCTGTGCCTTTTTTTAATAGCAATAAAGACCTTTGTTGACTCTGCCACTGTGTCATTCCACGTAAGTTTGATTCCCTGTGCTATATCTGCCTCTTTTACAGAAGCAACAGATCTCATGATAATTTAAAATACTATTGTCGCTTCTTTTGCCATGGCAAAGTTTGCTGGTGAAAACACAACTTCTGTATCTGTTCTATTTTTTCTATGCGTAAGAAGATATCTCCGTTTTTCATACTCTTGCACCTTTAGTTTTTCTCTGCTATTGTTGTCTGGGGCAAAACTTGGAACAAGGCTTACAATGAGCGGCCCAGAGTTAACAACTTTTCTAAACACTAAGGCGCCTTCGTCATCAGTATATACATAAGGACTAATAAATTCCAACTTTATGTCCCAGTCAATTGTTGGTGGCGGTGCAGGCACAAGCAAAACTACCCACTTATTACCTACATGTATTAAGTTGTAGGGCACGTTATTTACTGGAACAGGTACAGGAACATCACGCAGCTGACCATGTTTAGGAATCGGTTTGTCAGTGCCATCTTTCATGTCATTGATTACTTTCCGCTTGTACATGCCAGTTGAATCAAGTTCAAAACCATACACTTCCCCCACCTCCCCTTCCTTTTCAAAATCCTGCACATCAGCCAAATATTTCAACTCTGTTACCGGACATGCAACTGGTATGATTTTCGTCTTTGGACCAGCACTCATTTTTATAAACAAAAATAAAATTATTTAACTTCTAACACAACACTAAAATCATGCATTGCAACTGGTTTGCCATCCTGATTAGTTACAGAAAAACACAGTGATTCAAAGAAACCAGAACCTAATTTCTTAAACTGTGCAGGAAATCTAGCAACCACACTTTCACAATAGGGTGCAGTTCCAGTTGGCAAGCATCTCAACAAAGTTGATGGCTTACCATTGTAAACATTTTCAGTCGTGTTTAGTTCTTTTAAATAAACATTTAATACTGTGTGTACTGACAAATGGACAGGATATCTTCCAGTTACTTTAAGTTTATTTGGTTTCAATAGACCTTCGTCTGATAATGACCATTCCTCATCTGGATGTATTATTACTTGGCCTAAAAAACCAAGTAGCCTTACAAGCCTATCTGATAATGACACGTCCTGAGAAAGCCTTGTTGCTGTCGGGACGTTAAGCAATGTACAATCAATCAACTATCTGATAATGAATACTGACTACCTTTCGGAAATTCTAATGTAACAAGTAAGTTAGCTGGATTTAAAGTTGCTTTTATTTTAAATTCATTTTGAAACCATTCAGCTAAAGTACAAAAGTCATAATACCCAGATCGTAAAGCATCACTCTTCTTTCCACCATCAAGAGTTCCATATACAAAATAATTATCATCTGTTACATTAAACCACTTAACAGTGTAAAACATTTCATGGATAGCTACAGCCTTACTACCATCACGATTATCAATCCCATTAGTTAACCACACTGGTTTGCTTGTGTCAAGATTTGTTAAGGTAATAAACATTTTTATTATCTCATAAAAAAGAAGGATGGAATTTAAATCACCAACAAGCGTAAGCACAAACGCATTTCAATTTAATGTAGATGCCAAGTACAATGTCGCACCTACTTATGAACAGAAAATAATTCAACTAAACCGGCTTGATATTGCTGTGTCGGAACAAGATTTATTTCAAGTCAAAGTACCCAATCCGTTTGACCATTACCTAAACCCTCCAATAACAGATGATTCAACTGCAAGAAAGTGGACATCAAGACCATTACAGATGTTTCAAAACCAACTTAACTTTGCTATACTGTGTTCTACTACAGAATGCGGTATTTCATTTACAGACCACTTGAATCACTCAAACAAACTGATTAGGTCTGTCTACCATTTTCACACGTATTACCAGTTAAGACGAATACTGTCAGAACTGCATACACCACTACCCACTGAATCCAGTTTCAACAGGTTTAACAACCCCATGGATATGAAAGCATTTGAACGCATCTGTAATGAGTTTAACATAAGCACTAAGTATGACTTCACACAAAAACTTGATGATCACAACGGCATGGGTACATTGTATTATGCTATGAGTCACAGGCAATACCCACAAAATTACTACTCTGGTTACACTTCATTCTCACAAAAATCACAAGTCTGGTTAGGCTCAATAGAACAGAAACAGTCTAATGCCTGGACCACATTTATTTTAGACAGGAGTGACGGATTTACTTAAGCGGGAGTCGAGCGCATAAATGAGTCTATCAGAACATATGTATGGTGTATACTAGGTGCACAATCACTAACAGAATCGAATATTTTGAATGGAAGTGGGAAATTCGATTTGCAAAAACAGTTTCTTGCTAATCTAGAAGATTCAGTAAATTCAACAGTAGATCTCCCATCAAGCATACAGCGCTATCAAGACGTTCTCAGATATGCCAGCTCAAAAGTTGACTTTGTAGTAGGCATTGGGTTATACATGTTACCGTCTGACCTTCAATTACAAATGGGAACAATAACAAATTATAATAATGAAATCATTGTTGCTGGTCGTGATCAGAAATTAGGACTCAATAAATCTGTAAACACACACTTACAGTCATTAATAATGCCAGCCCTGGTCCCAGTAACATCACCACCCGTACAGGCAGTAACGCAAGTAATGTCAGTAACAGCCCCAGCCCCGGCACCATCACCTGTACCGGCACAAACACCAGCCCTGGCACCAGTACCAGTACCATTAAACACACATGAGTCAGAGAGAACTGCATTGGTAATAGGCCTCACTGGACTAGGTATATTACTTCTTTATCTGTTTCATTAAATAACCTATCATCAACCCTGCTACTGACACCAAAAATATCAACACATGCTCCGCCATAATCCCCACTACCTTTGCTGCAGTATTGATCATCCAACTGACAACACTTCCAATTATGCCAGGCAATGCATCCATTCAGACCAAAAAGGTGACTGCCAAGCATGTAATATGCAAAGAAGTACCCAACGGAGAAAGAAACACGCTTAGAAAAGATGGGTACAACACAATTTATTATTTATTATTAGAAAAGACGGGTACAACACAATGCATCCATTGCTTTCACAGCCAATTTCTTAAGCAAGTCTGATATATGAGACAACTGTTTTTTTTTTTACCCAAGACTGTAAATCTTTTGGATCACTTGGTGCTGGAGGTTCTGGAGGAAGAGCACCACCCCCGGGTCCCCCGGAGACAGCCAACACAACAGTACTGATAATAAATCCAAGAGCAGTAATTAAACTCGCAATAGTGATACCCTGCTCTCTGAAAAGTGTTTTCAATCTCTCAGCCAATGTTGTGTCTTCGTGAAGTATTTTCTGAATAGTTTCCCTAATCCTGTTGACTTGTGATTTCAGTTTTTGTCTTCCAATACTAATTGCTTCTAACCTCACTGATCTTTCTATATACAAATCATTTAATCTGTGTTGTATTCTTTGTTTCATTTTTGTGTCAAGATTTTCCTCATCTGCAGTTGCTAATTTTTCCCTTTCTCTTTCTATTTGATTATCAAGCTCACCCAGTTTTGCTACATTATTTACCATCTCACCTCTTATTGTCTGCAGTGATTTATCCAACCCCATAATCTCTCATATTGACAAAGGTGGATCATCTATTGTTTTCATTACTTCATCAGTAAATGAGGTTTCTTGTATCACTGTGTTTGCTATTTCTGGTAGTCTTGTTACTTCAGTCATTTCAATTTCTTGTCCTGTTGGCAATCTTGTTTGCGTGTCATGAAGCACAGTAACAAGTCTAGGGGGCAACTTTTTACTAGTACCAATACCAAGGTAACGCTGCAGTGCTGCCTCACCACCATCGGTTTTGATTGTACTTAAAGCTCTAAACATAGCAGGGTTGTTTTTATGGGTTAGATTCACTTTTCCTCTGTCAACAGTATTTAAATATAAATGACCCTTGCCATCAAGTTCAAACTGATTAGGATCTATGTTGTCTGGGCGATCACCAACATGATCATAAAATGAGTTCACTTTGCTTTGTAAAAGTTCATGACGTAAACTGTAAGTATTTCTTGTACCAGTCATATCTGTTGCACTGGTATCATAGTCATCCATGACATCCATTTCAATATCATCATGATTAAATCCTCCTGCTGCCATTGGTTTTATTAATTTAATATTTTTGATTTTTGCATAATAAAATGACACAGTCCTATGGATCAAAGTTAGACCCATATAGAAAACTACGTGAGCCTCTTGGTGTTAAGGGCATTAGACAATCAATTGTCATCACAAACAATCCAAGTACTATAGACCAGAACCAAACACTTACAGTCAAGTTTCCAAACCTGGGTCCCAATGATGTTATTGTTCCTGGCACTGCACGCCTAGCATTTAATATTGAACTTTCATCAGAATCAGATGTAAACAGAACACTGGTTGACAATCTTGGCAGAGCAATTGTTAAGACCATCAAAGTAAAACTTGAAGGACAGGAAGTGTTTAGTCTTGATGATGCTGATGTGTTTTACTGCTACAAAGATCTTTGGCTTACACGACAAGAAAGAGAAGACCATGTTTACCAAGGCATACAGTCCTCAAACGTTGCTAAACTTAGAATTGATGCGGCTGACAAATCAACATCTGCAATTGAGGACGTTATATTAGCAGATACATACGGTAATAGATTTTACATTCCACTTGAATTTGAAATCCTCACAACACATTTGCCTTATTACCAAGGAGCACTGAATGACCATCTGAGTTTTGAACTAACTTTCAATGACTTTGCAAAAGTTATCAAAACAACTGACCCAGACGCAACATACAAGATCTCAAACATCTCTTTGGAATACAAAATTGTCACACACACTGAACTTGCCAGACTAATTCAAAATCAATATCAGTCAAGACTTCCAATTTATTATGACCGTGTGATAAGACACAGTACAATACCCAAAGACAAAGCTGATACAATGTGGAACATAAACCTTAACACACCTGCCAGGTCACTGAAAGGTATACTGATGTTGTTTATTGAACCAAAAAATCCATTCAAAAGAGATTCAGAAAAGTTTTACAAAACAAAGGTTACAAATTTATCCTGTACGATTGAGGGACGTCTTAATCAAGTCTATGCTTCGGGTATGCTGCCTTATCAACACTATGACGAGATCACAAAATGGGCGGGTGGGAGACTTAGAGAAAAACCAGCAAACATGGTGTGTAAAGATTTACATCTGTATGACGTAAGGATCAGTCAATACCTGACAGAAAAATACGCACTTTGGCTAGACCTTCGCAGTACAGACGATGACTATCTACATGGGTCAGGATGTACAGTTGAAAACGGCAGTGACGGAATAACAATTCAGATACAAAAAAAAAGACTGAAACAGGAGGAGCCATAAATATATATTTGTATCTGATTTATGATGCACAACTCAATATTGCAGAAAGCAGACTAAGTGGACACTTGTATTAAATTATAATTAGTATTAAAATGAACTTAATGACACTCGACCCACACTGTGGATTGTTTTGTGGTGCCACTGGGTGTGGAAAAACTGAATTTGTACTTAATCTGTTAAAACAAGATATATATACCATTTCAAAAACATTGTAATATTTTGTCCTACGATCAAACACAATAAAGCATATCACAACCGTTTATTCATTTGGACTGACAGCAATATCTATTTAGTTGACCCTGAGAAAAAACTGAATGACTACCTGCAGTATTTTTACAAACAATTTTAAGGACAGCCAACGTTGTTTATTGTTGATGACTGCTCTGCAGAGAAAGACATTGTTAAGAAGAGAAACACACTAGCAGAACTGGCATTTAGTGGCAGACATGCAAATATAAGTGTATGGATTCTCACTCAAAAATATAATGCTGTACTGAAAGATTTTCGAGAACAGTTAAAGTTTATCTGTTTGTTTTACTGTAAGGACCATGACAGCTTTGAAGACTGTCTCAGAGAAAACGATGTCATACCAAATAAACATGAACGAGACTGTGTAAAAAATAAACTGAAATCAACTAAGCATCTAAAGCTTATCTTAAAGACGGATCAGCCCACAGGGTATGGGTTAGTAAATTAATTTATACTTTTTGTTTTGTCCATAAAAAATGACAGACGGACAAACCATTGGCATCACAGACTGCTTCAAAGATGTTGTACACTTTACTCAGATAAGAACACCTCCCAAACAGCCTGACATAAACCTCTTAAAGTCATCAGCAATATATTTGTCTTATAATATGATGAGCATCCAAATGTGGAGTGTTTGACAGTTGATTTTAGGACACCCACCTTAAGAGTTAAAAATAATAACCACCAGGGCTGGTTTGAGATACTTTGTGAACAGATATTTCAACAACTACGCAAACTAAATGTCTATATTAACAGTGTTACAGTCAATAAAGTGGTATTACATAAGGTGTAATTTTTCTATTATTATTTTGTCTGACAAATAAAAATGACGGACAATGCTCAAGGTTTACGTAACGTGTTTCACACAACAGACTTGCCTATATCTAATAGTAACAATGTTTATGAATCAATAGAAATGTCATTTTCTGTCATACAAGATAATCTTCTTACAGGCAGTGTAAAGATTCAGATTGTTGCAAAAATAGAATTCAGCAGAGTAGATGGTGAAGTGATTGTTTCGTATATCTCAACAAGACAACACACAATTAACACAAGAAGAGAATTGGAAGACGTGTTTAAAAACAGACTATTGCCTGACTTTCTAGAAGCAATTGACAGAGCAAGAATGAAAGGGTCTGTTTGGCACGAAGGTCATGTGCATGAACTACAATTGAAACAGTCAAGGTATCATCCTATACTAGGCAAATCATGGATACCACTGCCAACAGACGTTGCAAACAAAAAGGCTGTAGTCAATATTCAGAACAATGATAATTTTTGTTTCATGTGGTGTGTGCTTGCTAAACTACACTTTGTAAAAACAAGACCTGATCGGGTATCTAACTACACCAAATTTGTAAATAAACTTAATTTCAGTGGTATTGATTTCCCTGTTAAGGTAGAAGACATAGATTTGTTTGAACAATTAAATCCTGGCATATCTGTAAATGTATATGTATGGGATAATGAGTCTGTTGACAAGTTACAACCCATTAGAGTATCCCCACTTGCTCCCACCTATGGACAGTCAGAAGATAAACATGTTGACATGTTATTAATTGGTGATCACTACACAATTATCAGAAGTATGTCACGTCTAATTCATGGGCATGTGTCAAAACACAATGGCAAACAGGAAGTGTGTAAAAGATGTTTGCAAAGATTTTCCTCTATTTCAGTAGCACACAAACATGTTTTACATTGTAGGTCAGCTGATGACATACAAACAGTACTTAAGTATCCAGATCCTGGTAGTCAAGTATATTTTAAGAACTATGGAAATCAGCAAAAGCTGCCGTTTGTAGTGTATGCTGATTTTGAATCACTGGTTGTACCGTATGAAGGTCCTGTTCCAGAATCATTGCCAAAGACAGTAAAATTGAGTGACCAAGTGGTGTGTTCTTATGGTTATATTCTTGTTAAGTCAGACGGTCAGCATACAGAACCTGTTATCTACAGAGGGGAAAATGCAGCATGTCTGTTTTTAACAGAAATGAGACAACTGTATAGTCAGGTGGTACAATATCTAGAAAACAATCAGATGCCTGTGATGATGACAGAAGAAGATAAACTGAATTTTGATACAGCTGTGATGTGTTGGATTTGTGAAAAACCCCTGGGAGGTGACAAAGTTCGTGACCATGATCACATAACTGGATGTTACAGAGGTGCTGCACATAACAATTGTAACTTGTTATTAAAAATAGATCCTAAGACATATAAGTTACCTATCTTTTTTCACAATCTCAGGGGATATGATTCACACATTATCATGCATGCTGTGGATGAGTCTTACAAAAAAATTAGTTGTATTGCCCAGACAACTGAAAAATATTTGACGTTTAGATTGGACAACAAATTAGTATTTTATGACTCCATGCAACATTTGTCATTAGGGTTGGCTAGTCTGGCAGATGGTCTGACTGAGTTTCCAATAACAAGTAAATATTTTGAGCCAGACTTAATTAAGAAAGGAGTGTATCCTTATGAGTACATCAGTGACTGGGTTGTGTTTGAGGAAAGAAGACTACCACCAAAAGATAAATTTTATTCTACACTTAATGGAAAAGGTATTTCTGACTCTAATTACCAACATGCACTTGATGCGTGGGATAAATTAGGGTGTCAGACAATTGGTGACTACCATGACCAGTACTTAAAGGCTGACGTTCGCTTGCTAGCAGACGTATTTGAAAGTTACCGCGAAAAGGGTCTATTGCACTACAGACTTGACCCGGCTTGCTACATAACTAGTCCTGGAATGACATGGGATGCATTTTTAAAATCCAGTAAGATATTTATAGACCTGTTGTCTGATCGGACGATGGGTGAAATGGTGGAACGTGGATTGAGGGGAGGCATTAGTATTGCAGCAAACAATTATGCAAAAGCCAACAACAAATATCTAGATGACCTTGGGTTTGACCCCTCAAGGTCAAGGTCATTCATTACGTACCTTGATGCGAACAATTTGTACGGATTCACGATGTGTGAGTTATTGCCCTTGAAAAACTTTTGTCAGTATGATTTGTCACAGTATGACATAACAGAGTTAACAAACAATATTATGAATCATGACCGGAATGACGCGAAGGGTTGGATCTTTGAAGTCGACCTAGAGTACCCACACCATCTACATGATTATCACAATGATTATCCATTAGCTGTTGAGAAGGTGAGTATGACAGGGAAAAAAGAAGACACCAAACTTGTGCCAAATCTGAATGACAAATTCAATTACATTTGTCACTATCGATTGCTGCAGTTTTATATAAGACACGGGTTAGTACTAAAGAAAGTTCACAGAGGAATTCAATTTGATCAGAGTGCTTTCATGAAAGATTACATAATGAAGAACACAACATTGCGTGCCAGGGACGGCAACACTGCATTTGACAAAGACTTCTTTAAGCTTATGAACAATGCCTGATTTGGCAAGATGATGGAAAATCCTCATCACCGCAAAGATGTGAGACTAGTAACAACTGAATCGGGTGCAATTAAACTTACAGGTAAGCCACAGTACACAGGGACCAAAGAATTTCATTTATCATTGTATGCAGTGTCACTCAAAAAAAAGATTGTTAAACTGGACAAGCCAGTATTCATTGGTATGGCAATTCTTGAGTTGTCAAAACTGTTGATGCTTGAATTTTATTATGATTACTTTAAACCAAAATATCCTGAGTGTCGTCTGCTGTACACTGACACTGACTCTATGATCATAGACGTGTGTACTGAAGACTTTTATGAAGACATGAAAACAGAGTTACACATGTATGACACGTCTGATTATCCAAAGGAACACCCGCTGTATAGTACACAGAATAAGAAAGTGCCTGGTAAGTTTAAAGATGAACTGAATGGTGTGCCTATTGTTGAGTACGTTGGTCTGAGATCAAAAATGTATTCTATACTGCACCAAAAGGGAAGTCAGTCAAAAGCCAAAGGAATAAAAAAAAAAAAAAAACAGCAATAAAAAATAAAGACATTCGTCATGAACATTATAAGGAAGTGTTAGATGGTGCATTAATGCTTGATTATCCAAACAAGTCACTGAGATCAAATAGACACAATCTTGAAACGATTCAAACACATAAGAAGTCACTTGCAGTTGGGGACACGAAACGAGTGTTTCACAGTAAAGAGAAGGCTTATGCACCCGGACATTACAGGCTTACGTTATCTGAAGACATTTGTGATGAACTGATCGATGAGTTAGTTACTGAAATGAGTAACAGTGTCTGGGGGAATAATCTGTAATTCTTCTCTGACAAATGCCCTCTGTGGTGCAGGGTCGTACAGGTAATAAATTGGTGGATTACTGGGGACTATTTTTTTTATATTGTGTACAGATGTAGACCAGATGGGGTCTGTTGCTCTGCGTCTGACGTCATTTTCGGCCTCTCCAGGTTGATATAGATATCTTACCTGTTTTGTAAACAAACTTGTGTCTGGCACTTTTGTTTTTATTTCTGACCCTGACGGCACTGTTTTCAATTTAATAGCATCTGCGGGTTTTACATGGCCTTCATTATTCATTGCTTTTATCACATGTGGCAATCTTATTACCCACTCAGTGTTACGTGTGTCATGCATGAGTTCCTTAGAATACTAGTAACTGAAAAGTCTCTCTGATAATTGCTTATTGAAGTTCTCAACAATTGCCTGTGATCTGTGCACACCTGGAATGCCTCGCCGCACTAGCACATTATGCTTTGCAAATAATTGATTAACTGCTCCTTTGAATTCAGATCTGTCATCGACCTGCACAAGCCTGGGAAATTTTAAAGGGCCTCGGCTATATATTTTTGATAATGCTGTTGCTACAGTTGAGGCATTTTTGTCAGTTATGGGTTTGGCGTCCTTGTACCTTGAAGCAATGTCAACAACAGTTAATGCATATTTGTAACACCTTTTTCTTATTGTATCATGGGGTAGAAACAGAAGGTCCATTTGATGTGTGTCATTAGGGGTAGTGTTTTCAAAATGGGGTCTAGATATTTTTCTTGGTGCAGGGAGATATATTTGCCATATTGCCTGTTTTTGCAGCCACTGTTTTATCTCATTCAGTGTTACATCACCGCCCACAGCAGCATGTAATTTTTCTATATCAGATTTTTCCTTTCCAGTAGCCAATTGGGGAGTAATATATTTTTGATAACTTAGCCCCGGCGTCTGTCATTTTTTCTAGCAATGAAAAGTCCTGTAAAATAAACAAATGTCATTCCCACTAGAACAAAGATTATCTCCCCGTTTCTTTGTTCTGGACTGGGTTGATAGTAGTCACTTAGTTTTGGCTGGGGAATAGACATGTCTTCACCCGTGACAAGATAGTATTCCCTGATTGCATCAATGACATTACAAAATGTATGCTGTGCGTGACCCTCTAGTCTAAGTTTTTCATTGATGAAATCAAGTTTCTCAATTCTTTGTTTTTCATACGCCTGCTGGGCTTGTGCTAATTTTTTCTGATGCTTCATTATGATGCTTTAATTCTTCTGCAGATTCCTCTCTACCCATTTTTGAAAAAAGATAGTTTGATCCACTGAATGCCAGGGCATTGACAACGGCACCTCCCACAATAACAGCTAGTGTCGCCATAATATTTTTTATTTACATAGATATATTTTCGGGAATAATTCCTTGTTTGACAAGAAGGTCTTTCGTGGCAATTGACGCTGTGACAACTGCAACTATGCTGGATGACCTCGACTACGCCGATGATATCGGGCTGCTGGCAAGCAGAAACCAGGACATGCAACAGAAGACACAACAGTTGACACAGTCAGCAAGCTCCATAGATCTCAGGGTCAACATTAGGAAGACTCAAGTCATGAGGAAGAACACCATAGTGGGCGACCCAATCACCATCAATGACCAACCTCTGCAAGAGGTGGACGAGTTCACGTACCTGGGCAGCAAGGTTACCACAGATGGAGACTGCACAAGGGAGATCACCACAAGAATCAGCAAAGCCAACCAAGCCTTCGCAATGCTGAAACCCATCTGGAGGACCACAAGCCTGAGCATCCACACCAAGCTCCGTATTTTTAAGAGCAACGTGCTGAGTGTCCTTCTATATGGGTCAGAGTGCTGGAAATCCACTACCGCTACGGAACGCAAGCTGGAAGTCTTCCAGAACAAGTGCCTGCGACGGATCATGAAGGTCTTCTGGCCAAACATGATTACAAACGAGGAACTACGGAAGAGAGCAGGCGCAGACAGCATCGCTGAAACCATCGCCACACGGAGATGGAGATGGCTAGGCCACGTTTGCAGAATGTCACTCGACTCATTACCAAGGGTGGCACTGAGATGGACACCACAGGGGAAGAGAAACCGTGGGCGACCAAAGGAGACGTGGCGCCGAACCGTGGAGCGAGAGCTCAAGAACAGAGGCCTTACTCTGCAAACAGCACCCAAAATAGCAGCTGACAGACAAAAGTGGCGCTCCCTTGCCGTCGCCTCAAGCACCAGACGGCGCAGAGAGGACTGAACTGAACAACTGCAACTAATTTAGCCGAATCTTCAATGTCTAATCTGCTAAGGTCTGCAGATTTCTTTTTGAGGAGACTTTTTGCAAGCATAGAATAAGCTACTGCTAATCCGCTGATCACGGCAGAATGATAAACAAGATTCATTATATTCTTTGTGTCGCTCATTTTCTAATGCAATAAAAATTTAATTAATATTTTTATTTATTGCATGAAAAATGGGTCGACAGGTTTTGGTGTTACTGATAATGTGGCGACTTCTGGTTTTGCAGATGGAGTGTCTAATTTTTTGGTCACTGTTTGAGTTTGTGGCTTGTATTTTTTGTATAATTGGTAACCTGAGAAAACAAATCCGACAGCAAATCCAGCAGCTATATAATTTGTTATTCCAGGTTTGTGGTTAGTTGATAGTCTCTCACTTTGTTGTGGGTGTGACGGTAGTGATGGTAGTGACGGTCCTGACGGTCCTGGTGGTGTTGACACTTGTCCTGATGGTCCTAACGGTCCTGACGGCGGGTCAGTTACATGAGCCTTAAGCTGTAATTTTTTTTGTCTGTTATATTCGGCTAATCTTTTCCCAGCCTCAACCCTGCCTGGGTTTTTCTGTTTAGACACCGATTGAACTTGCATCAAAACAGGGTTCTGTTGTGGTGTCGTCTGTTGGTCGTCCATTTGATCTATCATTTTCTTTTTTTAGAAAATTTAATTTTGAAAAATCAATATGGCTCCCAGTGACAAGCAACATTACCATAGGAGCAAGATAATTTCCAAATTTGTAATACAAAAGGCATGCTAATTTACCAATTGAACTTGTTACTATTGGATTTGATCCCAAGTTGCAACTTAGGCTGTCAGTATCAGCAACAGGCAGGAAGTGACTAACAGCTTTTGTATATAATGATACTAAAGACCGACTCAGATCACGCGTCATTAGTGAAGCGATGTGATTTTCATAAATTAAATGTAATTTAATTAATTCATCGGCTGAAAGAGATTCTATATCTTGTGTCAGGTATTGTTTTCCGAGATAAGCTTTCGACTTCCCTGATACAATCACAGAGAGAAGCCGCTGTTTCTTAGAGTCCAAGTCTTTGTTTTCTAAAGTGCCAATATCATTCAGTAATAACAATTCATCCGAATTCATTTTATAGTGAAAAATAATTTATAATAGTAAAAACAAAATTCCACTTACCTTCTGGTTTAGGTTGTTTCGGCTTTGTTATATCCATTGCTTCCACTTACTGTGGCAAGCCTAACTGCATCGCATTCATAGATGCATTCAAGCTTTGAATTGAGGGGCTTTGTTCTAATTGTACTATTTTTTCACGAAAGTCATTTGCTTTCTTGTCATTCAAATGAATGGCTCTCTCTTTGAATCTTATCTTTTGAGTAGATCGACTGATAGTTTTTGTAATCTTTTCTTTTTTTTTCATTAAGTACACCATAAGTTATCATTTCATTTGCAAATTCATCATCATTGCCTTCAGCAATGTATTTTGCCAAAAATGACGTAGATTCTATCAGATCTTTTTCAATTTCAAGCAAATCTGATTGCAACTCCTGTGCTTTGTCCTTCAGAAGTTTCAGTTCATGGTTGTAAGCACCACCTTTTCTGTCACAAATGTTTAGTCGTTTGCGAAGAATTCCAGCTTGCTTAATAACGTTTGTTCCAGAATGTTCCATCATGTTGTGTTGGCAGTGCACTGATAAAGAGTTGTGTTTTCTTTAGAACGTTTTGGGCACGGATTAATCAATAAAATTAGCAAACAGTCACGCCAGGCATGGCTGGTAAAACCGGTTTGATGTGATTAATGGAAGGCCTGGGCGTGGCACTCTGGCAAAGAAAGGTGTATAGTACAAAATCTAAACATACCTGTGTGGACTGGAAAGGGGTGTTTTTAAAATACCCCTTTCAATGGACCCGACCAATTGAATAGCTTGACGGGCGAGGTTATTTCAGGGGGTGTGTGTTTTTTCATGTGCTTTTGCAAACAGAAAATTATTTTGAGAAAACTTGCTGTTGTTCAAACCAGAGTGTGGCCTCCTTATTTGTGATGACATACATTTTTCGAAATGGCCTAGTGATACAGTGACCAAAATTTGATCTACTTTCTTGTTTTGACCCAGTGACCAAAATTTGAACTACATTTTCATTTTGGCACAGTGACCCAGCATTTTGAGATAGGTTTGTGTGTGTGTGTGTGTGTGTGTGTGTGTGTGTGTGTGTATGTGTGTGTGTGTGAGGAGAAGATGAGGATTGACTACATCTTTTGGGTCTATGGTGTTATGCCGCGTATGGTGCGGCATGTGCCGCGCATGGTGCGGCATGGTGTGGCATGTGCCGCGTATGGTGCGACATGTGCCGCGTATGGTGCGGCATGTGCCACGTATGGTGCGACATGTGCCGCGTATGGTGCGGCACGTGCGCGTATGGTGCGGCATGTGTCGCGTATGGTGCGGCATGTGCCACGTATGGTGCGGCATGTGCCGCGTATGGTGCGACATGGTGCAGCATGTGCCGCGGATGGTGCGTATGGTGCGGCATGTGCCGCGTATGGGCTCCTGAGGATCTTGTAAAACCCCATGTTGTTTATGTACACAATACGAGGTATCCAGGGGGTTTAAAATAGAGGCTAACAAGGCAGTCTTGGCTGCAGTTAAATCAATACATACCTCTGTGTGTGTAGTGGGGTGAAAAAATCAATACCTTGCTAGTCAGGTGGGGGCTGTGTTTCAATCGTGTGTTTGTGTTTAAAATTAAATAGTGTTAGGGTATCTGCTCGGAAATACAGTTGATGATTCTCAGGAGTAGGTGTGATAGAACTAGTGGGGATGCTAAGGTTCGTTTAACCAAAAGATTGCCGATCTTCTCCTGAGAATGTTAGCGTTGTTAGCGTTGCAAGTGTTTGTGTTCAAAAATAAATAGTTATAGGGTATCTGCCCGGCTCCTGAGAATCCGGAGCTCTGGAAATCTCTCTTTTCTAATCTCTCAAGAGGCACTTGAGTCTGGCAGCTTGATCACGAGATATCCCGCTGACGCCAGTCACGTCACCGGTAACCGACAGGGCAACGGGGAAGATACTTTATAGAAAACATATGGCGAAAGGATCGTGTACAAATATGATGGTACACACAAAGTCCAAATGCGCGTAGTGCCTGACAGCCGTGAGCAGTATTTTGATACTTTCACTTAGTAAGCACACACGATGACAGTCCGTGTAGTCCGTGTAAAACTCTCGGCAAGCTAACACAACCAGACACTGGTGTCAAAAGCCTTTTTTCTCTTCACATAGTAATGATAATTTTCAAATATACTGGGACACAAACACAATTACAGTATGATTAGTGTTCCATATAAAACATTTGCAGCACAAATTTCGATGAAAGTAATGACAGTAAACTCGTGAATAGTCACAGTATTCCAACAATACAAATTTGCGCAACTGATAGGCTCAGTTTTCAAGAACACTGAAGCACGAACATAATCACAATATAATATTCCATATGAAAAGGTTGTCCATATATGCAGCACAAATTTCGATGTAACTGACGACAGTAAACTCCTGAATAGACAGAGCTTTCACAGTGTTTGCACAATCAGTCAGGGGTCACGCTCTGCTGCACATTGGTCCGACCCGCGTCGGACGTCCGGTCGGGACGGCGGTCGGAATAGCTATAATAGAGAGAGAGAGAGAGAGAGAGAGAGAGAGAGAGAGAGAGAGAGAGAGAGAGAGAGAGAGAGAGAGAGAGAGAGAGAGAGAGAGAGAGAGAGAGAAAGAGAGAGGAGAGAGAGCGTTAGCGTTTCGATCAAGAAGCTAAATGACCTTTGGGAACACGTTTGAAGTTTCGTTTGCACAGTACAATTAATTTGTAGGTCAGTCCAACTGTACGCTCGACTGCGGTTGGTTAGGTCCTTGATAGTAGAGTTAACATTATGCAAGGATAACGCAAGATAAAACATTTTTTCCTTAATTAAATGTAATTGTGAATGCATTTTATGTCTGCCAAAATGAACGATAATAACTAGCAGTTTGCGATTTTGTCCTCGTAAGGTGCGGACGCGGAGCGGTAATCGACAATGACGTGACAAAATGTTATGGCTACCCGATTCTGCCGCGTAACTGCAGTTAAGAGAACGCGGCTTTCAGTATGCGACAATTAAAAAAAAATCCAAAAACAACTTAAAGTAAGCGCGACTGCTACATGGATACACGTGAGGCTTTCCTGCGCCAGCCGCCGAGCATTTTGTTTTTGGACGCCTTTCGCACCGCCGTCGCGTCGCTGTATGGAAACATACCTTTATCTTTATTATTGTTAGACGCATACATCGTATTATTGCACAACACGTGTTGAATGCGTAACGTCAAACAGTAGGGCACCTAAGGATAAATCAGAATACGTACCATGTACCCTCAAACGATAATCCGCAAAGCCAGGCCTTGGGTACGTGTTGCCTGAATCATGCACGTCACTGGCTGGAGGCACAGTCTTGCAGGTGTACATCGTATATTCGCGGATTGTGTGGTACACAGGAGACCCGCTGTTCTCTCGGAGAGGAACCTGTTGACCGTTCGGATTCTGAACCGTAGATGTGCTGCTGATATGGCAATAAACTGAGTTCTTAGAGCTAATCCTGTCTAGTCCATGAACGAAGTTTGTTGGATGCAGACTCATGTTTCTCCGGTTAAGATGACTTTTATTTTTCATGAGGCTCACATCAAGAAACCTGCTTGTCCGGTTGTCACTGCTGTCATTACCTAAACCAAACCGATCGTCCATCTGGTTAAGACCAAGTCCAATGCCAAACCGGCTGACATCAACCCCATCGCTCATCCACTTCACACCAAGCCCACTGCTTATCTTGCCCGCGGGTTGTCGGCTGCTTATATGGTATATGGGTAAACCTCTGTCCTTTCCTTGTTCGTTTTGATGGTGACCGTCAAGGTGGTGGTTAAATCGCTGTTTGGCTGAACGTCCGTAAGATTTTCGATTTAACTTGATTATTTTGTCGATCGCTGTTCGTAGCACCTCGTAGACAAAGACATACTGGCCCTGCAAACAGACAAAAACGTTATTGTGGTTACGTTGACTGATAAAGACGCGGAGGGATGCTCCGTTCCGGTCCTTTTAGTTGTCGTAATACATGAACAATCATTGTTAACTTATAAAAAACGAATGCATTTTTAGCGGTGCGCCTGATCGTGTAGTGACTTAATGGGCCTTTCCAGTCTTAACTTTAGTTTTAGAATTAAAAAAAAAATTCGAACCTTTCATCTCTATCCTCAACAGATGCTATCCATTGAAAACGAATTCCTTGGCTTGGAGACTTGGTATTTTGATATAAACCTAACAGAGAAAAACAATCTGGCTTAAAATCGTAAACTTTTTGTTCTCGATTGGAGATGTTTCAATTGATTGCATCTGAAAAATCCTCCATATACAAATTAAAAAAATACATTTTCTGTATTAAGAACAGTTCGATGACGAACAATTTATGTGTATTTGCTAATTTCTGGATGAAAATTTATGATGTCAATTATCCCTGTCTACTGGTTTAAACATGTGCAGTTTAACAGAAATGAACTAAGGAAAGTGGTGTCTCGTAAACTGGAGGAGCGTCATGTCAGTCAGTGCCCTAAAGCAAGAGGAAGAAATTTTCTTTATAGTCATTCGTCACAGAAAAGAATTACACACCATTATTAAAAATAAATAAATGTATCATAATTTACTTAATAATTAAAAGTTAAAATAAATTAAGAAATCTGCTTTGTTCAACTTCCTGTCGTCTGCCTTCTCATGGTCAACCATTCTGCAGATCAGAGCCATAAGGATGGTCAGCTAGCTCATATGCCAACTTGCCCAGTTACAATCTCGTCCAAGGTACAGCGTCAAGTCGACCACGGTAAGAGTCAAGTCGCCCAACGCAAGTATCAAAGTCAAGTAACTCCAGATTTTCTCGCTTGCTTGTTCCTATGCTCTGTGTGTGGGTTAGTGGGTGTTTGGGGGGAGAGAGGGGAGGGAAGCAGGCACTAGACATACCTAGTAGAAGACAACAAAATGCATTTATAATCCCATTTCATAAGTGACGTTACCATATTGCATGAAGGCCCACCGGCTTACTAACACATCACATGTTAGTCACAAATCTTCATTTACATTAAGATGTTTCGTGTTGCAGATTATCCCCAAATGCCTTCACGTTGAGACTATATCTTGTAAGTAACTTTAAGATGTAAGAATAGAGTGTCCAAATCTCATAAATTGTTGTTGACACATTTTTAAACCTCTCACAGGGGCAATATCGGGCATACTCGATATTGAAGAGAGAGAGATGATGATGAATCTTTTTTTTTATTCAGGATAAAGCCATTAGGCAACTCAATGCCTGTCTTACAAGCTGTCCTGTAAACAGAAGAGACTTACAAGCTGTCTTGTAAACAGAAGAGAACACAACAGGAAAAGAAACATAGCATGCAAATAATAATAATAATAATAATAATAATAATAATAATAATAATAATAATAATAATAATAATAATAATAATAATAATAGTAAGATAAGGAAGCAAAACTACGGGAAAAAAACACAATAGGGGAATCATCGAAAGGAGGAAAAAAAAATGACAATGGAGAATTTGTAACTGCATCCGATGCAAAAAGCAAGAGAACGAACGCGTGCACAGCATTAATATTATACTCATCTAAGGCAGTGTCATAGAATCAGCAGCATCAATAGCGTATAGACACCGACAAGACAATAGATGATCAGTTAGCAAATGTAAGGAGAAAGAGAAAATATTTGACGTTTACGTGTTATCAGCAGTATTATTCTTATATGGCAAACTGTGACGTCACGCTGATTGGAAGTGAGTGTGCAATGCACGTTTAAAATGGGTTTTATCGGAAAATGATTTAATGTTTAATGGCAATGAGTTCCAGACAGAACTACCAGAAAATAGAAGGCTTGACTTGTAGAGATCTATCCGTGGGCGGGATAAGTGAAGCAAGTCATTCCTCGTATGTAGTTGATGCCGAGGGCGGAAGTTAATATCATGCGCAGATATTCCGGAGCTTGATAATGAAATATTTTGAGAATGAGGACGCATTTGTTAAATTTGAGTTGTTCCTTCAGTGTAAGCAGGCCAAGGGATTTTATTTTCTCGTCCGTGGAAGTAGGTTTAGGAAGAATTAACTTAACTGAACGACGATACAGCGAGTTTAGTTTTTTAAAATGAAGTTCACTGCATTCGTCCCACAAAGAGGACGCATAGTCACAGTGGCTTTTAAAGTGTGCGTGAAAGAACAATGTACAGCACTTTGTACTAAGAATATGTCTAAGTGTAGATAGCAGAAATACATTCCTGGACAAGGTTTTGCACAAACTGTCGATATGCGGCGACCAGTTCAGCTGGTCGTCAATTACAACTCCCAGTAGGCGGTGCCTGGATACTTGTTGGATAGGTTTATTGCCAAGTGACAGTTTCAAAGGGGCAGGATGTAGCTGACGCTTTTGGCGGGTTGTTATCAACATGCTTTTGGTTTTAGAAGTACTGATTAGCATGCGATTTTGCGTACTCCAATCTGACACTTCATCGAGACTTTGCTGGAGGATACAATTTAGCGTCGTTTCACGTTTGTCAGATGTATGCAGCGTTGAATCGTCAGCAAAGAGTTCGCATTTAACCTCAGGATTTGAGATGGAAAGAGGTAGGTCACTGATGAATAAAGAAAATAAAAGAGGCCCTAGGATAGATCCTTGGGGGACTCCGTGCCTAACTATACCTTCTTTCGAATACCTTCCGTTTGAGTACACCTTCTGTCGGCGGTTACTGAGGTAGGAGGAGAAAAAAGCTATAGAGTTCGAATCAAGCTTATATACTGAAAGTTTCTTTAAAAGAATGTTGTGATCGACTAAATAAAATGCTTTGGTTAGGTCCAGAAAAACTGCACCATTTAATTTGGAATTGTTTATTGATGAGAGCCAAGAGTCAACAATGTGAACGAGGGCAGTATGACATGAGTGTTTCTGTCTAAAACCGGACTGAAGAGATACGAGGAGGCGGTGATTCTCCAAGAATTGGAGTAGGTGCTTATGAACGTGTCTTTCTAGTGGCTTCGATAATAGTGAAAACACTCAAATAGGACGGATATCGTTTGGACTTTTGGGATCTGTACATTTGGGAATGGGGACAACTTTAGCATCTTTCATGGCATCTGGAAAAATACCTTGCTTGATAGAAAGGTTGAATATAAATGTCAAGGTGTCAGCTGTGTATGGAAGGGACAATTTCAGTACCATGTTGTTTATTCCATCCAGGCCACACGATTTACTTGTTAGAGTAGAAATATATTTACCTACTTCAAACACTGTCATAAGAGGTATGGAGAATGACGCACCTGTTGCAGACTCACAGTGTGTGCGCAGTTTATCAGAACAACTGTAACTATCAGTGCCACTGGAAAAAGACTGTACAAAGGACTCAGCAATATTTAAAAAGTGGGAATTGAAGTCGTCTGGAGTTATGCCTGGAGAGGTAGCAGCATTGATGGAACTCCTCTTCTTTGTAAACAAATTGATTGCATTCCAGACACTTCGGGTATCTTTACCCTCTGCAATAACTTTTTCCGCAAGAGTTTTATGTGCTTTTCTAACTAAGGATTTTACAAGATTACGTTGTTTCTTAAAATCCGCAAACTTTTTCTGCCTTTTTAAGTCATCTCTTATTTTCATTGCGTGAATGATGTCCTTTGACAACCAAGGCGGAAGGGTAGGGTGTTTAACGCGTTTAGTCCTTAGTGGGGCATGTTTATCGAAGACCCAAAGAAATAGCTTGTACCAAAGCGAGAGGGCTTCATTGGGATCATAAGTGTTATAAATAAGGTGAAAGGGCGTGATTGAGAGGTCATGAAGAAAGTCATCTTTGTTGAACTTTGTGTAAGACCTGTATGTGATGGTAGTGTGGTGTTTGTGCTGGGGTCTATCACGTTTAACGGAAAGATTAAAACAAGTAGGAAAGTGAATTTAGCTGTTAGATACTGTGGAGCTTTCTTGTAGAAGATTTTAAACATAAGTATGCACTTATTGTAAACGAGTTGTTGGCGAAGGCCAAGAAGTTTGAGACTTTGCAGTTTTTCAGTGGTAGGAATGGGTCTTATATCTACATTTTTAATGGCTCTTTTGTATAGTGAATTTAGTTTTTTGATATGCACATCACCGCTACCATCCCAAACAGTGGAGATGTAATCAACATGGGATCTAATGTGCGCATGAAAAAACATTTTTCGTGTATTTATCTCAGTCACACTTCTCAACTGTGATAAAAGAAATATATTTTTTGATATCTTCTTACAGATGTTAGTCACATGTTTCTCCCAACTTAGCTGCTCATCTATACGTATTCCAAGGAAGGTGAGTTCATGGACTTGTTCAATAGGTTGGCAGTTAGTGGAGGGGGGTGAAGTTGGTGTTTTTGTCGTGAGGTGATTAACATGCTCTTCGTCTTATCAGGATGTAGTACCTTGCGGTTTTTACAGCACCAATCAGAAACTTCGTCAAGACTGAGAGAGAGAGAGAGAGAGAGAGAGAGAGAGAGAGAGAGAGAGAGAGAGAGAGAGAGAGAGAGAGAGAGAGAGAGAGAGAGAGAGAGAGAGAGAGAGAAGGGGAGGGAGGGGTCGGGGTCCAGGGGTTCCGGGAACCCCCCCCCCCCCACCCCTTACGCAAATTTGGTTAAACAAGAAAGGCAAAGCCATGGCTCACGTGTATGACCGATTTACATATGTGTGACCTTTGTGACAATAAGGACTGGCTTCTGCACTAGCAAAATCCATGCAAGCATTTTTTCATACATCTGTCAACCCCCCGTGACCCTTGACCTTTGCGATGAGTCGACTACATTAGTATGCATAGGAAGGTCTTATCATCAACTATTGTTGTGCCAAATGTGATTGAAAAGTTGATAATACAGCTCTGACTCGATATATCGCGTTGCTGGCGTCCATTAAACGGGACCGCCATATATCCGTCCGCGATATTACTGAGTTTGTCTGGGAGGGGAGGAGGGGTCATAAGTCGGAAGGGAGGAACAAAAGGGAACCACTAATAACGTAATCCGCGTGGCGGTTTAATGAGCCTGTCTAGTCTACCATGGAAAGGGTTTGGAGGACTTCAAATCTGCCCAGTCTAATTAATGGTCCTTTCACTTCCGAGGTCAAACACATTTACAACAGTCTTCAAAACACTGCACGCGCATTCCAGCACATACATTGACCATGACAGCTGAAGGGTAGCAGTGACTGGTCAGCATGGCAACTAATCAAGCTAAACGCTAATCGACCACTAAACACAAGCCAGCATAAACGATCCTTTTGGCTACAGTTGGCACTGGAGGTGAAAGCTATCGCCCAAGGCATTCGCAAAACACGAGCGGTACCCATCAGTGCTATTGTCTTCTTGACACAGATCTTCATGTGGCACTGCAGACGTTAGAAACCAACAGAAGTTATGAGTCTTGCCAACTAGTCAAGCTACATAATAATAATAATAATAATAATAATAATAATAATAATAATAATAATAATAATAATAATAATAATAATAATAATAAAGAGCATTTATATCGCGCTGAATCCCCAGGAGCAGTGGGTTCTAAACGCGTTAGAGAAAATGTATGTATGCAGACTCTCACAACATTAAAAAAAATTAATCTATGCACACACATACAACTGAAACACATATAACAAAACCCTTCCCAAGTTAAACGTATTTTGATGATGCTGTCGCCAGCCACGAGGGAGGCCCTGATTCAGTCTTGCCGTCGTTCAGCTTTCGTTTGTTGCACAGCATCCATTGTTTTTCACAGAGGAAATACAAAGTTCAATCTCTTTCACAAGAGCAGGAAAATTAGAAGGAGAAGCACGTATGTGGAGCTGGGGGTCATCGGCATACTTGTGAAATTCACAGGCATGTCGGGTGATGATGTCAGGGAGGGATTGGGTGTACAGGCCGAAAAGGACGGACCCAAGAATGGATCCTTGGGGGACACCGTATCTCAGCATAAGGGGCCGCGACTCTGATTGATTGACAACAACCTTCTGAGTACGCCCACGCAGATATGAGGAAAAGCAACTAAGTGTTTTGCCAGAGATTACATAGGGTTTTTAAGTCTCTCTAGGAGTACAGTATGGTCAATCGTATCAGAATGTAATGCCGCCGAGAGGTCAAGGAGGCAAAGAATGGAAACCAGCTTGTTGTCAGCATTGCACAGAAGGCTGTTTGTAACATGTAGGAAAGCAGTTTCTGTACTGTGCTGTTTTCTGTAATAGTCCATAAGCTAGGAAGGTCTACCGTGCACCCCCCCCCCAGTACTCAATAAGATGGGTTTCAAAGTGTTCCTTAGTATGTCCTGAGATGTTTAAGCCATGTTCCCCGAAAATCCTTAGGAACACACCAGAGATATAGCCGATGGCGCAAGGGTACCCCCATTCACGCTCTTCGCAGGTGCTAAAATGAGGTTGAGAAACATTTTCCTCTAAATAAACCAGAATTCATTCCAGAAGCCCAAATCAGGCAATATTATGTCAAGACACACCTTCTGCATCCTCTGCAAAAAACAGAATGAAAAAATATTGAATCTCTGGGTCACAGTGAAGGTATTTGTGCACCCAGTAAACGACCATTTCCGCGAAATCACAAAAAAGACAAAAATAATGTGTCAGATGCCTTCAGACATTTTCTATAGCACTGACAGTCCATTTTCAGGTTTACATCATTAAAACACGATGTCACAATTATTATAAACTTGACTAGGTGATGCTGTGATTACTGTGAGTGCCACAGTGGTTGATTTTGTATCCCTACCCCCAAGTTTTAAAAATACACAAAATTAATTAGAATAAAATGCTTAAGTTATTCCATTTTATTTTGACCTCTCTTTACCTATTAAGTTTCAATAATGTGAGCATAAAGTGCAAGAAAATAAGGAAAGTCGGCATCCTTTACGGTATTTTCGGGGTGAACGATAGCTTTTTCCCATTTAAAATTGCCGAATTGGGAAACGTACCTTGTTTCTGATGCCCTCAGAAATTTTGTATACAACTGATAGGTCTTTGTTAGGTTTTATTGGTTAGGATAGAGTACCACAGTTACTCACAACCTGATTTTATGATGCTTTGATGCATTTAGGGGCCACAGTGGCTGAATCTGCTGCCCTACCCCCATTTTGCCTGTACGCAAAGGAACGAAAAATGATCATAACAATTGCTCCTCTGATGAAATATTTTTGTTGCCAGTTTTCTTAACAAAATATGCATATTGAGCATAAACATTTGTGATCATTTCATTAATTTCAATGTGACCCATCAATTTAATTGTAATTCTTTTTATTTAAGGCATGCTTAACAAGGGCTGCCGCTGAAGCTTCTACCGTCTGCACGTTCAGCACTCTTGTCAAACTCGGGAAAGGTGTACCTCAGGGAGGTGTTGTGTCTGATGTTGTTTTTGGTCTACATTAATGACATCAGTACAACAGTACCAAGGTTCGTCTCGAACATCTTCCATGCGGATGACTTTGCAGTGTGGAGCGCAGCAGAACATAAAGAAATAGCATCCTCTAGAATCCAGGATGCTGCCAATAGAGTCAGCAGCTGGACTGAAAGAGGCAACTCAAACTGAGCTAGACCATCTCTTTCAATCAGACGGAAGAGGTCACCTCAAAATTGGAAACCTTCCAGTACCAAAGACAGGCCAACTTTACTGGCAACAAATAAATTACTGGATTCACATGGAGGCCCCACATTGAAGCCATGGAAGCTAGAGCTGCAAAAAAAAGTCTCTGATGAAGAAACTGGTGGGGACCACATTGGCGCAAATTACAGCATCCTGGCACAAGCAAACACCTGCTCGGTCAGACCAGTTGTGCGGTACCACGATACATCGACAACATGAAACACTGCCTGCAAAACCCAAAATGCCAGGCTTGACAAGATGCAGAACATGGGTCATTCTCATGATGCAGTGACATTCTTAGAGCCATCTGGAGCACCCCAATTTAGGAAATGGAGGACATTGGAGCCACTGGAATGCAGCACAGCACACACGATAAAGAGACTTACTAAACATCGACAGCATGGGAGACTACAGGAGCAGACCAAGAACCGTCAGAATGCCCAAGTCTGAACCGCCAACTGAAGGTCCTGCAAAGGGCTAACACTGACGGCCTGGAACCAAGCCCAAAGATGTGTGAACAGCTCCCTTCAGATACCTGGACATCTCGAAAGAGCCTTCAAGACAACATAAACAATGTTCTAGGACTCTTTGCCAAAGGTTGCGGCACTGTACACAGCCATCTTGCTGGAGGTTGTGCACAAGCGCTACCCTCACAGCAGCTGTGATACCACACAAGATGCCATGCGGAATGAAGGAAGTGGCGTGTACATCTGTTGTGCAGACCGCACTACCTCCCTCTCCTTACCAGCTGGCGGCAGCAGCTCCAACTATCGTACAGATCTGCAGGTGCTGAACACAGCAGCAGAGCACTAGCTAGGGAAAGGCAGCAGCTTGATCCACTGATCTCACCAGGAAGCTTCAAGATAGACTGGATGCCCTGTCAACAAAATAGTGCTGCAGTGGATTCCAGTGCATTCTGGACTAGGTGGGAATGGAGACACTACAACAACAAAGTGATTGGCAACAGCAGAATGGCGGCTGCAGCCTGTGGGCAGATGACATCAACAAGCTGAACAGGGAGAGCCAGGCCACCATCTTTTCATCTACGCACTGATTACTCTGGACTGGGTCCATACAGAAAAGCAGGAACGTTTCACAAACCCAAACTGAAGCCTGAAGGTTTACACAGTTTAATCAGATCACTCTGTATCAGCAATTATTTGAAGCTTCCGTGCCTAATGCATGAAGAGATACCAAAATAAAAGAACGCTTAGCGAATGGCGGACTTCAGTAGAGGCGTAAACAACCAATCAGAATGTTCGGCAGAAAGACCATGCAGTCACTTTATGATCAGAGCTAAATATAGATCACTTGCAACAAGCGTCAGCATGATCGTTTGCAATGGAATAGTCACAAATTGGTGGAGAAAAAAAGAAGTAGACAAAAGTTTGCCAGCACGTTGTTTTTTACAAACTTTCACAGACCTTAAGGAAAAGGACTGAAATTGACAGACTTTCCAGGGCCCTGAAAAAGCTTGTCATTTTTTATCAACTTTCACAAATGTTCACAGACCGTAAGGACCCTGCTGGACTCCCCTCATGAGACTGGGTCATGCGGAAACAGCCCTATGCGAATTTGGCGTCAAAAATCAGTCTCCTTAGCACATTCTCCAAACATGTCCATACAGAGAAGCGGTCTGCTGGCAGTTCTGACCAGAAGACACGCCCCTGTACACCAAACTCTGAAAACATGCTGCCTAGCTCTTGACAGCTCACTTATTGGCAGCCAGAACAATATAAGATTTAAAGACGGCCATCAAAAAAATTAACGTTCCTGAAGGTGGAAGTGGAGATCTCGTGGTCGACATGTGGAAACTAAGTATTTTGATAACATTGTTTTGGCTATTAGGAACTATGAAACTTTATTACACATATTCATATTTACACATTTCTAGATGAAAATAAATGAAAGGAAAAGGGGAGACCTTACTAGCCCCACCTTACGCTAGGTAAAATATCACCTAAAAGACCAGCCACTTAAAAATAGTTACATTGATTGATTGTACATTGCTTAACGTCCCGACAGCAACAAGGCTTTCTCAGGACGTGCCTGCACTGCTTCTGAAAAAAACAACTAAACAGAATATTGAATGTATGTCGCCAGCCGGTCCAATACGTTAAATAAACCTACGCCATGGGGCCTAAATAAAGCTAAGACCATTTAGCAACACACATCGAATATCAAGAGCTACAGGCAGTGCAGACAGTTGGGAGAGTTTTAAAAAGGCAAATACAGGTGAATGGACCAAGGGTAGACAGAAACACATGCCCCAGAGTAGAAGGGAAACCCACCCTGTGGAGCTGACCAGGGTGACCCTGGGAACTAAAAAGTAGTCAACCCCACCCAAGTCCCCCAGGGCAGACCCGGGTGGGGTCTAAAAATAGTTACAATTAAATTGATGGGTTACATTGAAATTAATGAAATGATCACAACTTTTTATGCTCAATATGCATACTTTAAAAAAAAAAAACTGGCAACAAAAAATATTTAAACAGAGGAGTATGACGTAAGCAATTTGTATGATTATTTTGCGTACTGGTAAAATGGGGGTAGGGCAGCAGATTCAGCCACTGTGGCCCCTAAATGCATCATAGCATCACAAAATCAGGTTGGGAGTAACTGTGGTACTCTATCCTAACCAATAAAACCTAACAAAGACCTATCGGTTGTATACAAAATTTCTGAGGGCACCGGAAACAAGGTACGTTTCCCAATTCGGCATTTTTAAATGGGAAAAAGCTATCATTCACTCCGAATGTACCGTAAAGGATGCTGACTTTCCTTATTTTCTTGCACTTTATGCTCACATTATTGAAACTTAATAGGTAAAGAGAGGTCAAAATGAAACTGAATAACTTTAGTAATGTTTTCTAATTAATTTTGTGTATTTTTAAAACTTGGGGGTAGGGATACAAAATCAACCACTGTGGCACTCACAGTGATCACAGCATCACCTAGTCAAGTTTATAATAATTGTGACATCCTGTTTTAATGATGTAAGCCTGAAAATGGACTGCCAGCGCTATAGAAAATGTCTAAAGGCATCTGACACTTTATTTTTGTCTTTTTTTGCGATTTCGCGGAAATGGTCGTTTGCTGGGTGCACAAATACCTTCACTGTGACCCAGAGATTCAATATTTTTTTATTCTGTTTTTTGCAGAGGCTGCAGAACGTGTGCCTTAACATAATATTTCCTGATTTGGGCTTCTGGAATGAATTCTGATTTATTTAGAGGAAAATGTTTCTCAACCTCATTTTAGCACCTGCGAAGAGCGTGAATGGGGGTACCCTTGCGCCATCGGCTATATCTCTGGTGTGTTCCTAAGGATTTTCGGGGAACATGGCTTAAACAGCTCAGGACATACTAAGGAACACTTTGAAACCCATCTTATTGAGTACTGGGGGGGGGGGGGGGGTGCACGGTAGACCTTCCTAGCTTGTGGACTATAAGCTGACTGAAACGTTTCTAGGAGGTTGTTGGAGATGAGATGGTTTTGGAGCTGAGACAGAACAATGCTTTCTAATAACTTCGATAGGAAAGGGCAATTAGAGCTGGGCCGATAGTTATTAAAACATTCTTTGTTGAGACCAGGTTTCTTCAGCAAAGGCGCTACAACTGCTTGTTTGAAATATTCAGGCACTACACCAGACTGTAGTGACACATTCATGATTCTGGTGATGTCTGGAATCAGGTCAGTTTTACATGATTTGAAAAGGCTGGCTGAAGAGGATCTAGAGAGCAACACTTGAGAGGAGCGTGTGCAATAATGTCACAAACAAAGTCCTCGGACACAGGCTGAAATTCTGCAAGTTGTGGACCTTATAGCTAGTGATCTCAGGAGTATCGTCAGAAGCATCCAGTTCAAGCCGGATGTCCTTAATCTTTTTGTCAAAGAACTGACAGAAAACGTCCGGGAGATCCGACGCTGGTACGGCGGAAGGTAAGGAAATGTCCTTGCGTACCCCAAGGAGTTCATCAGACACAATGAACAAGGTTTTGGTGTTTTAGCAGGCCTGCAGGCGAGAACAGAAGTGCTGACACTTGGCGTTTCGCTTGAGGGATTTTAGGCAATTGCGCTTCTGCACAAACAGCTGGGGGTGAATGGTCAACTTGCTAGACCTCCAACACCGCTCAACCTGGCGGAGCTCTCTCTTAGTGTCCTTGACCTTGTTTGTCATCCAAGGAGCTGAGGGGCGGTCAGTGACACGTCTGGATGTTAGAGGAGCGTGTGTGTCCAGGATATGCTGCAGCCATCTTGTGTATTCCGCCAGTAAAACTGTGTCTGGTGAGGAATGTAACTCTGCAGCGGCAGCACACACGGACGTGCGGAATTGATTAAGATCCATTCCTTTTACATTGTGCGGGAAATAACCACGCGCTTGCGGGATTTGGGCTGGAAACAAGAAAGATAAAAGAAGATGGCACTGTGATCGGAAAGAGCGAGATCACGGACAACGAATGCCTGAAGCAGTTTGTCATCATCTGGGAAATAAGTAGGTCAAGTGTATGTCCGCATTTGTGGGTCGGTTGACTAATGAATTGTTTGAAGTTGAAATCAGTCGAGATTGTTTGAAGGCACCTGACAGTGGTGTTAGACGGCACTTCAAAGTGTGTATTAAAGTCGCCAGTTATGACCAGGTTGTGTGATTGGTCATTGTATGAGGACAACAGATCTGAGAAGTCATGCAGAAAAGAAGCGTCACTAGAGTTGTTTTTCCTGCTAGGTGGAGGACGATAGAGACGGGCACAAACAAACGAGGAGTTTTTGTGAGCAAACCTGACTTCACAAGCTTCAAAAGAACCGTAACTGAGCTTCTGGAAGATAATGCATTCATCAAGACGCTTGGCAAAGACCACTGCTAAGCTGCCCAATACGCGGAAAGACATGGTCTTGTGTGTAGGTGGCGTCATATCAGCCAGCAGCGCATCGTCACCACGCTCTAACAACCAAGGCTCCGTGATAAATGCAATGTCAACTTCATCATCTGCAAGCAGTTCTCTATTTTCATCGGTCTTGTTACGACAGGATTGTGAATTGAAGCAGACACACTTCAACGTACCCGATGCAGTAGATTCTGAGCGCTCAGGATTGGTGATGGAAACATGGATCAAATTGTGAAAATTGCACCCACCTCTTTGACCCGCAAAAATCGGGTGGGGGAGGGGGGAGATCACAGGGAAGAGGATCGCATGCTTTCTGGCGGGACTTGCGAAATGGCCATTAAGTCTCAATTGAAACACCTGACTGATAACCACAGCATGGGAAGGAGTAGGAACTTTTGTAGAGAATGCACTAGGCGATGTGTTTGACCTGTCTGTAATAAGCCCATTGAATTGCCTCTGTTTCCTCCTACCACCTCTCCGGGTCCGCCTACGAGGCAGATTACACCCAATCCCAAAAGTTCGAAGGTGGGGAATGAGAGAGGGATCAAGGCGTGAGGCCACACGTCTGACACATAGCAGCTCATCCCTGGAGTACTTGTGTTGTGAAACCGAGGAGGGAACACATGTTTTAGAGCTGACACTGGCCATACTAGAGGCATTTACTGGCAGACTGGATGGATACTCGGCACAGCAAGATATGGAACAAGTGACAAGGTCAGACTGTGTCACAGCAGGCTGACTGGAGGGGTTCACATGTAGACTGGGTGTATTCACAGTACCACCGGTGACATAGTTGAACTGTGACACTGGGGGGAGACTATGTGGTTCACATGAGGACTGAATAGGTTCACAGTTGTAATTGGTGCATTTAGGCGGGACGGCCACTAAGCCAGTAGAACAGAAAACAGAAAAAACAAATCATTTTTCACTCCGGAGGAAAAGGTCCACAAAAAAGGTATCACCACAACGCCCAGTTCATCAGGAACATGTCATAATCCAACACATTCAATCAACGTTGCCGACAATTAGACACAAAACAATGAGAAAGAGGTTCACTCTGCCTGCTAGGCGTATGAACACAGCTCACTCTAGTGAGCTACATCTGTGTTATGATATGAAGGGGATGATCACATGTTCAGTGAGACACTGATCAGTCCTGGGAACCGCAGCCTATAGATTATTACACCGGCACAGCGCGTTGCTTTTGTTTAGCTGTGGGGTGTCACACACCTATTGCCGACACCTCGCTTGACTGGCCATCGCTTGATTGGTGCAGCCAGTGGCCACGTTGAACGACTTCCACCCGAGACAAACGTAGACGTTCAGCATTCATTGTACCGTACATGGACCTTCGTGCATGTGTATTCTTCATGTGGAGGAGGTTCTTGAGGATTCAGTATCAATCTAGTCTCACCCGCCACGCTAAGCATCCTAAGCACTGAAGAGGAGTGTAACAATATTTGTTTTTAAACAAAATCATTTCATATCGATTCGGCGCTTACACTAGTTACAGCCCTAATTATTGGCGTGTGTGGTCTTAATATGGAAGAGGTCATTCGGAGTTGAGTGTGTAGAGAGGTGTGTGTGCCGTAAGGGTGTCAGGTGGGGGTTTGGGCAGGTGACAAAGATTTATCGCGGTTCACTGGCTTCCGCGGTCGGTCCGATTTTGTTCAGAATTCAAGGACCCTTCCGCGATATAACCAGGATCGCGATGCAACGATTCTCGATATATCGCGTCTGAGCTGTACTTTAAATTTTATCAAAAATTGGCATTTTACACAC
Source organism: Semisulcospira habei (assembly GCA_036245525.1). Taxonomy (NCBI): domain Eukaryota; kingdom Metazoa; phylum Mollusca; class Gastropoda; family Semisulcospiridae; genus Semisulcospira; species Semisulcospira habei. The sequence goes on along the minus strand of BTPG01000003.1, from coordinate 200,410,328 downwards.
ATTTGCCGGTCTCTTGTGGCCCTTGACCTTTCCGAGGGGACATCCAAATCAGGTATCTCTTTTACCAAATTTGGGTGTGAGGTTGTGAATAGTATTTGAGAAAAAAACATCTTTTGTCAAAATATGACTATTTTGAACCTATTTCCTGAGCTCTTGTGACCTTTCACATTTCCGAGGGATCAACCAAATTAGTATGCATAGAAATATCTTCCCATCAGATATCTCTGTAGCAAGTTTGGTTTAGAAGTTGTGAATAGTATTTGAGAAAAAAAATCTTTTGTCAAAATATGGCTAGGTTATTTTGGACCCATTTCCTGAGCTCTTGTGACTCTTCACCTTTCCGAGGGCTCATCCAAATTAGTATGCATAGATAGGTCTTACCATCAGGTATCTCTGTAGCAAGTTTGGGTTTGAAATTGTGAATAGTATTTGAGAAAAAAAACATCTTTTGACGAATATGGCTATTTTGGACCTATTTTCTGAGCTCTTGTGGCCCTTGACCTCTCCGAGGGATCAATCAAATCAGTATGCATAAAAAGGTTTGTACCAAGTTTTGGATTTAAAATGGTGAATAGTATTTCAGAAAACATAAATTATGTAGAAATATAGCTATTTTTGACCTATTTACTGATCCCCTGTGACCTTGACCTTTGTCAGAGATCACTCAAATTGGTATGTTTAGAAAGGTGTTGCCACAAAGTATCCCTGGGGCAAGTTTGAAGACTGTGGCTTGTATAGTCTCCGAGAAAAACGCCAACGTTAAAGTTTACCACGGACGACGGACGGACGATCACTGGCCCAGAACACAGACTCACTTCTGCTTCGCACGTGTTCCATAAATGCTAAAAGTCTCTTTGTAGGGAGTTTGGACCTCCCCCCCCTCCCCACCGTTGTTTGAAATTTCGGTGAGAGTTCTGACACACGCGCCAAACACTCCCTCCCCCCCTCTCTCCCTCCACATCACTTAAACAAGGAACACGAGGCATCCACTTTGCTTGTTTCCATAGCCATCAGACGTCCTGCAGCTGGTAAATTTGAAAAATGATGGGAATGCGTTCAGAATTCCATGTATGAGATATAGCGTTAGAATGCAAGATATTATGTCATATTGTTATGTTTATAGCTGACATCTACTTGGTTTAATGTGAAATTATCACACAGAGGGGGATTTGTCAAGTTGTTTTTGGTACATTTTAGTATATGCTTACGATGAAAATTACCTAAGATATAACGTTTTTAGTGAAGGGTGTATAAGTCATGTAAACCCTCATTTTGACACATGTCCAAATTTTTGGTCATTTTAGGTGTGCTGTAATTGCAAACGTATCAATGTGTGGGACTAGAACCAAATTCAGGGCAATCTACATGTTGTTTTGACGCGTGACATTAAAAACCACACAATTTTACCTTTACGTTGTGATCTTATAGGTGTATAAACATAGCACTTTCTAAAAAATGCAAAAAAAAAAAAAAAAAGGCCATTTAGGTCATATTCATGTACATATTTCGGAAGCCAATCAACATAAAGTTCTGATTTTTGGTATGTGCACTTCATATAACGTGTACTTCCGAATGATGCATTTGCTTGGTGGCAGTTTCTAGAAAAAAATAATTGAGTGGACCTAGCTAGTATTAACCCACCCTTGACCAACAATGGCAACTATCCCATCCTCCGAGAAGAAGTAGAGGCTGCAGTGAAGTCGCTGAATAAAGGGAAGGCAGCAGGAGCAGACAACATCCCTGCAGAGCTAGCCTAAGAAGGGGGAGAAGACATGATAAGCGCCTTACTAACAATCTGCAATAAGATCTGGCAGTCAGGGGATTGACCCACACCATGGACCCAATCACTTATAATAACTCTCCCCAAAAAAGGCAACTTACATTAATGCCATAATTATCGCACGACAAGCAAAGTCATGTTAAAGATCCTACTGAACAGGCTAAAGCCACAGGGCAGAGGAAATCATAGCTGAGGAACAGGCAGGCTTCAGACAAGGGCGCAGCACAACTGAGCACATCTTCAACCTGAGAGTTCTAGGTGAAATGTACCTCCAGCACCAGCAAAACCTCTATCATGTCTTTGTGGATTTTAAGAAAGCGTTTGACAGGGTGTGGCATGCAGCCCTTTGGTCCACCATGAAGCTATACAACATCAATGCCAACCTGATCAAAGTCATAGCAAACCTTTACAACAAGGCAGTCTGCTTCAACGGCAAAATAGGAAACTGGTTTAGGACTACATTCGGAGTCAGACAAGGCTGCTTGCTTTCACCTACTCTTTTCAACATCTTCCTGGAAAGACTCATGACAGACGCTCTGAAAGATCATGAAGGAACTGTCAGTATTGGAGGCAGAACAATCACGAACTTGCGCTTTGCGGACGACATTGATGGCCTTGCAGGAACAGAGAAGGAGCTGAGCTGGTGGAAAAGCTGGACAGTACAGCCATTGCGTATGGGATGGAAATCAGTGCAGAGAAGACCAAACTGATGACAAATAACACCAGTGGCATTGGCACTGACGTCATGATTGGAAGCCAAAAACTGGAAACAGTTAATAAATTCAAATACTTAAGAGCCATTGTGACAGATGAGGGATCAAAACCAGAAATACTGTCCAGGATTGCGCAGACAGCAACAGCACTGACAAGAATGAGAACCATATGGAAGGACAGAAACATCACGCTCTGCTCCAAGATCAGACTGATGCGGTCCTTATTCATCTCAGTGTTCTTGTATGCCTGGGAGTCATGGACCCTCACAGCAGACCTTGAAAAGAGAATACAAGCCACTGAAATGAGATGTTTTCGAAGGCTGCTTGGCATTTCATACAAAGATCACATCACGAACGAGGAAGTGGGAAGCAGAATCAGGCAAGCCATCGGGCAATATTAGCCATTATGAAAAAAATGCAAACTGAAGTGGTATGGGCTTGTCACTCGTTCAGCAGGGCTTGCTAAAACAAGCCTGCAAGACACTGTGCAAGGAGGCCGAAGGAGAGGAAGACAGAGGAAAAGATGGGAGGACAATATCTCAGAGTGGACAGGACTGAGGCTGGGTGATACGCTAACAATGGCAGAGAACAGAGAGGAATGGAGGGAGCTGGTTGCCAAGTCATCAGTGGTGCCCCAACGGTCGGCAAGACTACGGGAGATAGATAGATAGATAGATAGATAGATAGATAGATAGATAGATAGATAGATAGATAGATAGATAGATAGATAGATAGATAGATAGATAGGTAGGTAGGTAGGTAGGTAGATAGTATTAGACTCTAGAGGATAGATAGGTAGATAGATAGATAGATAGATAGATAGATAGATAGATAGATAGATAGATAGATAGATAGATAGATAGATAGATAGCTGATTTTCACACCTACGACGTACAGGTCACAATCTGACGTAATCCTACCCGAGACAAGGGACAAACTGTAGATTTATGCAAACACTGTTTATGAATAACCATGCAGGTATTAATGAGAAGATAGTGTGTATTTTTGGGTTTATTTTTTTCGTAAAATAAAAATCAAAGTTATTTTAGCTGTCTTAAAAATAACTCCGAAAAGGTGGTGCAGAAAATTATCTGATTTTCACACCTAGGGCTTACAGGTTACAAAATGACCTAATCGTACCCGACAGCTGAGACAAACTGTAGGGTTATGTAAATACAGTTCATAAAAAAGCATGAGATTATTAATTGCTTTTCTCGTAAAAAAAATTGAATTGTTTTAAGATTAATCCCAAATAATTCGTGAAATTAATCCCGAAAACGTAAAACTATTATTTTTCCAAAAATATTTAATTATCACTCAAAAAGTTGAAAAGGTACAATACTGGTTAACAAACTCGTTCAATGTCATCCTTTAATCTAGGGATATGCAAAATATCAAGTAAACATAAGAACAAAATACAGACTCCAGTGTAGATCAACTGGTTTCTGTAAAACGGCCATTTTCTCCCCAATGTGCACTTAATAAAAAAATTATAAAAAAAACAAAACAAAACAAAAAACAACAACAACAACAACCATCAAACAAGCAAACTGCCTCTAGATTATTCTTTCAGGGACAATATCATAAACTTTCAATCATGTCCGTCTTCAAACATGGGCTCTAGTCGTTCTCTCTCTCCCTACTTTCGTGTGAAACCGTTGTTTTGTTTGTGATAGTGTTCTTAGCTTAATGATAGTAACGGCACGTTTTAAAATTGGTTCTGTTACCAAATACTTTTACCGTTATAAAATAAAAGTGCATTGTTCATTGTTCTCTCTCTCTCTCTCTCCCTCTCTTTCACACACACACACACGCAAACAAACACACACACACACACACACACACACACACACACACACACTGTCACGACACGAGTTATTTCGTCTATTTTTGTAGGGGAGTAAGTTTAGAGGGGTGACAGGATTCAGTTAGTCACCGGGTAACCATAGCGTAGGTATGTGGTATTTGGCCTTTACACGAGTTTTTCCTGAAGTGTGAGAGTTCGGAGGTCGGCGTGAAACACGTGGCCGCCGAGTCTGAACGCCATAGGGTGGTTAGTGTTTCACGTGGTTCTACATCACATGATAGTACTCAAACCAAGGGGAATCACAGCGCTGGACAGACAACAGTTAGATCCCCTGCCCCCGCCTATCAGGCACCCAATCGCCAGCCCACAGAGAAATACGCAGGTATAGAATAAGACAATCATTTCCATTCCTAATAAGAATGGATCAGGTCTCTTATATAACCCATGTCTTTCTCCGGAACTTAGGAAGTAGGCAGGAGAAACATACATACACAAACATGAAGGTGCGCTACTATATGTGGTCGGGTAAATACCCTGATTTCCCACAGTAGATGCACAGAACATTACACAACAATGTAACGATACAAATTTTGCCTCGAGTTATACATGATACTCACAAACCAGATAGGTGAGGCTAGCGCTGGCAGAATTGTCAGTACTCAAACCAAGGGGAATCACAGCGCTGGACAGACAACAGTTAGATCCCCTGCCCCCGCCTATCAGGCACCCAATCGCCAGCCCACAGAGAAATACGCAGGTATAGAATAAGACAATCATTTCCATTCCTAATAAGAATGGATCAGGTCTCTTATATAACCCATGTCTTTCTCCGGAACTTAGGAAGTAGGCAGTATTTGAGTACTGACAATTCTGCCAGCGCTAGCCTCACCTATCTGGTTTGTGAGTACATCACATGATGTAGTGAGCGATTTTTCGCCAACCTTAAGTTATCCAAATTTTCATCAGTCGCTTTTCCATCAGCGAACGAGTCAGTCGCTTTACCAGCAAGTCTCCGAGGGTGGTTTTTCAGGCGTGGTTCGCCATTAGCTGGAAGCCACAAGCAGCTGTGTGGGTCGTTTTTATCGTCCCTGCGATACGGTTCTGGTCGTCCCCGGAGCCGTTGTCCGAGGAAGGAGAGAGAAGAGAAGAGCTGCGACGACTTTACCCCTGGCTTGTCTTGTCTTGTTTGTCTTCATCTTAGCCGGGGCGTCTTCACTGATGACGGTGAGTACACGCAACAGTTCTCTAGTGGCCATTTGCTCGGGGGGTGGGGGGTGTGGGGGTGGGTGGGTGGGGGGGGGGGTTGTTTGTTGTGTTTGCTTGCTCTGTATTATTATTTTGGCTAGCGTGTTGGGGGGCAGGTGTAGAATAAAGAATAGAAAGTAGAGGGCTATTTCGTAGTACCTAGAGTAGTGGGTGGTGGATTAGTTATTGGGGGTTTAACGCCGAGCAGGCGACTAAGGCTATTTCAGTATTAGCGTATGGGTAGTGTAAATATCGGAAGTGAGTCAGGTGGTGACGTGTAGATATGTATTCTGCTGAGGTTGAAAGTTATTGTTGCGGGGAGCGTGATGCGATTGTAAATATGTATTTTGTTGAGGATAAATTTGTCGTTGTGGAAGTGAAGGGAATGTGTTGAGATTGAATTTGTCGTTGTGGGAGAGAGGTGAAGGGAATATATTGAGGTTTTACCGTTGTGGGAGAGAGGTGAAGGGAGTATAAAAGACGGCAGTTAAGGTTGCGGGAAGGGTGATGCGATTATCTTTTTTTCTTAGTTATTTAGTTATTTATGTGTGTATTTTTGCAACTTTGTTTTAGTGCATCCTATTTCCGAGGGGGCTCTGGATAGAGGTAGTACCTTTGCTGTTCGGCAGCTGCGTCCTACATAGGATGGACGGGCATCACTGGTCATCATCCATCTCCTTAATCTCTCACGTGCTAGCTCCAAGCGCCACGCCCCGGAAAACCACCTGAGCTGGTGGGCTAAACCACGTGAGGGGGTGGTGCTCACACTGCGCCACCAGGCGGATGAGCTGTCTCTGACAGCCAATGGCTAAAGGACGGAGGAGATCAGGCTTGATTCAACGGCCAAATGTGGGGGGAGTAAACCCTTCAAATCAGGAGTGGAGCCCCGAAGGCGGACAGCTGCCTGTATTCACGCGCTGTTCCGGCAGCTCCTGCAGCCAAACTGGTGCCAAACGTACTGCTTTGCATTCCTTTGGACTACATCAGCAAGGCCGAGAGGGGGATCTTGACGGCTGGGCATTCCAGGATCTCCATACACTTCGCCCAGGCTTGCGCCCTGGAGAGGTCACTCCAGTGCCGCTGCTCCAGCGACAACACAACACGGGAGACAGTTGTTACGAGTTATAAGCCCAGAGCGGATTGGCGTAAGCTCGGGCGCTACGGGTTGTCTCCGACGGTGGGAGGGATCATCGCGTCCCACTGGTCAGCTATCGCCCGCCTCAAACTGGGCAGCCCCCACTCAGTAAGGTGCTGACCCGCCACAGACTGCCTGCTCCAATGGGTGCTTGGAGCTTAGGGACACGACCGAAGAGCAGACTGTATACCCTGCACCAGACAAAACAATAAGAAGAAAGAAAAAACAGTCAGCCTTGCGGCTGGCAAGCTGGAATGTCAGAACCATGTGCCCTGGCTTCTCTGACGACTTAAACCAAGTCGACGACGTCAGGAAGACAGCTATCATCAACCGTGAGCTGAAACGACTGAACATTGACATCGCCGCCCTTCAGGAGACTAGAATCATTTCCAGTGGCAGCCTCAGAGAACAGGATTACACGTTCTTCTGGCAGGGAAATGAATCTGGGGAGCCTCGAATACACGGTGTTGGATTTGCAGTGTCCAACTCCATGCTGTCCTCAATTGAGCCGCCCTCCGGAGGCACACCAAGAATCCTCCCGCTCCGCCTCTCTACCTCTTCAGGTCCAGTCAACATCCTGAGCGCCTACGCGCCTACACTCTGCTCCTCAACCGAGATAAAGGATGAATTCTACGAAGAGCTTGAGACCACCATCAGAGAGAGATCCCTACCACAGAACACCTATTCCTACTCGGCGATTTTAACGCCCGGATTGGAGCTGACCACAACTCCTGGCCTCGTTGCATTGGTCATTTTGGCATCGGCAAACTCAACGAAAATGGACAGAGACTGCTAGAATTTTGTTTGTACCACGACCTGTGTATCTCAAATACGTTCTTCTCAACCAAACTCTTCCACCGAGTGTCCTGGCGACACCCCAGATCACGTCACTGGCACCAGTTGGATCTCATCATTGCCAGAAGACAGATGCTGAACTGCGTTCTTACTACCCGCAGCTATCACAGCGCCGACTGTGACACTGACCACTCACTGGTTGGGAGCAAGGTACGCCTCCACCCCAAGCGGATCCACAACTCCAAGCAGAAAGGACGGCCACATAGTATTAACACAACCCTGACATCTGTACCAGAAGTTTGCACACGCTTTGCTAATGCCATGGAAGAGGCCCTCAAGGACTGCCCAGGTAACAACGCTGAAGAGAGGTGGAGCCACATTCGTGACGCCATCTACAATTCAGCTATGGCAACCTTTGGCAAGAGGGAGAAGAAAAACCCAGACTGGTTCGAAGCAGGAATAACCGAACTTGAACCAGCTATCACAGCCAAGCGTGCAGCACTGCTTGACTACAAGTGCGAACCTTCAGAGTAGGCATTAGCTGCACTCCGAAAGGCCAGAAGTAATGCTCAGCGGATCGCCAGGAAATGCGCCAACGACTATTGGCTGAATCTCTGCCAAAGCATCCAGCTCTCCGCCGACTCTGGGAATATCCGCGCCATGTATGAGGGCATGAAGAAAGCATTTGACCCAAGCACCATTAAGGTCACCCCCCTGAGGTCCACTACTGGAGACATCATTACGGACCGCGGCAAGCAGATGGAGAGATGGGCCGAGCACTACCAGCAGCTGTATTCGAGGGAGAACAACGTCACTGACACTGCAGTGGAGAGCACTACACCTCTGTCTGTGATGGAAGAACTTGACACTCTGCCAACTGTAGACGAACTCAGCAAGGCCATTGACTCCTTAGCATGTGGTAAAGCTCCAGGCAATGACAGTACTCCCCCAGAGGTTCTCAAGGCTGGTAAAAAAGTGTTCTCCTTGACCACCTCCATGAGCTTTTACTTCAGTGCTGGGAGGAGGGAACAGTCCCTCAGGACATGCGGGATGCCAAAATCATTACGCTCTACGATGCCAAAATCATTACGCTCTACAAGAACAAAGGAGACCGCAGTGACTGTAACAACTATCGAGGCATCTCCTTGCTGAGCACTGTGGTAAAGGTCTTCGCTCGCGTGGTGCTGAACAGACTCCAAGTGTTGGCCGAACGCGTTTACCCAGAGGCGCAGTGCGGCTTCAGACCTCAAAGATCAACAGTCGACATGATTTTCTCATTGAGACAGCTGCAGGAGAAGTGCCGGGAGCAGAGACAGCCACTTTACATCGCCTTCATTGACCTGACCAAGACCTTGGACTTGGTCAGCAGAAGAGGTCTCTTCACCCTATTTCACAGGATCGGATGTCCCCCCAAGCTTCTGAAGGTGGTCACATCCTTTCATGACGAAATGAAAGGTACCGTACAGTATGATGGCTCATCCTCAGAACCCTTCCCGATCCGAAGCGGCGTGAAGCAAGGCTGCGTACTCGCCCCTACACTTTTCGGCATCTTCTTCTCCCTGCTGATGCGCCATGCCTTCAGTCAGTCAGAAAATGGCGTCTTCATCCACACTAGGAGTAAAGGTAGCCTCTTCAAACTTTCACGTCTGCGCGCAAAGACCAAGGTGCGCAGGGTCCTGATCAGAGAGATGCTGTTTGCTGATGATGCTGCCCTGACCGCCCACACTGAGGAAGCACTACAGCGTCTCGTCAGTAGCTTCGCTCGCGCCAACGATGAGTTTGGGCTGACCATCAGCCTGACGAAGACAAACATCATGGGCCAGGATGTCAGCAGCACCCCTTGCATCTCTATAGGCGATCACACCCTCGAGGTAGTGGAGAACTTTACATACCTTGGCTCAACTATCTCCAATAACCTCTCTTTGGACAACGAACTGGACTCCAGAATCGGCAAGGCATCAACAGCGATGGCTCGCCTGACCAAGAGTGTGAAATAAGCAATCCAGACCAAAAAGGTGACTGCCAAGCGTGTAATAAGAGAGTGTGGAACAACAGCTTGCTTACCATCAACACTAGGATGAAAGTGTACCAGACCTGTGTGCTCAGCATTCTTCTCTACAGCAGCGAGACGTTGAGTTTGTACACCCGTCAAGATCGCAGACTCAATTCTTTCCATCTGCGCAGTCTGAGGAGAATCTTGGGAATCACTTGGAAGGACCGTGTTCCAAGCACTGAAGTGCTGGCCCAGGCAAACATTCCTAGCATGTACGCACTCCTTTCACAAAGACGCCTACGCTGGCTCGGTCATGTCTGCCGCATGCAGGATGGTAGGATTCCTAAAGACATCTTGTATGGTGAGCTCGCCTCCGGCACTAGACCAACAGGCAGACCAGCGCTTAGATACAAAGATGTCTGCAAGCGTGATCTGAAAGCTGGAAGCCTGAATCCCGCAGACTTAGAAGCCACCACCGCAGATCGTGCCAGCTGGCGGCTCGCAGTGAAGACCAGCATAAAGCTGAGCGAGGGAAGGAGAGAAAGCCAGTGGGAGGAGAAGAGGCAGCGCAGACGAAAGAAAGTAGAGCCAGTGCCCACAGCAACAGTCACAGGCTTCACCTGTAGCAAATGCAACAGACACTGTCGCTCTCGCATTGGACTGATTAGTCACAGCAGGCACTGCAAATATTAAAAAAACGGACTGACCCAGCAAGCGCATATACTCCATTGTCTTCCGAGACAGAAGGATGCCAACATTTCCGACGGGTTCCTATCCTAACCCAGTGGTGTACTGAGAGTGGAGGTTGACGTTGACACTCCGCCTTGTGGGCTACGACGCCGAACCTGAGTGCCTTTGCGAGTGTCGCGGCGCGCCTGGTTTAGTCAGGTCGGGTCGTCCCGTTTAAATATTCCTAGCTTGTTTAAGCGAAGTTTTGTTCGCGTATAATCTTGTAAAGAACGTCATACATTGTGAGATTTGTTTCATCTCCTCGTAGCGACTGTATTATGAGAGGAGCTTTATCACAGTGACATTTTGAGTTATTGTATTATGTAAAAGTAGCCTGTGTTGCGGAAGACCTTATCGCGGAAGCAAGAGCGTCGAGTTGAGCTGCGCTTAACGGTTGTGCTTCCGGCGAGAAGGTCCCGTGACGTGAAATATATTTATTCAACTAACTTTCAGTTATACTAAGGACATTTGCTCCTTTTGCATATGTGATATTGTTTAGCTTCCATTTGCATATGCGATATCGTTTAGTCTCCATTTGCATATGTGATATTGGTTATTCTGAAACGTTGCTAGTTAAAGGAGCCTTGTGTATTCTGAGACGTGCTAGTCAAAAGAGCCTTTTGCTGTTAATGCCTAGTTTGCTAGAGCGTTACTTTAGTTCGAACTTGTTGTTCGTGATCCCGCTGGGGAGATATAGTAGCGTACGGATTGTATTCATTTTTTCTCGATCTTGTTGATCTTTTGTGGCTCCTTCTTTCGCCAGCTCGTCTGCCCTTTCATTTCCTGGTACCCTACAGCGGGCTGGTATCCACTGGAGAACAACTCTTCTGGTTTGTCTGACCTTCTGCAAAGCTCTGGTCAGCTGGGGGAGCCTGTCGTTCTCGAGGGCCTGAAGGACTGAAAGGGCATCGGAGAAGAAGACAACTTGGTAGCATGGGTCTGTGGAATTCTGAACCATGGAGGCGGCCTGCATAAGTGCTTCGGTTTCTGCTTTGTAGTTTGTGCAGTGTTTGCTGGTGTCTACACTGGATGTGGCTGTATGCCCCCCTGGGAACTGGATCAGGATGCCAGCACCTCCATTGGAAACGGCATTTGTTGCTGATCCATCAGTGCAAATGTGGATCCATGCCTCCTTTGGGTACTGTTCGTCGATCAGGGCTAGGGTGAGTGCCCGTCGAACGGTGTCATCCTGACTGTCTCCTGAGGCAGCATGTGGGACACTGGTGCAGATCTGGATGTCTGGCTTGTCCACTGCCCAAGTGTTTTCCTCTTCTTCTGTGATCAGAGGTAGAGTGCTCTGTGGAAGGACTTCCCTGTACAGTCGAGAAAGTCGCATGCTCTCATGGACAAAGCTGCTTCTTTTGAGCCGGTTCTTGGTGAGGTTGCTTCATGGGGTGGTCGGGCAAGCACCTGAGCTTCTCCGCCTGTACCATGGTTTTGGCTTCTCTCCTCTGGCTGAGAGGTTGGATTGTGGTCAGCTTCTCCATTTCCTTGATTGGTGTGGATTTCATTGCTCCAGTGATGAGTCGAAGAGCTTAGTTTTGCACTCGGTCGAGGGTCTGCAGGTTCGTCTTGGCTGAGGTTGACCACGCTGTGGAGCCGTACTCGAGGTGGGACCTGACTGTTCCCTTGTATACTGTCCTCAGTATCTTCTCGTTCGCTCCCCAATGTTTGATCAACTTGCATTTCCAATCAACGACATCTGTAACACCAGGAGTGTGAATTAACTGATTAAAAAAACAAACGTCAAACACCAGAAAACATACCATTATTTGCGTTTACAAGCTCTCATGACATGCACTCCAGTTTAACTCATTCAGCCCTGATGCACTACAGCAGGAGATGGATCGACCATAATTCAAGGGCTGTGCCAGATTAGCTTGGCGCCTGTTGGTGCCAAGCTAATCTGGCACTGCCATTGAATTATCATGGTCAATCCATCTCCTGCAACAGGTGCATAGTCAATAGACGCCTCCAAAATTTGGGAAATATGTGCGCCGGGCTAAATGAGTTAATTATCTTGTGTACACGGTCACTGGTGCACACTTCAAATCAAACAATCAAGAGCAGTCAAACCATTTTCTAGCAATTTTGTGATGAGGAAAACTAGTTTTTTTGCCTTCGGCACGTAAGCGATTTATTTGCCACTATTCATAAAATGGAGAAATATACTGAGTTCTAGGAAGTGCGACAATAAAGTTTAGCTGACAATAATGTTTACCTCGTCCTGTTCCTAGGTTAAACGCATCAGCGGTGCCATTGTTGCTATTTTCGGACCAGACTGGTCGCTCGGATCGGTCATGTGCACCCGATCGGTTTAGAGCGTGTGCTTTCTGCACCTTATAATGGGCAATCTAGGAGAAAGAATCACGTGACCATCGTTTGATTGCTGCAAAATAACATGAATAAAGAATAAACCCTTTCCCATATGCAATCCGACAATAATGCATCCATCCTTATGCTAGCACCATGAAACATTACGCGATTTGGCAGATTTGAAAAATAGCTTTTTTCCTCAAAGGTGGAGTGATTTTGCGACTTTTGCGTCGTTTGCGGCAGAAAACCCCGGCATAGCAAAAGTGCGAGAGATGAGCGCACTACAAGCGCAATTCAGACAGCAATGTTTTGAGTGTACAGAGATCAGTTTTCTTTGATAGAGCCATTTGCAATGGCTACAGGCGAGAAGGTCTTACACCTTACTACTGTTGGTGCTCTACTTAGGAATCAAACATCCTGATTTCTTTTCAAGAACGGCAACCTTATGCATGTAATCACCCTCATCTTGTAGTTTGATCCATACTTGACGTCTTTGCTTTGTCCCTTTTTTCATTAACAAAATTTTAGCAACTTTTGCCTCGTCTGCATGGACATCTTGTGAGTGCGTGATCACTTTCAAGACAAGCTTGCTACAAAATTTGCAGGCATGTTTCTTGTCCCATTATTTTGTACTACCCTTATCCTCTCTGTGACACGTGCACGCCTGTTTCTTCTGTAAGCGCTCTTCCCCCTCCCCCAACATCATGTTCCATCTGCCTATCCACATTCTCATTGCCACCCCCTAATTCACCAGGTTCCGCACACTGCACCTTGCTGGTACTTGCTTTACTGACACCTCCCCACCCTGAACCTGCCACTTTGAAATGGGTCATTCTCTGAAAAGTTGGTCAGAATGTGTGACATAAGGAGCCGAGTGTGTTGTTGCGTCCATGTATCAACCGAACATCATTTTTTCGAACTCATACACCATGAAGCACATACAATCTTTGCACAGCATGTTCCAAATCAACCTTTGTGTCACAGAAGCACAATACGTACGAAGAATCCGGCAAACAATGACTAAATTGCGTGATACTTGTATTTTACTGTTGGGGGGTGGGGGGGGGGGGGGGGGGGAGGTGGGACTGCTGCACGCGCACTGCGGTTGATAAGAGAAGGTGTTCAAGGACCCCACACTTTCAGTGAATGGCTTTGAGTAAACAAAGGCCCTTTCCCGCACTTTCATGCACTTTACGTTACTTCAGCCGGAACAAGCGTATGAATACAGTAAGAAAATAGTGCACCTTCAATTATAGAAGCGGGACTTATCGTTTTGTTCCGGCGGTTGATACTCAAAGATCTTGACCCAATGCTCGCCTGCATTTTTTAAACGTCATTCATTAGCATTATTTCCTTGAAGATTTAAGCAAACTCAGTGTGTACAGAAGCGTACACGAATACGAGTTCCGGTAGTATGTGTAAAAGTAGTTAGTGCTGTGTGTAAGCACTGTACGGGATAAAAAATGTGATCGGTCTGAGTTTGATCCGACAGAAACAACCACCAGACAAAACGTTTCATGCAATTAAACTGTGTAAAATTGGCCGTTAGGTATAAAATGTATGAATGGTACTGTGCAACAGTGTTTATATAACCAATCAAAACAGTTTGTTAAATTTTAAGCAGTGAATTTGTCTGATCAAACAAGTTCTTGTCACACACTATGAGCCATGTCACAACTCGGCCTTGTTCATTCCCAAGCTTTTAGGCATAAAAAGGCATCAAACATATGATAAACAAAATGCAAAGGTATGGTTTTATGCATGCTATCCCCTTACTATCAAAAGAACAAGTCTAGCAAATAAAATGGGTAAATATATAAACACGAATATTTATTTTGGTTGCTCAAACTGTTGCATCCTCAGCTGACCAACTTTTCAGAGAATGACCCAAATCTAACAAAGTAAATACAATACTGTCTGTGTCAGAGTTCCCAGAGATTGATGGCGACACACAATCTGAATCCTGTGAACTCGAGCCAGGAACCAACTCCTCGTCATCACTGTCCTTGTATTCCGATGAGCTTGCACTCTCAGGTCCAACCCAGGCTCCATTTGCTAACTGGAAAAAGAAAAAAAAAAAGCTGCATTAGGACAGAAATAACACAATTTTGGTTTAAGGGGCCTTGCAGAAGAATAAAAAGAGTAATTCCGTGTATGACCGATTTACGTATGTGTGATCTTGGTGACAAGGGCTGGCTTCTGCAGCAGCAAAATCCATGTTTTCTGAAAATGTAAGCAGCTTTCACACATCTGTCAACCCCGCGGGACCCTTTGTGAGAGGTCATTCAAATTAGTATGTTTAGAAAGGTCTTGCCACAAAGTATCCTTGGGCCAAGCTTGACGAATGTGGCTAGAATAGTCTCTGAGAAAATGCCACCGTTAAAGTTTACCACGGACGACGGACGGACGGACGACCAGTGGCCCAGAACATAAACTCACTTTTGCTTCGCACGTGAGCCAATAAAATGAGGATGATCATAGAATCACTTACCAGTTTGCAATAGGGGGCATTACCCTGCCGTCTGCGAAGAGGAGGTGATGCCGGCTGACTGGAAGGAGGGGTTTCTAATCAAGCTTCCCAAGAAAGGCGACCTCAGCAAGTGTTCCAACTACAGAGGAATCACCTTGCTGTCAGTACCAGGAAAGGTCCTCAACAGGATCATCCTGGAGAGAATGAAGAGCTCCGTTGACCCCCAGCTGAGAGACCAGCAAGCAGGATTCAGGAAAAACCGATCATGTACAGACCAGATCGCCACTCTCCGCATCATCGTGGAACAATCTCTGGAGTGGAGCTCCCCGCTGTACGTCAACTTTGTGGATTACGAGAAAGCATTTGACAGCGTGGACCGAGAGACTCTGTGGAAACTCCTACGACACTACGGTGTACCCAGAAAGCTTGTCCGCCTGATCAAGAGCAGCTACGATGGCATGACATGTCGCGTGATCCACGAAGGGCAGTCACCAGGGAGCTCCAGGTCAGAACCGGTGTCAGGCAGGGGTGTTTGCTGTCTCCGTTCCTCTTCATACTGGCCATAGACTGGGTCATGAAGAGGACCACAGAGCACAGACAAAGTGGAATACAGTGGACACTGTGGACAGAGCTTGACGACCTCGATTTTGCAGACGACTTGGCTTTACTGTCCCACACTCATCAACAAACGCAGGACAAGACCACGAGGCTTGCTGACATCTCGTCCCAAGTGGGCCTCACCATCCATAAACAGAAAACAAAGACAATGAGGCTGAACGCAATCAGAGAAGAACCAGTCTTGCTTGCTGGCACCCCGTTGGAGGAGGTGGAGTCCTTCACCTATCTCGGGAGCATCATAGACAAAAAAGGCGGCACTGATGCAGATGTCAGAGCACGAATCGGTAAAGCCAGAGCAGCCTTTCTCCAGTTGAAAAAAGTGTGAAGTTCCAGAGAGCTGTCACAACACACCAAAGTCCGGATTTTCAACTCCAATGTAAAAGCAGTTCTCCTATATGGAGCAGAGACTTGGAGATTGACAAAAACCACAGTCAACAGAGTACAGATCTTCATAAACAGTTGCCTTAGAAGAATTTTGAAAATCCATTGGCCAGAGAAGATCAGCAACGTCAGACTCTGGGAGAGAACAGAGCAGATAACTGCAGAGAATGAAATTGGGCGAAGAAGATGGGGATAGATTGGTCACAGTCTGAGAAAGCCAGCTTCCAGTATCACTAGGCAGGCATTGTCATGGAACCCCCAGGGAAAGAGGAAAAGAGGCAGGCCGAGAAACACCTGGCGTCGAGACCTCCAAGCAGACATCAAGAGACTGGGAACCACCTGGAGTAAAATCGAAGGAGAAGCACAGGACAGGAGTCACTGGAGGTCTCTCGTCGACGGCCTATACCCGGGGAGGGGTGACAGGCATAAGTAAAGTAAGTAAGTCTCACACACACACGTGCTTCCGTAACTACACACTGGCGGTGTGCGTTGGAAACACAAAACATGATGTAAAACACTCAAAATGGGGGCATCCAGTTTTTTGTCTGACTTTTTAATGAAAGATAATGCAAAAACAACCCTCAGAAAAAACGGGTGCCTGACTTGGCCACCCAGAATTTTACACACACCCATTTTCCATAAGGATAGTAAAGACAGTCACCCATTTTAAGGGTTTTGCGCGCGTGCGCGCGCGCACGCACACACACACACACACACACACACACACACACACACACACACACACACACACACACACACACACACACACGCACGCACGCACGCACGCACGCACGCACACACACACACACACACACACACACACAACTTGCTTGGCTCCAAAAGTATATTCTCCAGCAAGGTTTGCGTAGCCTGACGTGACTTCATAAACTTTACCTTAGCTTGAGAACCAACAATAGTTTTTGAAATCATATTGAGACCTTTAGAGGATGCTAAAGAAGCAGAAATTGCACAGGGAATCAAACTTATGTATTTATTGCTATTAGGAAAGGCCTAGATGTAGAAGTATTGAGTAGTAACCAGGCTGTTAAAGTAGTAGTCAATAAATCAAGTCTTGTTTCATTAAATTACATAAAACTAACTTACATAGATCTTGATTCATTTTACTACGCTAGAAAATTATACACCCCTCAAGAGTTGCAAAATGTAATCGCTGATTAAGTTTATTTTGCAATAAAAAAATATTTATCATAAAAAATGGTGAACTTGTATTTGCAAATAGCTGATGACAGATTACAGGCTGAAAGTGCTGATTCGTTTCGTTTAATAAATATTACAGATGCATTGAAGTATTTGGAAGGTGAAGAGGCAAAATATTCAAGGTGCAAAAGATGGTACAATATGGTTTTCAATGCTGTACACAGCACAACTATGGCTGTCGGTGCTGTTTCCACTGGTTGCTTTGTTCCAGGCGGGGGGTGAGGGAGGGGGAGGAGGGAGGATTGATCGATTGTACATTGCTTAACGTCCCGACAGCAACAAGACTTTCTCAGGACGTGCCTGCACTGCTTGTGAAAAGAAAAACTAAACAGAATATTGAATGTATGTCGCCAGCCGGTCCAATACGTTAAATAAACGTACGACATGGGGCCCAAATAAAGCTAAGAACATTTAGCAACACACATCCAATATCAAGAGCTACAGGCAGCGCAGACAGTAGGGGGAGTTTAAAAAAGAAAATACAGGTGAATGGACCAAGGGTAGACAGAAACACATGCCCCAGAATAGAGGGGAAAACCCAGGAGGAGGGAGGAGGTGGGGGGGGGGGGTGGTGTTGCTCTGTTTGCAACGGGAGTTGAGAGCGTCATCGGTATTGCTCTTGAAGATGTCAGTGTTTTCACATGCCCAACATGCTTTTGTTTGAAAGCCCTTAACAAAAGAATACATAAGAAGTTGCAAAAGCATGAAGCATTAAGTACTCTTGCTGGAGAAAAGCTGAGTGGCATGGAAATTATTATTAGTAAAGCTTTAGCGGACAATAAAATCGATGATGATGATGAGTTTAAGAGAGTGCAGTATCAGTTGGTCAATTACAAACGGCAGAAGACTGAAATTGAAAATAAGATGCGTAGTCAACCCATGAATGTTGAAGAACAAAAGGCATCTTTTTAGAAGAAGGAAAAAAGATAAGAGTAAAAGAGATCATGGAAAAAGTGCAAGGTCTTCTAATCAAATAAAGATAAGTTTTGGTAATCATTCTTTATTTGTCATACAATTCTTTTTGGTAATCATTCTTTATTTGTCATACAATTCTCAGAGAAATGTCACATTTAACTATTTATCACAACTGGCCCCCCCCCCCCCTCCCCAGAGTATTAATGAGAAAAAGATATTATTATGGAGTTGAGAGTGACTCACATGCCCCCAGACGGTGAATGAAACACCCGTGCAAATATAGCGCAGCGCGTGCTATCTTGGATTTGCGCAAGCGGATTTTCTAACACCACTGTAGCGCGGTTCTGTGCGGGGTGCTCACGCACAGCTGACCAAGTTTTTTTTGTTGACGCTTACCCCTGCTCCACATTCGGCGGTGCTACAAATACATCTTCTTTCCAGAACAAAACAAACACCATAAAACTGTAGTCCGGATGATGCTTTATTCGCCCATGTTTTTATTTTTGGACGGTGCTATATGTTGAGAGCAGCTCTTGTTGCAAAATAGCTAAATATCGCTCTCCGGCACTGATCTTACCCACTGCTTGAATAGGGACGGACCTACCTACATATAGTCATCCACATTATCATCAGGCAGGTACGGTAATTTTAGGGTATATAATCGTCGGTGCCACAATGTCAACACCAGGCCCCCACCCCACCCCACTCCTGGGCTGCAAAATAATGATCACAAAGCAATTCTGTCCACAAGCAGGTAGTACACACACTCACACACCCTGACACACACATGATCAAACATGGGAAGCAAGTATTGACTAGTCTTTGATTACCTTTGCAGTGACAGCTACGGATGTTGTTGCAGCCGCTAATCAGGTCTGTACGAGCAAATGTCCCGCATCCAACCAGCAACAAAAGTCGTGTAGGCATTTACTGACTGATTCAGACTCTTGTAGGCTCAAACTCTTTCTAAGTGTAGGCGCTCTTTCACTCAAAGTAGTTGACCATTGCCATTGTATCGTTCACTTTTTGCAGATCGTCGGGATTTGCAGACCACGAACGCTTTGGTATCTCATGAGGATTGATACCATTGATATTTGCCAGCTTTCCTCAGTACATGCACGTCGCATCTGGTTGCTGTCTATCGGAATACTTGGCCATGTTGACGTTTTCACTATTAGCGTCCATGTTGCTGAGAAGCTGGTCTAACGTATTCAAGTAGGTCAACTCGCGCGAACTTCGGATCGCAGCGGAGCTCATACATGCATGATTTTCAATAAGCCTACAGTTTGTATCGGCTCTCTGGTACGATTAGGATAAAATTGTGAATTTCTGCCACACCTTTTCGAAGTCATATTTAAAACATTTAACATAACTTTGATTATTTTACCAAATAAAACTATCTTCTCATTAATACCCGCATGATTTTTCATAAACAGTGTTTGCATAAGAATGCTGTTTGTCCCGGCACTCGGGTAGGATTAGGTAAAATTGTGACCTATAACTTCTAAACAATCCAGACCAAAAAGGTGACTGCCAAGCGTGTAATAGCAAAGAAGTACCCAACGGAGAAAGAAACACGCTTAGAAAAGACGGGTACAGCACAATTTATTAATATTTCGGGTAAATACCCTTTGTCAAAATAGACAAACAAACAAACAGAGAGATTAGCCGCTACTTATCTTCATTGGCAGAAGGAATGTCACATTCCTTCTGGCAATGAAGATAAGTAGCGGCTAATCTCTCTGTTTGTTTGTTTGTCTATTTTGACAAAGGGTATTTACCTGAAATATTAATAAATTGTGCTGTACCCATCTTTTCTAAGCGTGTTTCTTTCTCCGTTGGGTACTTCTATAACTTCTAGGTGTGAAAATCAGCTAGAAAGTTGACAGGTCTGATTTTTTAACATGTAAAATGTTAGTACTACGACGAGTGACGTATTACATCAAGTTGTCTTTATGAACACTAACAATGCCATGATGTGAAGCTTGAAGTGACGTCATTTCGCTGCTCGTGCTATTCTTCTTCTTCAGAATAGGTATTGTTAGCCAGCCCAAATAGCCTTTTTCTCAAAGCGCCCGCATTCCAATTTACGTGCCCGTTCCCAATTTGCAGCTCCTTCCGGAAAATATCAGGAAAATAGCCTGTACGTGACGTCAATACATGATCTGAAAAGACTTTAAAATGCTTCAAACTGACTTCTGTCTACACTATAACGCGTCTTTAAAACCATAAAACACGTAATATTCTTTTCGAAGCAAAATCAAGATATTCCTACCTCTGACTGAATGATGTTGGGCCTACAGGACATAATGGTTCGCACTGTGGAGAAAACGTCTACTTCATCATGCAGATCTTGCCTTTCAACTAAACGAGTCAGGATGTCAGCAGCAATATACATGCCAGTGCGACCAACTCCAGTACTGCAACAGACAGCAAAAATCTTGCAATTGATGACTGTAAATACATGAACACATAAATGAAGTGTAATGAATGAATGAATAAAGGAAGGAAGGAAGGAGATCATATGGGTGGAAGGCAGCGGATACTTACACTACCTACCCTTACCAGACCCCTAAATGACTGTTACGTGGTGGAGTTGTAGTCGTAGTATGATAAACACACCAGATGCACGCATGTAAGGTTCTTTTAAATAAACCTCATTCAGCTGCAATCCGTCACACGTGGCTTAAGGATGTAGACAATACTGGAGAAACAGTTCCAACAATATTTTAATTCAGCGATGCACAATACAGTTCCAAACTCACAACCACTGATACAATGTCTCTTCTGCAATGTCCACACTCTGACACAAAGTTTCTCATACACAGCGTCTCACAGTATGTACACCCTACACGGGCCACGTACCTACGCTAACTGTGTCTCTACACTCACAAACCAGATAGGTGAGGCTAGCGCTGGCAGAATTGTACTCAAACCAAGGGGAATCACAGCGCTGGACAGACAACAGTTCTGGATGGAAATGATTGTCTTATTCTATACCTGCGTATTTCTCTGTGGGCTGGCGATTGGGTGCCTGATAGGCGGGGGCAGGGGATCTAACTGTTGTCTGTCCAGCGTGTGTGTCTCTACAACTGACAAATGCAAGACAATGTACGCATATGCTTCCTAGCACGATCCTTTTATAGTAACATACTTTCCAGAAAAATCGCGGAAATTCGTACAACACAACCAATAAAAAAAAAACAACAACTACGTAACTAAAACTCCTAAATATCAAGGAATAAACATCACACTGGAATATTCGGTAAAGATCTGGCTGCTATATACCATCCCCTATGTAGGAAAAATACCGGCGTACTACGACGTCACACAAAAGTCGGCCAGGCAGGTCACGACCTTGCCCGCTTTATTTGGAAAACACGCGATTAGTGCACTAGTACTGAACGCTAAGCTACACGCGCGCAGTAAACAAATGAATACTCAAGCTGCTTCTAGACTCTTCGTGACTCAACTCCGTGCGGCAACAGATAATCAACACCGCACTATTTGTAAAGGAAAATGAAATTCACTGAAAAGGTACGTGATTCGTAATCATGATAGCTAAAAAAAAACCATAGGATCATTTCCTACGATTTATGCATGACCGTTTTCACAGAACAACACAACTACAATCGTAACATTACCCCCCCCCCCCCTTTTAGAACGAAATTTCACAAAATTTCTTCTCAAACCTCAAAATACGGTTGTGGTTATGTAAACCTACACAAAACTCTAAACAAATACAATTTCACAACAAATTAAATCAAATTAACTACTTAAAATAATTTAACTCACAGTTCCTTTTAAAATGTCCCGAATGAAGATATGTTCCTTTAAACTGTCCTGATCACATACATGTCCCTTTAAATTCTCATGTACAACTAAATATTTCTTTGAAACTGTTCTGGACACAAAATGTTCATTTAAACTGTTCTGCTCAGGGAATCTGCTCCAAAATTCTGCGAGCCCTTGATATAACGAAAATCAAAATCAAAGTTCACCTGGAACAACACCAAATCACAAGTTACAGTTCACAGTTCACAGAGTTCAAGGGTCACCGGTCCTGGGTCAAACACCGTCGGTCTACAGAAAGTATAAAAGTCCCGACACATCATACTAGATCTTTCTGGTCTATTCCCGATGACCACTGGTAATCTGGAATCTCTGTCGACTTCCACGTCTGGCGTCTCCCCAACATTCTTCGTCAGTTCTTCTCTCGTCTTGTGAAGCAGACGACATGACTCGTCGCTTATCGGCTCGTTCGATGTCAGACCAACCTCGTGCTGGACGGTGTCTGTTGTTCCCGGGTCAGGTGTAAACCGACACTTGAACTCTTGAGTCAGGACGCGCAACTCCTCTCGTTGAGTCTGGGTCAGATTCTGTCGGAGCTGGATATCTTCTACATCCTCCTTGTGGCGAATTTTGCCCAAGTCAAACAGGTTCTCGTCATCTAATCTTTCGGTGTCAACAGACAGACGCACTGAAGTAGCGCGTTGCGGTTTACACTGACGACTTCTCTCCATATACTCCGTCAGTGAATTCACATGGTCTGTATTCGTTCTGTTGTTGACTTCAACTCCGTAGTCTTTGCTATCACCCACTGTGTCAGACACGCACGGCCCTCTATCCAACATGTCCAGAGGCAGGCGGCGAGTTTCAATGTCGTGTTCATGCCGCAATCTGTCAAGCTGGTTCTGATGATTGACCTTCAGGTCTTGCTCCCGTTCATGTCGATCCAGCCCTCCTTCGAAAACTTCGACGACCTTTTGGCTTTTACATTCATACATCAGTTCCTGGTTATCTCTCTCCTTATCTTCTTCCTGCAGCTTCAACCTCTCCTTTGTCAGAGGAGCCCCGTCTTGCTCGAATCCCTCGATCACCTGGTTCTTCGCGATGGCACTCGGCATCGTGCTGCAGACTGTCCAACTCTTGCGTGCGTTTTTGCTGCAGGTGGTCGATGGCTGTTCGCTGTTCCGCCTCCCGCTCTTCTGGCTCGCTGGCCACGGTCGTATCCACCTGACTCTGCAATTGCTCCAGCGCCTTGCGCTCCTCTTCTTCTAACGTGTCTCTCATCATCGTTACCACTTGTGTGCTGTCGGTCACGTTTAGAGGAATGGTATGGTGACTCTTCTCATCCTGACCTCTCGTAACTGCACAGGTTTCAGGTTTCCACTGCGGATCTGGATCGTCTGGATTTCTGACACTGTTAACGTTTCCGATGATGAGGTCATAGACTGGTGTCTTCACGCACAACGCCTTCACCTCTCCTGTTAGATACGGAGTGTCGACACTGACATTGGCAAGAGGGGTGACTCTCCCAGTACCGTCGGCCAAAATGAGGGTTGTCCATTCATGTAGCTTCTGGTCTTCAGCTACCAAGTCCTCCCTCACGATGACACAGTTACAACCGGTGTCTCTCAGCACTCTCACTGATGCTTTGCCGACGAATCCTGACACCACCGGCATATTCGGCACTTCGTTCTCAGGCAGCGCGATGTTTGAGACTGGTAAAAATGTAGCTCCATTTCCTACTGGGATGCGTCCATTCTTTCTGAAATATTCAATCAGCTCCGGTGTCGCCTGCCTTTCTCTAGACTCAAAGTCACTGGATGAAGACACATCATTGGCTAATACAGCGGCGGCTCTGTGTTGAGACGTAGTATTGCTTCTGCCTGCTATCCCGCGATCTTGGTTGGATCTTCTGATGTTGTCGCCTCGAGGAACATCTTTAGAAGGACACCGTATCGCCTTGTGCCCTTTCTTTCCACAGAGAAAACATGTCAGGTTCTCCACCGGCTTGTATTTCGGGGTGTCTCTGGCATTGTGGATTTCCTCTGCTGGTGTAGACACACGCTGCGGTTTACTGGGCCCGAACTTCATGTTGTGGGCGTCAAGGTACCTTTGAGCGAAGTCTGCCAGGGCCTTCAGGGACTGGTCTTTTTGCTCTCTGAGGTGGGCGGCCAGGTCCTTAGAACATGCGTTGAAAACTTGTTCTTTGATGATGAGGTCACACAGGTCTTGGTACTCTCTGTTTAGGCCAGCCAGCTCTATCCATTTTTCCAGGTAGCTTCTGATTCTTTCAATGAATAGGCCGGGTGTTTCTCCTTCTTCATCCTTGCAGTTCCGAAATCGTCGTCTGTAACCCACTTCAGTGAAGTCTACTGTCTCAGCAGGGCGGTTTTCAACTGTATATAATCTTCAGCTTCTTCTCTTGGTAAGCGGGTGTAAAATTCAAGCGCTTTGCCAGTTAGAAGTGCACTCAGTTTGATAGCCCAAGTTTCTTGTTTCCAGTTGTTACTACTTGCGAAGCGCTCGAATCGCTCTAGGTAAGCGCCCGTCTTATCTGAATTTTCAATGAAAGGTGGAAGTTTTGGTGCATGGGCTGTTTGCTCTCTGCTGGCTAAGGCTGTTGCTTCAAAAACTCTCTGGCTCTGTGCCTCTATCTCCATCTGCTTCAGAAGAATTTCATGTTGTCGCTGCCTCTCTGCCTCTTCTCGCTGTTTCTCTGCTTTTTCTGCTTGGATTTCGAATTTCCTGATTTCACGTTCTTTAGCCCTTTCTTCTCTATCAAATCTCTCTTTTTCTCTCTCATTTACAAAGTCCAGGAGCTGAACTCCCTCCAGTGCACATTCCTTTCCGATTTTCAGAAATGTCTCCATTTCCAATGTCGCCATCTCTGCGTTTCACTGCTGGCTGTTTTCTCCTGCTACCCTTTCCACTGAACCAACTGAAAGAGGTCCCGTCGGAGGTGCCAAAATGTTACATAATCAGAACAACACAACTACAATCGTAACAATGACCTTTAAAAAAAAAAAATCAACATATACAACATGCACATAAAACAGTTAAAATGTCACAACATTTACAATAACCATAAAAAATAAATAAAAATTAAAAAAAGAAAGAAATGCAGACAAGACGCGGAACATTCAGCCCAAAAACAAACACTAACACAATCAGATTTACAGAAAAAAACAAATTTGTAGACAACAAGTTTGCTATAGATATTTTAGACTAACAAGTTACCAACCTATCTGTTAATACAATTTTCATGTGCCAATTTTATTATAAAGTCTGCGTGTTCCATGTTCAGTTTTGCGTTGTGCTTTTCAATGTTATACCTATCTTTCAGTTGTCTACAAAAATGCAGCATCGCTGGCCTTCTCTTCCCTGTTCTGCATTTATGAATATAGAATTTTGCCATCAGTATTATCAAATCAAAAACTTTGTCTGTTTTAAAATTAATATCATTTCCAAAAAGTATACGTCTTTCACTAAACTGAAACGACCTATGTTTCACATTTTTTACCCATAACGCTTGCTAAGTTTACCCAAAAGGATTGTACATAACCACATTTTCAAAATATATGTTCAATACTTTCTCTGTTGTTCACACAGAAAGTACGCTTATCTGAACTTCGAATACCATTTTGTTTGCATTATTATATTTGCGCCAATAATTCTATGAATAATTCTAGTCTGAAACCACTTCAGTTTGACATCTTTTACCTGTTGCAGTTTCTGTAGAGTTTTCTTCCAGTCCATATCACAGCTTAGTTTTTTTAAATCCCATTTATCTACACTTTGTGGACTTTTGTTATTCCTTGTCAAGATTTAATAGTAACGTTTTCAGCCCTTTTGCACTGAGTAAAGGAGTTGCAAGGATTTTGGTTTATCATTCCTATTGTTATTTTAATGTGGATGTTAGTGTTGCGAATATATATCTTTTGGTATAGATTGAATGCACCCGCCATGTAAGAAAGTCGAGATTTATACTATATTTTGTTTTAAATTCAGTATACTTCCTTGGCTGCCCTACTTCATTAAAGAACTGTTCAATGCAAAATACACTTTTTTTGCCCATTGTTTATATAAAATAAATTTGTTTCCAGTCATAATATTATCATTAAACTCCACCAATACTTCTTCTGGCGTATTTGGTTCCACTTTGCATCTAAACTCCTTATAAGCGCACAGAACATCTTTCCAGAACAAATTTGTGTGCTTTATTTTGTTGTATAATTCTGGACCATATTTGTCTAGGTGCTTGAGATCTGGATATGTATTAAGGATAACATGTTTCCATCTGTGACTTGTGCTGTTTAATTTTCTAATGCAGCTAATTTTCAATGCTCTAATATACTGCTTAAAATTTAGAATACTGATTCCTCTCTTTCGCAAAGTTCTTGTTGCAACTTTTCTGCTTATTTTGTTTCCCGTGTTTTTTTTATTTTTATCCCATACAAATCTGAAGCACAGTGTTTGCAACTCTGCAACATGTTTATCAGGTGGGTTAGAGAGAAAAATCTATAGGGAGACCAGTTTTGATAAGATCACTGATTTTAACACAGCAACTCTGCTTAAGGGTGTAATTGGCCTCTTTAGCCAAATTTGTCATTAGCATTTTTATCTCAGTATACTTGACCTTAAAATTTTGAAGAGGACAGCTCTTTAAATCGTTTGAAAGCCAAATGCCTAAGACTTTGAACTCTGGTGGGTTCCAGTTTAATTTAAGGCATGGCAAATATCTGACTGTGGAATGTTCGTTTACTACCCAGCCAAATAGCATCAGTTTTCCCAAAATTTAGACGCAAGCCTGAACAGATGCTAAATTTGTTTAAAGTGTTGATAGCTGTCTTGAAGGAGTGTGTACTTCCATCCAGAAAAATATGTGTGTCGTCAGCAAACTGCGTTATTGTATGTTCTTTGTCTCCAGTATAAATAACTTTAATATTTGTATTCTGTGTTATCATTAGTGCTAATATTTCTATACACACATTATGAAGATATAATGTGACACCGGGTCACCCTGTCTGCAACCATGCTTTATGTTAAACCATTAAGATATATTACCATTAACTAACACAGAAGATTTAAATTAGTGCAGAAGAGGTTAATCCATTACTAAATGTCTCGTCCATAGCCAAAGGCCTTCAATGCTTGATGCATGAATTTCCAATTGAATCAAATGCTTTTTATTAATCAAGGCTGAGGAGCAAATAATGCTTGTTGGTTTCGTTTTGATAGTTAATATTGTCATAGAGTAACCTGATATTGTCCCCGATAAATATATTTGCCATGATTCCGGTTTGGTCTTCATTTATTATGCGTGGTAATACATTTTTTTCTTGATGCTATACAGGCTGACCCAATCTTATAGATGATGTTAAGCAAAGAAATTGGTCTCCAGTTACTAATATAATCCTTAGGTTTATCCCTTTTAGGCAAACAAATAATTATCCCTTCCTTTTGTGTCTGAGACAGTTCGCCACATCTGAAAGCTTTGTTTAGGGAGCTCACAATAAAATGTCCTAATCTTTTCCAAAAGAATTTGAAGAATTCAACTCTGAACCCGTCTGTACATGAACCCTTTCCATTTTTCATTCTTTTTAATGCTGAGGTGGCCTCTGTTATAGCTCTCTCTCCCTCTAGTGCATCTGATTTACTTGTTATTAGTGTTGGAATGCTTGTAACAATTTCCTATATTTTACAGTCATCTGTATTCCTCATGCTATACAGGTTTTCAAAAACACTTTTACTTCATCTGTAATAACTTTCTTTTCTTTAATAAACACACCATCTCCTTTTGTGATTTTCGTCATTTGTTTACTAACATTGTTCCTCTTTTCTAGTCCACAGAAGTATTTAGTTATTCTTTTTCCTCCACAACCCATCTTGCCTTTAACCTCAGCAACACACCTTCCATTCCCAAAATGACCCTTCTGGTAACCTATGACACCCTCAGAATAGGCCAGAAGAACAATCTGGATGTCCTGTAGGGGTCTTCAGAAGATATTCTCCTGGCTTTGTGCTGGTGGACTGATCTGCCAATCGTGGAAGAATAATTGCCCAATCAGAGAGGAGGTAAAAAATAGTAGCAATACAAAAAATTGCTGCGTCCTTGACCTTGCTTGCGATTCAGTCACAATTGTTTAAACTGTTTATTATTTATTATTTTCTAAAATTATTTGTAGTTTCAAAGGACAGTAGCTGTACTCAGCGAGTAAATCACGGAAAATTATAGATTTATAGGGTAACATAAACATTTCTTCCAGATTTAATGCTACAAACTAAGGCGGCTCTCCGTGTAAACATTCATGACTACGTGCTTCTTTTCCCGCAATCGAGTGGTATGCATTTGAATGCTTTTTTCTTTTCTTATCTTTTAAACTGCTCATGGTTTTTATCTTTGTTTGTTTGCTTGATTTTGAAGCAGAAAAAATACAGTATGGTAGGCAGCACAGGATTTTGTGATGCGTAACTTACAGCTTACATGTATTTGTGTACAGTTCATGTATGCTGTCATTATGTCAGTACCATACCTGTTAAGTTTGAAAATGGGAAATCTGGAGATTTTTGGTGGCTTTCTTTTTCTCGCAGTGTCATGGCGTTTTTTTTACAACTGGCAATAACTATCAGTGTAAACATTGTGCACATAATATTACATTTAGATTATTACTTTGTATGTTGTTTTACAATGAATTCATACAGCACCATTCAATATTCCATTGTATGTGAAAATCCTAAAACAATAATGTGATTTTATTGGAATTAATTCAAATTTCTTAATCTGATGCTGCTGTCTGATGTGGATGCAGTAAAACTAGAAGATGGAGAAAAAGAGCACATATCGAATATTAAGACTAGAAACGAACAGGGGAGAGAGTTAGTATTTATAATATATGTTATTGTAAAGAAGTACCCAACGGAGAAAGATGTTATTGTAGCTTTTAGAGTTGTGATATTGCTTCTCTCTTTTACATTTTTATTGAGTTACTTAGAATGACCACCACGCAACAATTTCCTTTTATGGACAATAACTTTGTCTGAATCTGAATCTAAATAACCGGAGCTCATGGGTGATCTCCTTTCGTTCAAAAATGGCAGAAGAAAACAAAATTATTGACGAGATACTCATTCAAAGTTTTCGAATTGTCTCAAGTTGCGATATATGGGGGGGGGGGGGGGGGGGAGAAGTCATGAAAGCGGGAAAAATTGAGAGGTCAGGAGAAAGCGGGAGGTGGGTTGCAAAGTCAGGAGTCTCTCTCCCAAAATCGGGAGACTTGACAGGTATGCAGTACTGACAGTAGCACGATGCAACTGTAGTAAAACATTATGTAATGTGTGCGTAATATTGTGAACTAATAAATTAAACATAAAGTAAAGCTTGCAGAATGCCTTCGTTTCTTCAAACTTAAACTATTCTATTGTGATATTATTCAAGTTCAGGAAAGTAATACGTAACAAAGTTTAATTTCTTTAGTTTGTGCTATGGTGATAAACTGAATAATCTGTATTTAACCATGCAGAGATGAGGTCCTGTCAAGAGACCAATTGAAACAAAAGTGCAGTCCTGACTGGATGTTTAGTTTGCGTTCATCTTTTACATGTGTATGTGTTGAAAAATTGATGCGTGAACTCTCTCTCTCTCTATCACTTTTCTGTTACATTATACAGTCCACAAAGCTCAAGTCAAACCTGCAAGGGAAAACATTTTTTGTTCCACGCATCCGTCGTTCGACTTGTCCGTCATAACGAGAAGTCGAATTTTTCACAGAGTTGTCAGACTTAAGAGTTTTTTTTTCTACCAACCAAAATTATGTTCACAACATTGTTTTAAGATAAGAATAAAATACACAAAGTCATGTTGAAACAGACAAAACAAACCGATAGAAGGTTTTATGAAAAAAGTACATCACAATTTACTGACATGTACTAAAATGAATCGCTCAAATACCGGGGTGAGAGAGAGTATTACGTGGAAGTCATAGTCATAGTATGATACAATCACACCAGACGCACGCACGCACACACACACACACACACACACACACACACACACACACACACACACACACACACACGCATACACACACACATACACACACACACACACACACGCGCTCACGCACGCACGCACGCGCACGCACGCACGTACGTACACACACACACACACACAGGCACGCGCACACGCACACACGCACACATTATGGGTAGACCATTGAAGCCAATGATGTCGTCATTGTGCACGACTTCTATTTGTGCATGTGATAGGCCAAGCCAATCCTGGAGCCACACCTGCGAGGGCAATGGGGACACTGAAACGTAGCTGTGGAGAGAGTTGACGCTATCTTTCTGCGAGCTCTGGCACTGGTGATCTTTTCACGCCAATTGTGTTCAAAGAGTGTGCAGGCTTTCCTGTTTGCGGCAAGCCAGCCAGATCTGTCTTGCGATTGAGCTTCAAGTTCTTTTACTGGGAAGACACAGTCTTTTATGCAGTCTTTGAAGCATTTCTTTTGCCGTCCTTGCTTCCTGTGGCCTTTTGAGAGTGCACCATACAGGAGTTGGCGTGGCATGCAAGAATCACCCATGCGTATGACATGACCTGTTCAGCGAAGTTGTGTCTTTAAGATCAAGGCTTCAACACTCACTAAGACAGCAATGTCCAGGACTTCCAGGTTTGTCACCTTGTCTTGCCATTTGATTCCCATGAGTGAGCTCAGGGATCTCATGTGGAAACGTTCAAGCTGCTTGAGGTGTTTTCTGTACAGCGTCCTTGACTCACAGCCGTAGAGGAGACGGGGGAGGACTACTGCCTTGTGATCTTGGTGGAGAGCTTGACGTTGTTGTTGTTCAACACATGAGTGTGCAGACGACCTAGGGCTTGGCTGGCGTTGCTGAGACGAGCTGCGATTTCCTTGTCGATAGTACCGTCGGAAGAGATGATGATCCCGAGGTATCTGAACTGGTCGACAGTCTTCAGCTCGTAGCCTTCAATATACACTTTGGGTGGGTGTGCTCTTGTGCCTGGGGCTGGTTGGTGCAGAACCTCGGTTTTGTTGACTAACGGTGAGGCCAAACAGTCGAGAGGCTTCCCTGAACCTGTTGACGATGGTCTGGAGGTCAGACTCCATGTGCACCATCAGCGCACAGTCATCGGCAAACAGCGCCTCAAGGATCAGTCTCTCGATGGTCTTAGACCTGGCGTTCAGTCGACGGAGGTCAAAGAGAGAGCCGTTTAGTCTGTACTTCAGGTACATTCCCTTCTCAAGGTCGCGTACTGCATGGGCCAGGACACACGTGAAGAACAGGTTGAACATAACTGGGGCAGGAACACAACCTTGTTTCACACCATTGGAAATGTCGAAGGTTCCTGATGTGTCGCCGTTTGACTGGTCAACTCCTAACATTCCATCACGGAAGAGGCATATGATGTTTGTTGAACTTCCTGGGGCAGCCGAGATTTGCGAGGATGATCCAAAGCGCTTCTCTGCTCATGGTGTCGAATGCTTTGGTCAGGTCTATGAAGATGGCATAGAGGTCCATGTGCTGCTCAATGCATTTCTTCTGGACCACTCTCACAGAGAAGACCATGTCGACTGTGCTGCGGCCGGGTCTGAAGCCATACTGAGCCTATGGAAGTGATTTCTCAGATACAGAGCTGATCAGGCGGTTGAGGATGACTCTTGCGAGGATCTTGCCAGCAATGGCACAGTCTGCTTTGCTGCCCTTCTTGAACAGGGAGACGATTGTAGCATCTCTGAATTTCCTCTGCCCAGATGCATGTAGGAATGTTGAGGAAGGCATCAAGGGTCTCAGGTGCAGCTGCTTTGAAAAGCTCTGCGGGGATGCCGTCAATGCCTGCAGCCTTGCCGGAGCTAGTCTGATTGATCGCTTTCTTGACCTAGTCCAGGGTGAGCGGGAGGTCAAGGTCATCCAGTGTCGGCATCTGAGGAATCTTGTCCAGGGCCACTGGGTCGACAGTTGTCGGCAGGTTGAGCAGATTTGAGAAGTGTTGTCATCAGCGCTCAGGAATGCTGCCTTTGTCCTTCAGCAAGGTGAAGCCGTCAGAAGAAAAAAGAGGGGTTGTGCTGGATCTGGCATGGCCGTAGACAGCTATCATAGCGCTAAAATCGCCTTGGAGTTGTTGGATTCAGCAAAGTGTTGAAGTTCGTTTGCCTTGCTGTCCCACCAGGTGTCCTGCATGTTGCGGAGCTCTCTCTGCGCTTTTCTCTGGAGTTGTTTGAATCGGACTTTCTTGGACATGGAGTTGATGTCATTCTCCCACTCGATGAAGGCACTGCGTTTCTGCTCCAGTAGCATTTTGATCTCTTCATTGTTCTCATCGAATCAATCCTAGTTGTTACGATTGTGGTTGTGTTATCCTGTGAGAGCGTGCATGTGTTTATCGTAGGAAACGATCTGATATTTATTTGAGCTATCATGGTTACGTTTCACGTGCCTTTTAAGTAAGATTTTCTTTTGTTCGTGAGTAGAGCCGATTTTGTTTTGTTAAGTTTAGTCCAGAACGTTCTAGAAGGGTCGCACTGTCTAGTGGCCTCGTATGTGTGACGTCTAGTAGCTGGCAACAGTTCGTAACATTTCGCTACATTTGTTTTTCAGTGCGCGTGAATTGAGCAGCCTTTATTTTGTTTTGGGAATGTTCTCATACCTTCTAGAGCTATCATAGAACGTGGTGATAGGGCTACCATACTTTTATGTGTCTTCATTATACATTAGGATTTAGAGCTGAAGTGAGCAGCCGAATTTTTGTAGCCTATTTTAGTGATTCCAGAAGATTTTTATTTATGAGTTTCAGTTGCATATTTCGTTCCGATTGGTTGCATTGTATTATTTCCGTAGATGATTCTAGAATTTGGTAGTTTATATAAGGAGGGCGCTGGGAAAGCCCGTTCGTACATTGTCTTGCTTTGTCAGTTGTAGAGACACGCAGTTTATTGCGAGAGACGCTGCGTATGTGAAACGTTGTGTTGCCAGTGTGGACATTGCAAAAGAGACTTTGTATCAGTATTTGTGCATTTGGAATTGCACTGTGTGGATATCGCATCGCTGAATTAAATATTGTTATAATAATAATAATACCGTTATTATATAGGCGCTTTTTCTCAATTTTGGGGAAATCGACTCAAAGCGCCGCGCCTGAAACCCAACACACACACTCACGAAACAGACACGGATTTACGCCATTTAAGACAAACACAGTACAAGACAAACGAAGGGCCAGTCAGCTACTGAAGTTACAGAGATTTTTGATCGCTTGTATTTGAAATTTGTAAAGTGGCCTGAGACCGGTACCAAAGTGTGGGGGGTGGGGAGGGGGGTGGAAGAACCGGAGTACCCGGAGAATGAACCCCCGAACTGTTACTCCAGTATTGTCTACATCCTTAAGCCACGTGTGACGGATTGCAGCTGAATGAGGTTTATTTAAAAAGAACCTTACGTGCGTGCGTCTGGTGTGTTTATCATACTACGACTACAACTCACCACGTAACACTAGTGTACCCTCTGCTTGGGTCCAAGCTCGTCTTTGGCAGACTCTGCAACCATCCCCTTGAACTGGTTCCACATTTTAGTTGGATTGCCAGTAAATGGTCCATGGGCAGTTAGCAGGTCATCAAGGTGGGACGAAGTTTTCCTTGACGTTTGGACGCTTCAGCTTGGCCAGGTTAAATAAAGGTCGGGTGAGCTTCGGCCTCTTTGTTTGTGCTGGTGCAATGTGCAGGTTGAGACGATGGTTAGTCCAGCACTCGGCTCCTCTCATGGCTCTGGAGATTCTGACCTCGCGAATATCCCGCTGGCGGACAATGACATAATATAAGAGATGTCACTGCTTGGATCTGAGATGCATCTTTGTTGTCCTGAACTTGCTAGCCAAGCCTGAAGAGGGTGTTGGTGACGGCGAGTCCATTCTCAGCGCACAATGTCAGCAGCAGCAGGCCGTTGCTGTTCATCTTGCCCAGCCCGTGTGGGCCCATCACTCCTTCCCAGAAGTCACATTCGCGCCCAACTCGAGCATTGAAGTCACCAAGAACGATGAGTTTGCCACTTGCAGGAGTGGACTTCAGGAGGGAGCTGAGGCTCTCATAGAACGCCTCCTTGTCATCATCGGTGCTGGTGAGTGTCGGAGCATAGGCGCTGATGATAGTGACATGTCGGGTGTGGGAGATGGGGAAACGGAGGTTTATCTCTCGTTCGCTGATGCCGGTGGGAAGAAAAGGCAGCTGTCGGAGGAGTGTGGTGCAGATGGCGAAGCCAACTCCGTGTATCCTGTCCTCGTTCTCAGCTTTGCCCTTCCAGAAAAAGATTTACCACCCTCAGGTTCACAGATCGATCCTTCGTCAGCAAATCTGGTTTCACTAAGAACCGCAATGTCGATCTTATATCTCGCCAGCTCCCTGGCTGTGGGGGCTGTTCTTCTGTGCGATCTCTGCGTCTGATCTTTGTCCAACAGGGTTCGTACGTTCCAAAAGGGTTAAACCGCTAGCCGCGGTAAGCTGACCGGTTTGGTGTAGGGCAGGCAATGTTTGGAACACCTTTTCTAGTTTCCCCCTTACTGGGGTGAGCAGTGCTGTCCTGAAAAGGGCCGCTCAGGTGCCTGGGATGCTGCCGAACTTTCCTGCTGCCCCTGGTACAGGGAAGAGCGACCACTGGTCCACAAGCCGCCTACGTGCAGATTCGGAGCTACCACTCCCAGTAGGAACCTCTACCTGTCGGCTCGCCCGTTCCCCATCGCCGCAGGGTTTCTGGAGGAGGCAGAAGAAAAAGAAGATGAAGAAGCAGATTTGGTAAAGATTCATTTACATAACCTGCGCGTGGAGGGGATTTTGGTGGAGAAGCTATTGCGGCCGCAAAAAATCAGAGTCCAGTGGCACGATGAGACGTTACAACTGGTAACTTTCTTGGCTGCAGTGGATGGCCATGTCTTCTTCTGTGCTCTGATATGCCCTCTGCCCTCCACAGTGCACTGCTGTCCTGCCCTCTTGGCCGTTGAACCGTAGATTGAGTTTCCTCCGCCCAGTCGGCCTGTGACAGACTTTGCATGCGAGGACGAGCAAGTCCTGCCTCACCAAGGGTTTGAAACCCCCGGTTTCCCCTCACTTGGTTTAGCAAGCCAGTCGAAGCTGTTGCCAGTGGTGTGGCCGCTGCGCATGCTGCAGCTACGTGGAGCCACATGTGAGAGTTGTGTTAAAGTGGGGACCTATACTGGTGGACTACTCTCTAATTTTCGAGAGACGACTTGTCCCCCCATTATAGGTGAAACCCCCTCCTTGAATGCTCCAGACACGACACACACACACACACACACACACACACACACACACACACACACACACACACACACACACACACACACACACACACACACACACACACACACGCACGCACGCACGCACGCACGCACGCACGCACGCACACACACACACACACAAACACACCTCATTCTCTCACGTACGCCCACAGGTCAATGGCCGAACAGTTCCGAAAGGGCGGTCCGTGGCGCAGTGGTTAAGGCGCCTGCCACCAATGCAAAAGGTGCGAGGTTCGATACCGGATTCCGGCGTCGGACTTTTCTCCTCTAGTAAGTGTCACCATTAATTCGGGCGGACCGCCGGGGGTTCTTTCTCCGGGTACTCCGGTTCTTCCTCCCCCACGACGTTGGTATCAATTGCAGCCCACTTATCAAATTTCAAGCATAAAACGATTTGAATTTCCAAAACTTCAGTAGCTCGCTTGAGCTTGCCCTTAGCACCACATGAATTTTCTGTGTTTATGTACATTGTGTGAGTGAATGCGCGTGATTCACGTGAGCGTGCTTGTTGGGTTCAGTCCGCGTCGGCGCTTTGAGCCGATATTCAATTGTGTAAAGCGCCTATTTAATGCTCTGATTTATTATTATTATTTATTAAGATACACATGTTAGGTGGTTGTCGTAGTCGTAGTATGATACAAGCACACCTGAAGCACTCACGTAGGGTTCTTGTAAAGAAACCTCACTCAGCTGCAACTCGTCACACATGGAACAAGGTTGTAGACCACACTGGAGTAACAGTTCCAACAATATTTTATTCTCACGATGCAATCTCCGAACAATGCACCCACAACTGCATCCACACGTTGGTACACTGTCTCGTACAATGCAGCCGCATTCTGATACACTGCGTCTCCCATACAATGCACACACGTATTTCCTTAAAGCTGTTCTTAATTGGACGAACTTAAGATCGGCAAACCTAGATCGGCGATCTTTTGGTTTGTTTCTTAATTGAGGTTGAACAAACCTAGGCGAACTTCAGCAAACCAGGTTTGCCATGGTTCTCTTTCTTAACTGAAGTGCTTGATTCGGCGTACTTACTGTCTGCAAAGGTGTTCAAAAAGGCTGCCGCTATGCTGCTTCGCTATTTGAACGATTTTTGTTTTAGTACTCCTTGCAGTAGCGATCCCACAAACAGCGTTGCGCCTCCCACAAATCAATAAAAATCGGTCCTTGTTCTTTGCACAAGTGAAACATCGCTGTCCGCCATAGTTGTTTGTATCGGTGACTATCTTCTTATCTCCAACGCAGAAGAGGGTAAAGGTTTTGACCAATCAGAGGAAAGGTTCGCCTTCGATCGCTCGACATGTCGAGCGATCTTTTACCGACAGCGAACTATGGTTTTCCGAGGTTCGTGAACTACTCCGAACAAGGTTCGCCGTATCTTTAGTTCGTCCAATTAAGAACCAAACCGGTTCGCCCGAGATCTTGAACTCTAGATCGTCAGAGTTCGCGAACTGAGGTTCGTTTAATTAGGAACGGCCTTAACGCGCTCTTTTATACTATTACAGATTTCCGGAACAATTCCACAAACTACACAACTCAACCAATCAGAAAAGAAAACGTAACAAAAACTCATTAATATTTATGAAAAAGAACACTCCAGATCCGACTACAAATTTCCACTACCATCTAGGCGCATCCCATAATTGTTGCTAAATGTAGCCAACGAGTACTACACAGCTTTGACGTCATATTCGAGGTCACCAGAAAGGCCGCGACCCTTCCCAAACCTTCCAGTCTAATGTAGGTTAAACCATATAACAATGTAGCGAAAATACGCATCACAACAAAAATCGGTCGCAATTTTCCAGGCAATTGAATCCTACTAAAATGTTACGCAATTCTTATCCAAAATATCTCAAATGAATATCTGATCTTTCCTATGATCAACACACACATGATCTCAAAAGAATAACAGAACGCCAAACGTAACAGAGAGAGAAAGAGACAGACAGACAGGTTTCCACTTCAGATCTGGATCATCTGGATTTCTGGCACAGTCAACATTTCCGATGATGAGGTCGTAGGCTAGGGTTTTCACGCATAAGGCTTTCACCTCTCCTATCAGGTATGGGGTGTTAACACTGACCTTTGCAAGTGGATAATTCTCACAGTTCCATCGGCCAAGATGAGAGTCGTCCACTCCTGTAGCTTCTGGCCTTCTACTACTAAATCATCTCTCACGATGACGCAACTACAACCGGTGTCTCTCAGCACTCTCCCTGGTGTGTAGCCGACGAATCCTGACACCACCGGTATGTTCGGCACTTCATTCTCAGGCAGCGCAATGTTGGAAACTGGTAAGAATGTAGCCCCATCTGCTACTGGGATGCGTCCATTCTTTCTGAAAGATTCAATCAGCTCCGGTGTCACTCGCCTTTCTCCAGACTCAAAGTCACTGGATGACGTCACATGATTTGCTAGTACAGCGGCGGCTCTGTGTTGAGACGTAGTACTACTTCTGCCTGCTATCCCGCGATCTTGGTTGGATCTTCTGATGTTGTCGCTTCGGGGAACATCTTTAGAAGGACACCGTATCGCCTTGTGACCTTTTTTTCCACAGAGAAAACATGTCAGGTTCTCCACCGGCTTGTATTTCGGTGTGTCTCTGGCATTGAAGATTTCCTCTGCTGGTGCAGACACACGCTGCGGTTTACTGGGCCCGAACTTCATGTTATGGGCGTCAAGGTATCTTTGAGCGAAGTCTGTCATCAGGGACTGGTCTTTTTGCTCTCTGAGGTGAGCGGCCAGGTCCTTAGAACATGCGTTGAAGACTTGTTCTTTGATGATGAGGTCACACAGGTCCTGGTACTCTTTGTTTAAGCCAGCCAGCTCTATCCATTTCTCCAGGTAGCTTTTGATTCTTTCAATAAATAGGCCGGGTGTTTCTCCTTCTTCAGGCTTGCAGTTCCGAAATCGTCGCCTGTAACCCTCTTCAGTGAAGTACTGTCTCAGCAGGGCGGTTTTCAACAGCGTATAATCTTCGGCTTCTTCTCTTGGCAAGCAGGTGTAAAATTCAAGCGCTTTGCCAGTTAGAAGTGCACTCAGCCTGATAGCCCAAGTCTCTTGTTTCCAGTTATTACTGCTTGCGAAGCGCTCGAATCGCTCTAGGTAAGCGTCCATCTTATCTGAGTTTTCAACGAAAGGTAGAAGTTTTGGCACACGGGCTGTTTGCTCTCTGCTGGCTAATGCTGTTGCTTCATAAACCCTCTGGCTCTGTGCCTCAATCTCCATCTGCTTTAGATGAATTTCATGTTGTCGCTGCCTCTCCGCCTCTTCTCGTTGTTTCTCTGCTTCTTCTCGCTGTTTCTCTGCTTCTTCTCGTTCCGCTTCTCGTTTCTCTGCCTCTCTTCGCTGTTTTTCTGCTTCTTCTCGTTGAATTTCAAGTTTCCTGATTTCACGCTCTTTAGCTCTTTCTTCTCTCTCCAATCTCTTTTCTTTTTCAACTCTCTTTTCTCTTTCTCTCCAGTCTCTCCTTTTCTTCTCTCCCTCGTTTCTTTTCTTCTCTCTCCAGTCTCTCCTTTTTTCTCTTCTTTACAAACTCGAGGAGTTGAGTTCCTTCGAGTCCACATTCCTTTCCAATTTTCAGGAAAGTCTCCATTTCCGATGTCGCCATCTCTGCGTTTCACTGCTGGCTGTTTTCTCCTGCTACCCTTTCCACTGAACCAACTGAAAGAAGTCCCGTCGGAGATGCCAAAATGTTACGTGGTAGAATCGTGGTCGTAGTATGATATCACACCAGATGGCACGCACGTAAGGTTCTTTTAAATAAACTTCATTCAGCTGCAATCCGTCACACGTGGCTTAAGGATGTAGACAATACTGGAGTAACAGTTCCAACAATATTTTATTACAGCGATGCGATCTCCACAAAATACGTTCACAAATGCACCAACAATGTCTTATCTGCAAAATGTCCACACTTTGACACAATGCACCTCTCATACAATGTACATCACCATTCACTGCATAACTCCGACACTGACAATGAAGCACGATACCTTGCGTAGCTCAAAGTCAATGTGCTTACGATACACTGCAATTATACAACTGAACAATGTACCGACGCTGTTACATCGCAATTTTACAACTGAACAATGTACCCCACGCGCTTCCTAATACGATCTTTTATAGTGGTATGTTTTCCAGAACAATCGAGCAAAATCGTACAACACAACCAATCAAAACAAAATACGTAACTAAACCTCCTAAATAACATTACCCTAGAATGGTCTAGAAATCTCTGGCTGCTATTTCCAGCCCATTATGTCGGAAAATCCCGGCGCGCTATGACGTCACACAAAAGTAGGCCAGACAGGTCACGACCTTGCCCGCTTTATTTGGAAACACGCGATTAGTGCACTAGTACTGAACGCTAAGATGCACGTGCGCAGTAAACAAATGAATACTCGAGCTGCTTCTAGACTCTTCGTGACTCAACTCCGTGCGGCAACAGATAATCAACACCGCACTATTCGTAAACGAAAGTGAAATTCACTGAAAAGGTATGTGATTCGTAAACAGGATAGCTCAAATAAAACATCGGATCGCTACCTACGATCAACACATGCACGCTCTCACAGAACAACACAATCACAATCGTTACAGTCGTGTTCGTCTCAGGTTTGCATGGCCGGGTGTGTCGGCGGTCGTGGGACGTCATTGTCGTTCGTGTGACATCTGTTATAAGAGAACTTCGAAGGGTCGTGTTCCAAATGTCTCCCTTCAGTTGATGCCACGCATTGAGACGCCATTTGGCAGAGGTAAGTCATCATTACAGCAGGGTTATGTAGCTGTAGGAGAGACCACTCCACTCAGCTCACTTGTGGGTAAAGGATTCTGTCCACAGGTATTGCCCATCAGTCGGGTTGATCAGGTAGTTGGAGTGACTGCTGAATTAGCGGCCGTGGCGGTGGTAACACCAGAGGAAGACGACGCTTTGCCGTTGCCTACTCTGCCGTCTCCACATACTGTAGAGTCGTTCAGAGATGTGCACTACGATTCCAATCTGTCGGAAACGTAGCAGGACCAGTTGCAAGCTACTTTTGCATCATTTCCAGGGCTACTCACTGCTATGCCTGGAGCATGCAGAGGTTCGATCGTGCACGAAATACGTCTGACGACTGATATGCCGGTACGACAGAAACAATATCCTTTACCTTTTGCCTCTAAGCAAGTCATCATTGACGAGGTTCATTTAATGCTGAAGCAGGGGGTAATCGAACCGTTGTAATCACCATGTACTTCGCCCGTGGTTCTGATGAAGAAGAATAATGGTCAATACAGGTTTTGTATCGATTTCAGAGCCCTGAACATATTTCGGATGCAGACGATTTGTTTGCTCGGCTAGCGAAAGGCGAGTACTTCACCAAGATCGATCTAACGAAAGGGTATTGGCAGCTCTTGGTTAAGCCGGAAGACCGACCAAAGACAGCGTTTCAAACGGACATCGGCTTGTATCAATGGGTAAGAATGCCTTTTGGACTTATCTCAGCGCCAGCCCTATTTGCTAGGATGATGCGAGGGAGTTGTTGAACGAGACAGCTATCAATTTCTTTGACGATATTCTTGTTGCACGTGTTTCATGGGCGGCACCTACTAGACGTCACATAAGTGCTGTCTTGTTTGCAAGAGGCAGGGATGACGGCGAGGACGACAAAAATCTACGCGGGGTTCCGCGAGGTAGAATTTCCGGGCCATCAGGTGGGCCGAGGGTGTCTCCAGGCGGTCGACGAGAAAGTCCGAAAGATTCTCGCGATCGCGACATCTACAACAAAGCGGCAAGTGCGTTCACTATTGGGACGAATCAGGTACTACTGTCGTTATGTGCCAAACTTTGCGTCATTGACCGCAGCAATGACAGATCTCCTCGCTGCGAAAACTGGCAGGCAGCTGGTTTGGACGTACAAAAGCGCAGATTCCTTGCGCCGTATCCATGAGACCCTTTCGATAGGTCCGGTGCTCATTTTACCAGACCTTAAACTACCTTTTCTTGTTCAAACATACGCCAGTTAAACTGGGATTGGAGGTGTCTTGCTGCAGGAAAGAAATGCCACTCACCACCCAGTCTGTTATGTAAGTCGGAAACTGTTGGACAGAGAAACTTGCTATAGCACAATTGAGCGAGAGTGTTTGGCCATTGTGTAGGTGACATCTAAATTCCAGAGGTATTTGTGGGGGAGGGAGGGATTGTTCCTCCTACAAACAGATCATCGACCACTGGCATATCTTATGTCAGGCCGTTTCAGGAACGCACGACTGATGCAATGGTCGTTGACGTTGCAAGAATTTCTGTTCGAAATTGCTGGAGTTCCAGGTAAAGAAAACACGTTTGCTCATCTGTTGTCGCGTTCTCAGTGCGACCAACGAGTGACTGTTTTAGATTTAATCATTTTGATGGTTTCTTGGTTCTGATGATTTTATTGTCAATCAGTAAGTGGAAAAAGAAATCAGTCGTTTGTTTTTTTCCTCGGGATGGGTGAATTATGATGGAGCTCTATGCCCACGCATAAGATTCACACAGGGTTTCTGCATTGTGCTGCCGTTTCAGCGGTCTGGTGACACATATTCCGTGTATTCACGAGTTCCGTGCGATCGCGAGGTCGATGAACTGCACGGAATTTTAATGGCGCAGCTCAGTCTAATAGAGCTCAAGAGTAATTAGTACGTACTATTGTGTGATAGAGGACGGACGTATGTTGGATGCATTAGCCGTTTTCCAAGACTCTGAAACCGAGATGTCAGGTACGTTTTTATATGTATTATCGACAGCTAGTGAGTTAAATGTAGGTTGCGTTAGTAAGAATTAGTTCGGTTGCGTAGCGTTGATTTGGTTCAGTTATGTCTGTTTAGAATTTGTTGAGATAACCGTTGATTGTTCTATAGAGTTATTTACCGGGATGGATAAGTAAGGAATGTGGTGTGTTTTGGTATGACTAGTTTTTTGTGTACGAAGATAGTACGTGGGTGTGTTAAGTATAATCTTTTCCTATGCACGAACCAGTGTATGGTGCGTGCGTCATGTTTCTCAGTGTAGTGACTGAGTTATGATGTGTTGCGAACTATTCTGTTTTATGAAGCACGAATGTGTGAATGAACGTGTAGATTTATTTGTATCAGCTAGGTTACGTAATGTGCCTCATATCATCCAAAATGTTAGTTAGTTATTTGGGTTTAACGCCGAGCAGGCGACTAAGGCCATCTCACGGCGGGATAGGTAAAAATCTGGTCAGCCAGACTAAAAGGAAGGTCTTCAGACATGATAAAAATATACCTTAAAAATATGTCAGGCTAAAATGTCGCACGAGTCTTTAAAAGAAACGTCTACAGACTCTTAAAAAGGGCAAAATAAGGAAAGTCACATAGTCTATGAATGCTCAGATCTTGTTAAAAATATTCAAGAAATTGAAGATTTTGTCCGGAGGAATATCCCGGAACAAAACTTTCAAGGAGTCTGCTGTGAAGTGTTTATATCTTGTGTCATTTACATCGGCACAAGACAGCAAAAAGTGTCGAACAGAAAACTGCTCGTCGCAGTCAAAACACCATGAACGCCAATCCTGTTTTAGTAAGTAAGAGTGCGTAACATACGTGTGCCCGATGTGGAGCCGAGTAAGAATGGTCTCCTCACGGCGGCTGCCGCAGCGGTAAGGTAGACTGTTGGACACCGTAAGAAGAGCTTCATGCAGCTTGTTCGCCTCCTTTTTGTCCCACTCGGACTGCCACTCGCGGGCTATGTACGCACTAATCACAGGTTTAAAATCAATATGAACAGTCTGTGTGTCAGGGACAGGCTCATTGCGGGCATCGTTGGCTGCAGAATCTGCGATCCTGTTGCCTTCGACGCCCACATGCCCTGGGACCCAAATACAAATGAAGTCATAATATTCTTTCATCAAGTCCGCGTAAAGCTCTCAAATCTGCACCAGCAGTGGTTGGTCTGTTCCTGCGCCCTGAAGAGCCTGCAGGGCAGAAAGAGAGTCAGACAGAATCAGGAAGTTCCTTTCCCGAGACTGATAGGCACGCTCGAGTGCCAGCAAAATTGCCTGCAGTTCTGCACTGTCACGACACAGGTTTTTTTTCGTCTATTTTTTGTAGGGGAGTACGTTTAGAGGGGTGACAGGATTTAGATAGTCACCGGACGTACGGGTAGTTTAGGTGGGCTATTTGGCCTGTACACGAGTATTTGCTGCCGTGCAAGAATTTGGTGGACGGCGTGACGCACGTGATCGCCCGGTCTGCGTGATCGGGTGATTATTGTTTCACGTGAATTTCAATCACATGAGTTACTGAGCGTTTTTTCGCTAACCTAACGTTATCCAAATTGTTACAGCCGCTTTTCCAACTGCGAGCGAGTCAGTCGTTTTTCCAGCAGTCTCCTAGGGTGGTCTTTCAGGCGTGGTTCGCCATTTGCTGGAGGCCTCAAGCAGCTGTGTCTTTCGTTTGTATCGGCCCTGCGATACGGTTCTGGTCGTCCCGGAGCCGGTGTCCGAGGAAGGAGAGAGAAGAAGAGCTGCGACGACT
The DNA here is from genome assembly GCA_036245525.1 of Semisulcospira habei. Classification (NCBI taxonomy): domain Eukaryota; kingdom Metazoa; phylum Mollusca; class Gastropoda; family Semisulcospiridae; genus Semisulcospira; species Semisulcospira habei. The sequence goes on along the minus strand of BTPG01000003.1, from coordinate 200,366,574 downwards.
TTACCCCTGGCTTGTCTTGTCCTTGTTTGTCTTCGTTCTAGCCGGGGCGTCTTCACGGATGGCAGTAGTACACGTAACAATTCTTTAGTGGCCATTTGCTCGGAAGGGGCGGGGGGGGGGGGGGGGGTTGTTTGTGTTTGCTTGTTCTGTTATTATTATTATTTTGGTTAGTGTGTATTGGGAGGGCAAGTGTAAGTATAGAATGTAGAAGTGAATGTCATCTGTGTTTTGTGGTATTTAGCGTCGGAGGGTGAATTCGGAAGTGAGTCATGTGGATAATAATATGTATTTTGTTGGGGTTGAATCTATTGTTGCGGGAGAGAGGTGAAGGGAATATAAAAGGTGGCAATTAAAGTTGCGGGAAGGGTGATGTGATTATTTTGTTTCGTTTGTTAGTTATTTATATGTGTATTTTTGCACCTGTGTTTTAGTGCATCCTAATCCAATAGTCCAAATCCAACTGCCTAAAACTTAAAGAACTAACCGGCTAAGTCTGCCACCGTGCTGTGGTACTGAGAGTGGAGGCTGACTGTGTCACTCCGCCTTGTGGGGCTACGACGCAGGACCTGGGTGCTGGTGCGAGTGTCGCGGCACGCCCGTGTTTAGTCAGGTCGGGTCGTCCCATTTAGCTATTTCTAAGCTATTTAAGTGAAGTTTTGCTTGTTTATAATCTCGTAAAGAACGTCGTGAAATTTATTTCATCTCCTCGTAGTGACTATGTTGTGAGAGGAGCTTTGTCACGGTGACAGAAAGTTTTTGAGATATTGTATTATTTAAAAGCAGCCTGTATTACGGAGGGCCTTATCGCGGAAGTAAGAGCGTCGAGCTGAGCTGAGCTTAACGGTTGTGCTTCCTGCGAGAAGGTCCAGTGACGTGAAATATATGGTATTTGTATACGTGATATTGTTTATTCTGAAACATTGCTAGTTAAAAGGAGCCTTGTGCTGTGAATGTCTAGATTGCGAAAGCATTAATTTAATTTGAACTTGTCGTTCGTGCTCCCGCTGGGGAGATGCTCTAGCTCGCGAACTATATTCATTTTTCTCGATTTTCATTCGTGTAAACATATTTGGTTTATCGTATATTTGATATTGTGCTATTTGAAAAACTGTGTTACTTAAGGAGTCACGTGCTGTAAGAGAGTCTTCGCGGAAGCAAAGGCGTTGGTCTAACTGGCGTTAGCGCTTGACGCTTGTGCTTCCGTCTGGGTCCAGTGGCTTGTGATTTCAGCTTTTCAGCCTCAGTTTTCTTTTGTATTTTATTTGGGATATTTGTTTATTATATATCAGTTTCCTCAACCTTTCGTATTCGGGATATTCAGTTTATTGTATGTTATTCTGTATTGTGTATAGTGGTTATTCGGTTTGGGGAGTTTGGACGTGAGTGCGGGTGAATGCGATGTGTGAATACGTGGTTAGGTTTGTGTGAGAATATTTTGGATTACAGTTAGTATTATATGTAATAAATGTCGTCGTCATTGTTCCTCTGATGTTTGTGTTCGGTTTGTGTTAGTGTGGGTCGGGTGTGTCTCGAGTGGTAGCACTCATACCTCGTGCCCCGGAAGCGGGCGACGTGATATGCACTAAATAGAAAGGAATGGTCAGGGAGGCTGAGCTTAAATGGGCGTCTAGGATGGCGAGAAGACACTGTAGCCGCAGCCACTCTCCCATCCTCAGACTTGAACCCATCCGTATAAATACGACAAAAGCCAGGGAAAACTTGAAAGGCGTTCATTGAGGCTCTGTTGGTATATGGCTGGTGGGGTAGAGTCCTTCTTGTGGACGGTCAAGTCCAGCAAGATGTCAGGAACTGGTAATAGCCAGGGTGGAGTGATGTGTTGCAGAGATTCCGAAACTTTGTCCAGGTCCACTCCGGCCACCTGCAGATGAGGTCGGGCACGGAAGGAAAGTGGACGGACAGCTCCCGGGTGGGCATGGTAAATCTCTGCAAACGACGGGTTAAAAACACAATCATAGGCAGGATTGTCTGGATGGACCTTCAGCTTCAGAACGTAGCTGAGCATGAGGCGGATGCGGCGGAGCTTGAGAGAAGGCTCCCCTGCCTCGGCATACAGACTAGGAACTGGAGATGTCCTGAAGGGCCCCAGACACATTCGCAGACCTTCGATGGTGAATTGTGTTCAGACGCTGTAGGACAGACTTGGAAGCGGAGCCATATACCACAGTGCCGTAATCAAGGGGGTTAGTCCGATTGAACCGTCTGAGCCACCGCCTTCTATCACACCGTTGAATGCATGGGAATACTGGCGTAAAGCACCTAATCAGCAGCAAAGGCTATAGCATGGTGCTCCGTATATCAACCCGCATGTCAACAGTGGGACAGGGCTCAACGTAGAGCCGATTGACTAGGCCGGTATGACTAGCCTCCCGTTTAGGTAGAAGTCAAGGCCAAAGTGAAGTGTTGGCACCAGTGAGCCGCAACCCAAAGGGAATCTCAGCCACCAGGATCCTCTTCTCCCCCGACACGGGTCTCCAAGCACGGCAAACACTTGGGATCCAAAGGACCAAATGCTCACGAGTATTTTTAAGGACCAATCCAACATGGTAGGACCTGGGTTAACACAGCTCCTTAAAAACCGGACCAGTGAAAAAGACTGAACAACATATCTGCTGACATCAAGTCCTAATCCTGGACAAAGATGGCACCCCTCTGCTAGCCCATTCAGTCGCTGACTGAGGAGACTACCCACCCACGCCACGTGGAAGCAGGTGCCGAGTGGGCTCATCCAAAATGTGTATGTTAAGCAAGTGTTATGACATTAGAACTTTATTGTTCAGAGTTTTTGGAGGAGCGAGGGACGACGCCGAGACGTCAGTCAACAGAGGCTGCCGCTGGAGGAACGTGTCGAGAGGGCAACCACAGCAGGGGGAGCGAGAGACCTGGTGCCGAGCCATCAAAGTCAACAGAGGCTGCGCTAGAGGAGCGTGTCGAGAGGACATCCACAGCTCGAGGAGCGTGGGACAGCTTTAGAAGCGCATGACGCAAGAAAACTACACGCCTAGACGTGGAGGAACGTGCGAACGATGCAGAACGAACATACCCGTTGACTAGGTTGGATAGTGAGGACAGCTTACCTAGCTTGGCTTGTATTATATTGTGTGGAAGTGAGTGTGACGTGCTAGTGTTGAGAATTGTGTATTTTTGTGAAGAGTATTTTTTGTGGTGTCTGAAGTATTCAAGGAGGGGTTTTTCTCGAAGGTTTAGAGAGTAGTCCACCAGTATAGGTCCCCGCTTTGACACTCAACTCTCACTTGTGGCTTCTTTCTTCTGCCTCCTTCAGAAGCCCTGCGGCGATGGAGATCGGGCGAACCGACAGGTAGAGGTTACTACTGGGAGCGGTCGCTCCGGACCTGCACGTAGGCGGCGTGTGGACCAGTGGTCGCTCTTCCCTTTAGGGAAGTTCGGCAGCATCCCAGGCGACTGAGCAGCCCTCTTCAGGACAGCACTAGTAAGGGAGGGCACTAGAAAAGGTGTTCCAAACATTGCCTGCACTACACCAAACCGGTCAGCTGGCGGTTTAACCCTTTTATGCGGTCGAAAAAACCAAATAAATTTATTCTCCGTACGTGGAACGTATGAACCCTGTTGGACAGAGATCAGATGCAGAGACCGCACAGAAGAACAGCGCTCATAGCCAGGGAGCTGGCGAGATATAAGATCGACATTGCGGCTCTTAGTAAAACCAGATTTGCTGACGACGGATCGATCTGTGAATCTGAGGGTGGGTACACCTTTTTCTGGAAGGGCAACGCTGAAAACGAGGAGAGGATACACGGAGCTGGCCTTGCCATCTGCACCACGCTCCTCCGACCGCTGCCTTTTCTTTCAACCGGCATCAGCAAACGAGAGCTCCGTTTCCCCATCTCCCACACCCGACATGTCACTATCATTAGCGCCTATGCTCCGACACTCACCAGCACCGATGACGACAAGGAGGCGTTTTATGAGAGCCTCAACAACCTCCTGAAGTCCATTCCTGCAAGTGTCAAACTCATCATACTTGGTGACTTTGATGCTTGAGTTGGGCGTGAGTGTGACTGCTGGGAAGGAGTGATTTGAAGTGCAGCTTTAGAATCAGTACAGATCAGGAACTGATACAGCTGCAGCGGCAGAGCTAGTAAGTCCGAACATAGTATCAAAAATAAATCTTATTATTCATCATCTTATTAATCGTGGAATTAATAACGTCCTTTAATGGATCCCCTCTCATGTAGGAATCCTTGTGAACGAGACAGCTGACAAAGCCGCCCGCATGGGTGCTGCAAACTGCCCCGAAACTCAACATATTTCTCTTCCGACCACTGCAAAAGTAATATAAATCAAAATTAAGAAACAAATATCTATTAATTACCGCAACGAAAAAATCCTTCTAAGTCGCGAATACCCAGGCGTCTTGGTCTACCGACTAAATAAAGCAAACCCCATCCGCACTACGCCAATGGTTGACTCTATTAATCACAGAATCTGTACGAGCGGCTAGAGACCTAAATGGGCCCATCCTACCTGCCTCTGCGGGGAGGATTTCACTCCCGATCATGTCATTCTCGAGTGTGAGCTCTTCTCCAATGAGTCCGACCTGATCAGAACTATCTACCCTGGCTTTACAACCCTACACCCTATCCAAGAAGCTGCAGACGAACATACTATTACTCTGATTAGTACGGTAATCAATCCATTCATTTACAACAGATGATATGAGAAATATTACCCATCTGCTAGAATTATAATTCCCCTTGTCCCATCCTCCTTTACTAGTAATAGCAAACAAGCAGAAGAAAGCAATGTAATTGTGATACAGTTGTATTGCTGAAGTGTGTGTGTGTGTGTGTGTGTGTGTGTGTGTGTGTGTGTGTGTGTGTGTGTGTGTGTGTGCGTGCGCGTGCGTGCGCGCGCGATGTTATTATAATGCAGTGCAGTGAAGCTTCAAACATGCTACACCCTCCCTCTGCATGGTTTACTCAAATATTTATGTAGTACCAAATTCTCACATGATGACTATGGGCTCTTCAGCTAGTGTCCATTGTAGTCAAACTAACTTTCCCGTGTACTTCAAAGGCAGTCAGCATCGCAAATGCCAAAGCATTGATATGTGTGATTAGTCCTAAATATTTTGTGGTGTTTAGGCGAGGGATGAGTGATAAACATATTTTAAACGGAGGGAAAGAGGACTGAATGCGTGGGTGGGGGGCGGTGTCCGGTGGTAGCCGAAGTACTGAGTAGATGGGGGAATTTCCCGACTGTGGGATGCTATGATGAGAGATGGAGATTGAAAGAGAGATAGAGGGTGGGAAAGTCTGGGGGTGGGGGTGGGGTGGGGGGTGGTGAGTGCGTAGGCGAGGATGAGAGGCGTGAGAGTGTGTGGCAGTTAGATGCGTGGGCGGTACAGGAGTGACTAGGGAACGGTACCGAGAACTAGTACGCCAGTCATTCATTTCTGGTCAGGTGGTGGGCGGGGCCACAGCAGCCGCAGCTCAGGCGACAGCTCAGTAGAATTTGAAAAAATGGCTCCCAAATCAGCGAGAAAGAAGGCTTTACTGGAAAATAGTGAGATGGACCATATTTTCAGTGACTGGGGCCTCGACGAAGAGGCGGGTGCAGAGTGCCCTGATCAGGGAAAAGTTCATCTCTAGACAAGCACTAGTGCTAATGTCTGACGAAGACATTGACGCTCTGGCGCTGAAACGTGGGGACAGAGCAGTGCTCCGTGCAGCGGTGGCCAAATTCCAGGTGGACAACGGCGGTGGCCCACTGTGCGGCGGACTGGGAGGGGTTGCGGACAACAGCGGCAGTAGTGCGTCACAGATCCTGCAGGACGCCATATACAGTACACACTACAGTGGTGCCGGACTGGATGAACTGTTGCGCGACAGCCTGTGCGTCAGTGGCAACAGTAGCGGGGGTATTGCGGCAGCAAAAGGTGGGCCCCGTTACGTATAGTAGATTTTCTGTCTTCAGCAGCAGTGGCAGAGGAAGAAGTGGCACTTGGGGGTGGTGTCACTATAAAGGTGAACAGCAAACCGACGTTGGACAAGGTTTCCCCCGCACACTGGATAGTGGAAAACAGCCGTATTATGGCGGCCCTTATGGACAAACCAACACCGGGTTTCACGCCGCACGCCTACCTCAAGTACCCGGCGATGGTGGGGGAGCTGGCGGCCAGATAACCTGGCAAAGTGTCCTACTGTTCGACGATGAGTATCGTCAGCGGCAAGCGGCTGAATCATTCCAGTGGGGCACGGACGCCCCACACCTGTCCACGGTGGTGCTGCGCGACCGTACTGCGCAATCGGCGATGCCCTCTGGCTCACCGTTCGCAGACCAGGAGGAGGGACGGCCGGACCGCGCCCACAACGCCCCATCGGTCCCTCTGGCAGGGAAGTGTGCCTGCAGTACAACAGAGGTTACTGCACCTACGGCGCACGATACCAGCTGGACCATGTGTGTGCCACCTGCGGAAGAGATCACCCGGCGCGGGAACATCGTGACACGCCTGCAGCAGCGGCAGGTGGCAAACACGGCACAGCCTAGGACACAGCGCAGCAGGTTGCACAAGGCGAGGTAGGCCCCTCCCATTCTAGCACTTCTTACCATATCCCTTATCTTGCACTAAGTCCATACAACTGTCAATTGTTAGGTTCTGGAGCGTCCATTAGTTCAAAGCTTTTAGTGTGGCAAGACGAATTAGCTTCTGATAAAGACAAAAACTTTCTCCTTGAAGGTATCGAACATGGTTTTTAAATCACGGACAAACATCGGACTGTTAGATCTGTAGAGCAGACAAATCACACACCTGCCTTAAAAAACAGAGTAGCTGTAGAAAAGGAGCTCATCGATCAGATAAACAAAGGTCATTATATCGTAGCATCTCAAAAACCAACCGTAATTACCGCTTTGGCTGCGACCCAAAAGACGACAATAGCATACGCCTGATACATGACGGCAGCAAGCCTGTAGGACATGCAATGAACGATTACTCAGTACCTGTGACAGTAAAATCCCAGACACTAGCGGACGCATGCGGACTAGCCAAGTCCGGCTACTGGTGCGCGAAAGTTGACCTTAAGGCGGCATACCGATCTGTGTGTATCCATCCAGATAATTACCAAGTCACAGGCCTAAAATGGATTTTTACTGGCGAGCAGAAGCCCACACTGATACCTGTTCGATAGTAGGCTACCCTTTGGTAGTAATGTGGGCCCTTCGCACTTTCACAGACTCTCGCAGGCAGTTCAAGTCGCAGATGTATGTTACGGCGCGGCATGACATGGAGTAGCGTATCGTTATTGACGATTTCTTCATAGCAGCTAAGTCCAAAGAGGAATGCACTCAAATGATGATGACGTTCATTGCCCTTTTACGTAGATTAGGGTTTAATATTAGCTGGCCTAAGGCGGTGGGGTCTACACAAACCATTACATTTCTCGGGATCCAGATCTGCACCCGCACAAGCACCTTGTCATTGGGCGACGACAAGCTACAGCAACTTCACAAACGCTTGCAGCAGTTTCAAGGCAAAACACGCGCGACAAAGCAAAGCTTGCAGTTACTAGCAGGGTCCCTTAACTGGGCGTGTCAAGCCGTCAAGGGAGGCAATTTTTTTTTCAGGCGGATTCTTGATACGATTAAACCCCTTCAGCAGCAAAGGCATAAAGCGAGACTCTCACGGGAGTTTCATGCAGACTTACAGTGGTGGCTATCTTACATGCATGTTTTTAATGACACTGTGTATTATGACTCGCACAGCAAGGAGCATGTCCATGTTGATGCATGCAACCTGGCGGCAGGCGAGTTCTGGAAAGGAGATTGGAATTATACACTGTTCTCTTCAGACATGCCGGCAGCCAAGGACTTGCATATTAATTATAAAGAGGTGTGCGCGGTGGTGCAGGCAGTCAACCGGTGGGCGAGGGAAACAGGTGGTCATTCATACGGACAGCACGGTGACGGCAAAGGCTATCATTAACAAAGGGCGCTCAAAAGACCGCTATGTCAATAGTCTGTTGAGGAAGATGGCATGGGAGTGTGTGAGAATGAATTGCAGCGTGTCAGCGATGCACGTGGCTGGCAGTGTGAATGTGTTTGCCGATACTATTTCCCGCCTGCACGAAGGACGGCTGCCCATGCTAGGACACTTGCTAACGAATTGGCACCGGGGCCGACCGCCTCACACATACCTTCTGAATCACATGTCACAGTCAGCTCTTGCTTTTGTGCTGTCTAGGTGCCGGGTCTAGGCTCAGACACCAGCTACTGCAGGAGGTGGCGGGATATCGTGCCGGCCAGTGTCTTTGCCGACAACACCAAGAAAACATATCAAACTCACTTGCGCTCTTATCTCAATTTTTGTGACCAAATGAACATCCAGCCGGTACCGGTGTGTGAGAGAACAGTGGCGCGGCAGTACGCGGCCTTTTTGGCCAGGACATTTCAGCCCAGCTCCGTGGCACAATACCTCAACATTGTTCGCTTTTGCATTTAGAATGCGGGGAACCGCATCCATACCAGGACTCGTGGATGGTGAAAAGCACATTGCGGGGAACTGAGCGAACAAAAGGCTGCGCTCCTAACCGCAAGACGCCGATGAGCCCGCAACTTCTTCTTCAGATTAAACAAAAACGTGATTTGTGCAGCTCTAAGGACTGTGTCTTCTGGGCAGCGATAGTGGTTATGTTTTTCGGACTTTTTCGGCGATCCAATCTTTTCCAAGATGGTGCAGGCTTCGATCCTGGAAAACAACTCACTAGAGACTGCTTTGTTGTGAATGACAACAGTAGTGTCAAGATACTGGTTAGGTGGAGTAAGACAATTCAGAAACGCGAAAAAGCTCTAGTGATCGCGTTACCGGTCATGTTACGTCACCCTCTGTGCCCCGTGACGGCAGTGATCAGTATGTTTAAAGCGCTAGGCCCAGCGCCGCCTAAGGCACCGGCCTTCCCCATTCGGGGATCAGAGTTCAACAAACGGTTGCGAGAACTGACCTCTGCTGCTGAAGGGGTTTATACAAGCCACAGCTTGCGGCGTGGAGGGGCTACCTGGGCCCTGTCTTGTGGAGTGCCTGGCGAGGTGGTGAAGTGTTTGGGGGACTGGAAAAGCACTGCACACCTATCATACTTGGACCAAATACCTCAAAATATTCAAGATTTCTACAGAAGCGTACTTATTCAGAAAATACCGACACCTTGAACACTCAACTTTTCTCTCAATTGGGTGAAAAAACTGACGTTTTTCCCGTTAGGTTTGGGTTAGACTGATGTCTTACATGTTTGACAAGTGAGAGTCACGGGAATAAAACTCCTCCGTTATTTTTGCCCAACTGACAGAAAAAGTGTTGCCGCCATGGGTTCAGTGTATAAGCGTGAGGAAGTAGTGTGGAGTTGAGCATGAGACTGAGGTGTGATGGTGGGAGCGTGTGGGTGGATGCGGAACGAGAGCGGCGCGCGCTGTTCTGACAAAACCTGGCTCACTTTCTGGTCCGGAACTCTGGCCAGCCATTAATTGGCCGAGAGGGGCGATGATGTCAGAACAGGGGCGCACTGGTGGGAGTGAGGTCGGGGAAAGGGGAGGGAGGGGGCATGAGAGTGACTGGAGTTTTAGTAGTGTTTAGGCGAGGGATGAGTGATAAACATATTTTAAACGGAGGGAAAGAGGACTGAATGCGTGGGTGGGGGGCGGTGTCCGCTGGTAGCCGAAGTACTGAGTAGGTGGGGGAATTTCCCGACTGTGGAATGCTATGATGAGAGATGGAGATTGAAAGAGAGATAGAGGGTGGGAAAGTCGGGTTGGGGGGGGGGGGTGGGGGTGGTGGTGAGTGCGTAGGCGAGGATGAGAGGCGTGTGAGTGTGTGGAAGTTAGATGCGTGGGCGGTACAGGAGTGACTAGGGAACGGTACCGAGAACTAGTACGCCAGTCATTAAATTCTGGTCAGGTGGTCGGCGGGGCCACAGCAGCCGCAGCTCAGTCAGGCGACAGCTCAGTAGAATTTGAAAAACCCACCACCCAACCCCAAGCAACCACCATCAAGTTGTAATCTGCTGCATATAAAGTGTCCTTAATTCCTTTTCTTTTGTTTTTGATAAGCCGCATGTTCTCGGCTGTAGCAAATAGTAAGTCTGGCAACTAACTGTACATTTATTTTGTTGTTTTATTATGAGATAGTACTATACAATTTGAAATTGCCTCGGCTCAGTTGTACGCACGGTGTTTTATGGAGGTCCTTTTTGTGTTCGGATTTGTTGTTTTTGTTTTTTAGTTTTGTGTGTGTAGTGTTGCGGGGGGGGGGGGGGGGGGGGGGGGAGGGGGGGAGGGGGGGGAATGGGGGGGGGGGGGGGAGGGGGGGGGGGGCAGGAAACAACCAGTAAACCTACTGGTTGGGTTAGACTGAATTTTTCACTCAGTTGTTTTTCACATCAACTTCCCTGGGACAGTAAATTGCAACAATGAAAGTGAAGTTGGACATGTAACTCAACAGCAGCAATACACGGGAAATAGTGTTACCAAGAGCCTGGAAAGCTGGCGTGTCAGGTGTTAGCTGTGGCAAAGTTGACTTGACACCTTCATCATGCTCACATGCCCCTCCCTGCCACTAGTGTGTCTAGCTCAGCCAGAATTTGTGCCATGTCCATTAATCATCCCGCAATTCATCCTCTTGGTAGCTGCTCGGCGTTAAACCCAAATAACTAACTAACCTCTTGGCAGTCTGGTTTTGGGTCTTCATTTTGTGATTCATCCTCCGTCATTAGCTGATAAAATTCAGAATCCTGCACATGTGGGACAGGAATCGGTATTACACCATTTATGCAGTGTTTACTTTTAGTAACTCGCATGTACTGTTTGTTACACTCCGGATGTCCTTTAGCACTAAAAGTACTTCGGAGATATGTATTGAAACCCCCTCCCGCCCAATGACAAACACAGAAACAAACAAACAAACAAACAAACAAACAAAAACAACTACCAACACACACACACACACACACGCACGCACGCACGCACACACGCACGCACACACACACACACACACACACACACACATACACAAAAAACCCAACCAAGGGGGAAACAACAAGAACACAACAACAATTGCTGCACCAGAACCTTTTAGGATTTATAATCATTATTAATATAACCTTCGTTGATGCCACAACGTCTAATATCGGTATGCCAATATGAATAAATGAAGAAGCATTGTACAGCCAACAGAGTAAAATTAGATGAGAGAGAGAGAGAGAGAGAGAGAGAGAGAGAGAGAGAGAGAGAGAGAGAGAGAGAGAGAGAGAGAGAGAGAGAGAGAGAGAGAGAGAGAGAGAGAGAATCAACTGTTTACATAGTTGCCAAAAGATACAAGGGAGATCAATCTTAGTTCGCCTTGGGTCAAGCTGATTAAAGTAGCTGCCCTTCGTAGGGAAAAATATTCGCTGTAGGCTACTCTAGATGAAAAGATATAATAACAAACACAAAACGAAAAATACCCCCCCCCCCCTTCCTCACCCTTGCGATATCAAATAATGTTACAGGCTGTACTGTGTGACTTACGGATAGCTCGTCCTGGTCCATATCCAATTTGCGTCAGGCAAGACAAAAATGGCCAGCTTTGTCCGTCGGGTGGTCGAGTGTCGTCTGCTACTGTTGCTATCAGTATAAATATTGCTGAGTTACATCAGTGATCGCGGTGCCCACTCGCTGTCTACAGGAAGTGGCCTGTCTTTTTCACGGGAGTGTTGCCAGCACGGCATACGCAGTTGAAAACTCAGTCAACTGAGTTGCAAACCGGTTTGCCGACTTTGGGGCAAGGTAGCCGCTCGTTCTCGACAGGGCCTTTGCTGGGTCCTGTAAAGTTTTTTTATTTTTTTTTTAAACACGTGCGGGACCTAGTTTTTTTTTTAAATTATTTTTTTTAACTGTTTCTCAGCTTTAATCAAGCACATGCTCACACCGTGCGACGACTGCCATTTATCACACTACTTCAGACGGTTTAGAGGATTAGATAAGGTATCATTTCAGCTATTAAATTTTCTTATCGTCAAAGGGATGCATGCAGCCAGTGTTTTTAGGCGACAACATCTAAGCGAGTCATTTCATAAATTGAATGTAACCCTCCACTCAAAAATGCCACTAAATGATACATTTATTGGCTCTTCGTATTGTACGGGAAAGCGCATTTAGAGAAGACATTGCACAAAACGTCGTGCTCCGAAGCTCAACGGCCTGTGTATTCGCTGGCAGGCATGCGGGAATAGCCGAATGTTAAATATAGACTAAACAGGCCGGTAGGTCTTGCAGATCAGCCATTTACCGACCCGTTAATATTTTACCACTTCATTAACAACTGCCTGCGCAAGATCCTAAATATCCATTGTCCAGAGACCATCAGCAACAACGTACTCTGGAATAGAACCAATCAGCTGCTGCAGAAGACGAAATTAAACAACGACGTTGGAGATGGATAGGGCACAATTTACGTAAGCCAGCGGACAACATCACCAGGCAAGCCCTAACACGGAATCCACAGGGCACGCGGAAAAGAGGCAGACCAAGAAACACATGGCGCCGAGAACTGGATGCAGACCTTAAGACCATGAAGGTGACCTGGAACCAGCTGGAAAGGAGAGCCCGGGACAGATACTCTTGGAGATCCTTTGTAGGCGGTCTATGCCCCAGTAGGGGTGCAAGGCATAAGTAAGTAAGTAAGTAATATTTTACCGGCAAAAAGTGTTTTCAGGCCCGTTAGCTAACGGCTCGGTAGCGGTTTATCGGCCGGTAAACTACAGGGAATCGTGAATAACGGCACGGATGGGCGGAAAGGAAGGGAAGGAAAGTACGTATAAAGGTGCATCCATCCATACAGACTGTGGGAATTCAAAGCCTCACCATCACCAAAGCAGCAGGCAACAGAATACAATTATATATTAAAAAATAAACTGAAAACCAACCACATCTGCCAAATGATTTAAATATTGAATTCTGCTTCCTCTTCTTCTTCAGCGTTCCCATTGAATTCTTCAGAACGACAGATTAGTTAAACGTGAAACGTCTTCTGTCCACCACGAAGGTGATTTCAAAGACGGGGCACCCAAAAGAGGCCTTTACAAATTTTTACCGCAGCTGGATTTGAACCCACGACCTTTTGGTCGAGAGTCGTACGCTCTACCACCGAGCCACCCAGCTCCCCGACAGATTAGTTGATTAATTTCACTCAAGTGAACTGAGATGTGATTACCTGCAGTGCACCGTAGCAGGACCTTCATTAGGCGACGCCAACCGTCGGACCATATAGACAAAGTCCAATAATTGTTGAGGTTCTAAGGATACTCCCTCCTTCCACCAACCTGGCAAATGGAACTGCGTCACCATCATATCATCGTTGAGAGGCTGTTGGGACACAATTTAACAATTCAAATATAATCTTTCTGCAAGATCGTACATAATGTATTGTACATGTATAGGAGAGAAATATTACTAAAATATTATGACAGGTGTGTGACAGGTAGTGTTCTATGCGCGCGTGCATGCCTCAGTGCATGTGTGGGTCCTTACATTTGACAATTCGCTGCATATTTGAACATGAGTTGGTCATTAAAAATAAAATTGATTAGTTGACTGGATGTACATTGTTTAACGTGGCGAGATCAAGATGTTCTCATTAGGTTTGTTAAACACACACACACACACACACACACACACACACACACACACACACACACACACACACACACACACAGAGCCACAATTCCCAGTTCTGGCGGTGAAAACGTACGAAAATGGCGAAAAAGAGATTTGTTAAACTTGAAAATAGACATTAAAACTTGTAAATTAGACCATATTAACATATTATGTTTTCAGCTACAGATAAAACTTTGATCTTAGCCCTGTACACGTTGACAATAAATTGCAACACAATCGGATAAATAGGTGTTTTCTTTCTTACGTCACACGACCAATCCATTTAACGCAAACCGTACCATGTGACCTCGCTAAAACAACAACAACAACAACAACAACAAACAACAACAACAACCTTGTAGCAACTAATGGCGGACTTCTTGTAGCCCTCTTTGTGACGCGTCCTGGATGCCAGTACAGACCACTGAAGAAAGAATCTTTGCGGAATCGAAATCACATGAGCGTCCTATGCGACTATTTTACTGAAAACTTTTGAAGTCGTTTGAGGGAAACAGTCACGCACTTCTTCCATTGCATTACTCTAAAAATTTGTAGACAATGCTGATGGTCATGCAGACGCGAACGTCATTAAGGGTGTATATTAATCATAAATCAATTATATATACATGTATTATAAGTTATTGGTGGCAGGGGTTTGCTACACGGACTGAGGGAGGCCAACGGAACCATTTTACCCCTAAGGCCTTCGGGTACAAGGGTTCCGTTGACCTCTCGAAGCCCTGCAAGGGTCCGTGCAACATTCCCTTGCTGCCAATAATGTATTTATTTTCATTCCTCCACTATTTTCGCAAAAGAAATCAAGAAGAAATCTTCCGACCTGGATCACGCCAGACATGACTGACGTCAAAGGAATATACCACTATGCATAATAGACTTATGACGTAATTTAAAATCTTTCATGTTGTTGCCGTCTCCAGTGGTGTGACTGTTGTTTCGAAGAACACTAAGTAAGGTTGTACTTTAGAACGTTTTGGTGACTTTTTATAGAAAAAACTGGCATCCAAGACTCGTCAGAAAAAGGGCTACAAAACGTCTGCCATTAGTCGCTACAAGGGTTTTTGTAGCGAGGTCACATGGTACAGTTTGCGCTAAAGTAATTGGTCGTGTGACGTAGGGATGAAAACACATTCATTTAACGTCAGTCATGTCTGGAATGATCCAGGCTAAACGATTGCAGCCTAGTTTCTTTTACTAGGTATGTCCGTCCCTATCTTTTATCTAGCGTTTATCTTTTGGGAACATTCAGAGTTGTTCATATTTTTAGGCTGATTATGCTGATCCATTTCCCTTCTCTCTAAGCCAACCTCTGATCAAACACACTTCGGCGCACATAAAATAAAGACGGACACACGGCGCTTCCCGCCATTAGTAGGCTCTGTGGGCTCGTGCAGTGACAGGAATCCATCTCCTTCTACTGTAACCCACCCTTGGATCCACATACACTGGCACACACACAAAAAAAAAAAGACGGACACACGGCTATTCCCTCCATTCGTAAGCTCTGTGGTCTGGCGTAACATAGCTATTCTGAAGAAAAATAATAACACGAACAGCGAAATGACGTCACTTCAAGCTTTACGTCATGACATCATTAGTCCCACGACGCCGTGTTCATAGTGACGACTCGATGTTCTACGTCATTCATCGCAGTACTAACATTTGACGTATCAGAGGATCAACTTTGCAATTTTCGTGCTGATTTTTACGCATAGGGCTTACAGGTCACAATTTAACCTAATCCCACCCCAGGGCCGTGACAAACAGCAGGCTTATGCAAACACTGTTTATGAAAAATCATGAGGGTCTTAATGGGAAGATAGTTATTTTCGTAAAATTAAAGTTATGTTAGCTGTTTTACAAATGAACCCGAAAAAGTGGTGTAGAAAATTGTCTGATTTTCACACCTAGGGCATACAGGTCACAACTGACCTAATCGTACCCGACAGACGAGACAAACTGAAGGCTTATGTAAATACTATATATGAAAAATCATGCGATTATTAATGAGAAGATTGTTTTTTTTCGTAAAAAAAGATTATACAGTTTTAAGATTAACCCATACAATGCGTGAAAGGAATCCCAAAAACGTGAAAATATATCTTTTCTAAAAACATTTAATTATCAATCAAAAGGTTCTAGATCGAGGTACAATGCTGGTTAAGGAACTCATTCAATATCTCCCTTTTATCTAGCTATGTGCAAAATATCTAGTAAAAAGAAGAAAAATTTTGCATTCCAGTGTGGATCAACCGGTTTTTGTGAAACGGCTATTTTCCCGCCAATGAGCATCTTAATCAAAACATCGAAAAAAGGTCTCGAGATAATTTTTTTAGGGACAGAATCCTAAAACTTTAAGCTTGTCCGTCCTCAAACGCGGGCTCTAGTTGCTGACACACACACACACACACACACACACACACACACACACACACACACACACACACACACACACACACACACACACACACACACACACACACACACACACACACACACACACAAACACACACGGCGCTTTGGCGCCAAAAAGACGTTCTCTATCAAGGTTTGCGTAGCTAAACGTGACGTAATTTTTATCTTGTTACTTCTTTGCCAGAATTTCTGCCCCGCACGCCAAAAACGTCATGTGCATGCTCCGGAATGCGCTCCGACTAGCCCCATTTCAAAGTCTAACGTATTTTCAATACAGTAGACAAAAAGGTATAATCTCTCTCTCTCTCTCTTTATTTGATAACATTCAAGCTCTGAGTGTCAGCATCGCACAGGCGATAGCGCAATTTTACTGTTAACAGTAACCGGTGTTGTCGAGCTCACGAAGGAGAAGTAGCCCGACACGTTTTGTGTCAAGCATGGATGACAGTCTTCAGTCCTGTGGGCCGATTCATCTTTTTCAGATTCACCGAAAGTGTCTAAAATAAAACAGCCGGTCAACCAGCCTGTCCATTTAGCAGGAGGAATACATTATGATGAGTCCCTGCGGATGAAGGAACTCGTGACAATGTATGTCTCTTGTTGGCAATGGATTATTGGGCATAGATAATTCGCGGACCGTCTTCAATCATTTCAACTTTTGTCACCGTCACCCGTGGTTATGTGATCCTTTATCGCACCTTTGTCCAGCTTTATTTACCTATTCTTGACCCATTGATTCCTGAGGCACCACAGCGTGGATATAGATCGACCCTGATAGTGCGGGGGGTGGGGGTGGGGGGGGGGGGGGTGGGGGTGGGGGGCGCCCAATGGCGTAGTGCGCGGAGTGCCGGGCTTTGAGCTGTCACGGTCTGTCTTTCTCCTTGAATGTAATGTGGTCCGTAGATCATAACTACTGTTCTTGGGTATTCCAGTCTGAGGGCTCAATGAGTCAATCAACGTGGTGACATAATATTCCTGATTTTGTGGTGAGATAATATTCCTGATGTTGTGGTAGTTGCTACTAACATAGATGCCGCAACTCAGAACCCTGGCCATATCTCCCCCTGCAGCCACTGCGGTCGAACCTGCCTGTCCCGGATTGGCCTCCGCAGCCACGAACAAGCCTGCAGACGTCGTGGGCAACTCCAATAAAATCTTCGTTCGCAAAGTCAAGCCAAGAAAAAAGAAAAGAAAAAAAAAAGGTTAAGTATAGTCTTTTCCAATGTATGGAATAATGTGTGGCGAGAGTGTCAGGTTATAGTCTATTTCAATGTAGAGACCGAGTTATCGCGTGTTATGAATTTAGTCTGCTTTATGAAGCACGAGTGTGTGAATGAATGTGAAGCCTTATGTGTATCAGCCAGGTTACGTAATGTACCTCATATCATCCAATATGTGTGTGTTGAGCAATTGTTATGATGTAGCAGTTTTCTCCCTATATAGATGAAAGGCAACGCTGGGGTGGGTTCTGCTTCTCGGCTTTTTATTAGGACACGTAGGAAAAGTAACAATAATAATTCTTGTCCTGCAACATAAACAATTCAATCATAAAACTAACAGTTGCAGACTACTAGTCATGAGTAGAACAGATTACATCATGCTCACTGAACATGTAACTCAGGAAAACAATCACCATCTTCAACATGGCACAAGTGTAAAAGACTGAAAACTAGTAACCAACTAATTTCAGCTACAATACATGGTTTGATGAATTGCTGAAGCTGACAATAACCAAAAACCACTACCCTAATACTATACTGATACATCAAGCTCAGGTCACATGCTTCCACAAAACCCCCAAAATGATCAGCAAACCCGATCTTACAATAAAAAGAAGAGTGAAACCAACATAGTTTAGTTTCAAATACACAAGTACAGCAAAATATCAAATAATTGTACTAACAGAAAATGTTGTTCTCCAACATCAAGACTGATACAAAAAATGTAGACATACAGAGCAAGACAATAGATGTTGCTCCTTCAACAGCCAAGGTAAAAGTGACACAAGGTTACGGCAAATAGTTGAACCGGTTTGTGTGAACACTGTTCACGTGCAGCACACGAATACATCTGGAAGTTTCCAGCCTGAGCTAAAAGAGTTCAAAAAGGTTAAATTCAAAGGTCAAGGTTACCAGCTGGTGAAACAAAGGGACATTACCTACTACAAGTTACTAAGGCAATCTCTCTCTCTCTCTCTGATACACAACTTATACACATAAAAATCAGACTCTACCACAATGATATTAGGACTTTGTGTACAGAGTTCTTGTGTGGAGCGGAGCGACGGACGCCGAGACGTCAGTCAACAGAGGCTACCGCCGAGGGACCTACTGTGAGGTCATTTCATCACTCAGGGAATGAGCGACCAGTGCCGAGACACCCGGGTCATCAGGGACTGCACTACGGAGCGAGTCAGGAGGACGTCTACGGTACGAGAAACGGGACGACTCGGAAGCGAGCGACGCAAAAACTTCACGCCTAAACGGGGAAGGACAGAACGTTGCTGAACAATAACACCAGTGAAACAGGTTGGATTGTGAGAAACAATTACCTAACCTGGCTTTTACGTTGTGTATGTGTATGTCGTGTTAATGTGTTAGATTGGAGAAGTGTATAGTGCATGAGTATTCCTTTGAGTGTTTGTTGTTTATTGTTATAAAAGGCGATAGAAGAAAGAGAGCTAGTGTCTGTATATACCGCGTGAATGCGCCCGACTGAGTCAATGGCGGTGTATGCGTCTGTTGTGCAAGAGTCTGTACGTGCGACTGGGGAGAATCTGCGTGCGTTACAGTTCGTACTGTTGAGAATGGTAGTGATGCGATTACAATTCAGATACAAAAAAGAGTGAAACAGCTGGTGTAATAAATATATACCTTTATCTGATTTATGACGCTCAACTGAATATCGAAGAAAGGTGCTGTGTATTCAAATTATATTTAGTTTTAAATGAACTTGCTGACACTCGACCCATACTGTGGTTTCTTATTTGGTGCCACAGGTTGTGGAAAAGCTACCATTTGTAGAGTACATGCCTATTGATTTAAGACACATACCTTTGAAGTTGATGATAACTGGTTTGAGACAGTGTGTCAGCAAATATTCAGACAACTATGCAAACTGAATCTGTTTATTGTAAGTGTTAAGTCAATAAAGTGGTATTACATATACAGCGCAAGCGATAATTATGGGAACATGCGAGTACTTACCATGGAAGTATGAAGCACTGTTCTCGATTTGACCGAGAACTGAAGCAGGAACAGTTGTGTCAAATGAAGAAGAGGTCACGCATGCGCACTGGTTCACACCTTAGAGAGTTTGCACACTAATGTTATAATAAACCAATAATATAATTTAAACTCAGTGGGAGGGCTCTTGCTGTAAGACAAAGGGTGGGATTTGACACAACTGTTCCTGCTTCAGTTCTCTGTCAAATCGAGAACAGTGCTTCATACTTCCATGGTAAGTGTTCGCATGTTCCCATAATTTGACCTCAAACTGGCGGAACAGTTGGTCAAATGAAGCTTTTAGAGAGGCATTAGGGTGCAAACTAATTTGCTCTCAAGTAAGTCTATAACACTCACTTTAAACACCCTCAGCCATTGAGAAATAAGCATCAAGCAGAGCTTGGCCCATGTTAGTGACAGGAGACTACTGTAGAATTTGGTGAAGTTTGACTCACTGGCCCAGCCAGCCGCTTCCATTACAGCATCAACAGGAGGCCCACGGCCGACTGCTGCTGATGTGCTTGCAGCGCGAGTTGAATGTGCCCCAAATTGTTGCGTGTCTATGCCAGCTCGTATGAGAACATCTCGAATTCATCGGCATACAGTTTCAGGACCCACTAGTCTTTGAGGTTTTTGCACGCTTAAGAAACGTTGACGTGCATTGTGGCGTATGGTCTCTGTCCTATATAAATAGTCATTTAACACTGACAACTGATGCACACACTTTAGTCACGTGTGTATGCCAACCGCTCAATAGGAGCTAAATGTCTGCCCTTTTGAGACTGTTTTACACAAAAGACAATGTGGAAGACTACACGCTGCTCTGAGAGTTGCATAGATTCTATTGCCAGATTAGCAATAGTCTGGCATCGTTGTCCTGACAGCAACGCAATTAATATCTCAAGTTTTTGTGTCAATTCTTTGAGTGACAGTTTGTCATGTGGCATTAGTACTGAATCTGATGTAGTCAAACACAACATCAACATTCCATGTAGTTGCATATTTTTGGAAAAGTGGGTCTAAGTTCATAAACTCCCTTGATGAACTTTTTTACCATTTTGTTTTCCCCAAATGACTCACAATCACTAACCTCAATTAAATCTGAAAGAGCTGATCTTGCAATACAAATAGCACTGTACCCTGCACCAATCTTGAAGAGGGATGCCAGAAAATTTATTCCATCTGTTAAACTTAAAGATGGCGAAAGTGGATCAACACTGTGTCTACTCGCATACCTTTTCCATTTGCGAGTGTAAGTTGCATTTTGAGGTATTACTTCTCCAAGAAGAGCACATGCTGTTTGGACTTCGGCATGAAAAGAACCTGTTTTCTGGGTCTACGCCAGAAATCTTGCAAGTGAGGAATTTGAGATCTGTGCAGGCAATGAAGTTGAGTTGAATTTTGAGGCATTCTCAGCAGGTTTCGCCTTGCCTAGACTAGAGCAGTGCAGGCTGCTCCATGAGTAGACGTGCCAGTTGTGGATACCAGAACTGACTTGGCCATTCTGGAACTATTAATGTTACAAGTCCCCGCGCTTTGTCTTTCATTATTTTCCTCAGAACTAGAGGAATGAGGCCACAAGGGAAAAAAAGCATAAAGGGATTTATCAGCCCAAGTATTATCAAATGCATTAATAGCAGCTGCCTCTGGGTCTGGTCTATAAGACACATAGTCCTTAAACTATTTCTTGACCCGTGAAGCAAAGAGGTCAATGTCAGGCTCAAACCTTAACACTCTCAGTGCCTCCTTTAACAAGTCAGGGTTTAACTGCCATTCTGCATCAAAGTTTAACTGTCTTGATTGATCGTCTGCTTCAACATTAGCCTTACCAAGAATGTAAATTTCACTAAACCAAATATTTCTTTCTTTGCAAAACAACCAAAGCTGCTTAGTTACAGAATTACAGGCTTGTGAATGGTTTGTGCCCATTTCATTTATGCATGCAACTGCTGTTGTATTGTCTAACACAAGTCTGATGTGCACATCATGCATCTCAGCTGCATATATATGTAAGCCAACCGTTGCAGCCATCAGTTCTAGCACATTGATGCTCTGACTTGATTATTCTGAGATCCGATGTCCCCTTGTTTTTTTCCGTGTTTACCGAAACATCCCCAACCAGGCCATGAGGCATCTGAATTGATAATGAAAACAGGTTCCTTTACCTCTAATTCATTATAAGCAATGCTGATATTAGTTTCCCATCAGAGTATTCCTTCAGGGCTTCTTCTGAAATAAAACCAAAGCATCAAATGTACCAGCATTGGCTATTAATGCTTTAATTTTTATCATCCACCATATTCATGTAGTACAAAGATCAGTATTTACCCCTGGGAAGCTAGCCACTGCAAAACCTATCAAACTAGCCAACTCTTTACACTTTAAAGTTGTTTTGTCCTGACAAAAGATTGTTGATACCATATCTGAGATTTTCTCTTTCCTTTCTTCAGTCAAAGACACAGTCAAGTGTCTTGAGTTTATCTCAAACCCCAGATAAGAAACAGACTGTTGGCACAAAAACTGATTTATCAGGATGTAGAACAAACCCCAGTTTTTGCAAACAAGTCATGGTTTGCTCAACATTATGTGCACACTCTTCTTGGGAATCTCCCAACAAACGTGAGTCATCAATGAACATGTTGATAAAACCCCAAGTCTATGCAAATGTGCAAACCCAGGCTTTAAGGTTAAACATTTTGTTAACAGTCTTGGACAACAAGCTACACCATTGAAAAACAGTTGTAGATCTATACCACTGTGCTTTCCCCATGAACTTTAAGGATTTTGAGATTCTCTATTAACATGCACAGAATAGTAGGAGTCTTTTAAGTCAAGAGAAACAAACCAGCAATTTTTTTGACCAGAGTAATGGATTTTTGAAACGTCTCCATTTTTAAATGATGACATTCAACATCTTGATTTAGCTTTTTCAGGTTGAAATTAAATGAGAATCACTTTCAACTTTTTGTTTTTCTTTGGGCGTACAAAAAAAGCTGATACATACTCTCCTTCCAATTGGTTGAAAAGGTACAATAAGTCCTTTTCCTAACAACTCTTGTATTTCTAATTATATAGCCGGTGTTCGCTCGTCTGTGAAATGAAGCTCAGGGGATGGTTTATCTTCCCGTGGGATTTCTGAAAACTCTATGTGGCTCCTTGGACTAATCTAAGGATGTCTTTATCAGTTGTGAATTCTTTCCACTGCTCTAAATGCAACCTTATCTAGCCAGCTTGAAATTTATTTGCCTCTCCGTGCAAAGCTGCTTTCTTAGATTCAATGACTGAGAGAACCTTCTCACCGTAATCGTCCCTGGTATCGGAGCAGCTGAAAACTAGGCGCTTCGTTTACTTTCGGTACCCCTGTCCGCTTCCTTTCTGGGAAAGGAACGGCCGACGAAAGCCCCGATTTTCTTGTCCTAAAACAGCACTGGAAGAACCGGGCATTCCGCATCTTATAGAGTTTAAAACGGTGGGCATTCTTGCTCGCATTCCGTTGTTCTCTCACTGACCTCATAGCTTTTCCCCCCATCTTCACCAGAACTTTTCTGAATCCGACTTATTAACTTTTGTAATATCAATTCCCTGAATGTCTTTCGGCAGCGAATTGTGTATTTGGTACCTTGTTCGAATGGAAACTTCCTGTTCCGCCGCGTTTCCAAGAAGCCCGAAGAGGTCAACACTGAATTCCGAGGTTTTCATTGGTTGCTTGAACCACATGATTATTATGCACATTCCTGGACTCTTTAGCTGTCCGTGTAGCGAAATCATGTAAATTCACTGACACTTTCACTGCTGCAGCCGCAGCTTGTGCGATTTGCAATTGCACATTAGATACGCCCTTTTCCCTTGCGCATTTAATTTGCCTCCGACAGCTTCATTGAGTGTGGGTAGTGCCAGTATTTTACAATTCTCAGGAATGGGGTACTTCTTGAGAAGTTCTGACAGCGATGCATCCTGCATTCATTTCAGCTTCCCCACAAGGAAGTCAAGCAAAGAATTTCCCCCCTGGGATTCTTCAACTGCCCCTGGCAGTGTGACAGTAAAGTTCAGATCATCACTCGCAGAGCCGGCCTCCGGCTCGATCTAACTGGGATCCCTGATCCCCGCCATCGTAGCGTCACCACGCTCGCTGTCACTTTCAAACTCTACTTCACCCTGTGAAGTGTCAAAACTGTCCTGCTCTAACCTCGATAGTCTGCTTTTGATATCTTTCATGCAAGCCATAATGTCTGTCAGTGTAATGCTCTCTTTACTAGAGTCAGTTTCGTTTTACTAGTTCCTGCCGCAGGTCCGCCACTGACAACTATGCCGCGGCAAACCTAGACCGAGAAGCGTAAACTGAAAACATTCTTTAAACCCTATCTCCGGAGTTAAAAGCAATATCCTGAAAGAAAAGAAAAGGTTGTATCCTACCTCAGTGTATCACCAGAAAATCTGAGGCAAATCCCACCAATGATCAAAGGAAAACCACAAAAAATATAAGGATCTCGAGTAGCACATGGTGTGTACCGTACGACTGCGTTCCCAAAAGTGAACCAGTGTGCATGCGTGACCTCTTCTTCATTTGACCAACTGTTCCGCCAGTTTGAGGTTAAATATTTCTTTTTCTATTTATTATTTTGTCAGTCAAATAAAAAGGATGGACAACGTCCAAAGTTTGCAAGCCCTCCAAGCTTACGAAACGTGTTTCACACAACAAACTTGCTTATATCAAACACTTACAATGTCTATGAATCGATAGAGAACTCTTTTACCGACATACAAGATGATCTTCTTGCTGGTAGTGTACAGATTCAGGTTGTTGCTAAAATAGAATTTAACAAAGTAGATGGTGAAGGGATTGTATCATATATCTTGACAGGACAACACACAGCTAGTGCAAAAAGGGAACTGGAGAAAGTGTTTAGAAACAAAATGTTGCATGACTTCCTTGAAGAAATTGACAGAGCAACAATTAAAGGGTCTGGTTGGCGTGAAGGGTATGTACATGAACTACAACTAAGGCAGTCACGATATCATCCTATTTTAGGCAAATCATGGTTGCCACTACCAACAGAGGTTGCAAACAAAAAGGCTGTCGTCAATATTCAGAACAATGATCACTGTTGTTTTATGTGGTGTGTGCTCGCTAAACTGTACAATGTAAAAACAAAACCTGAGCGTGTATCTAACTACACCAAATTTGTAAACGAACTCAACTTCAATGGTATAGATTTTCCTGTTAAGGTGGAGGATATAGACTTGTTTGAAAATTAAATCCTGGTATTTCTGTACATCTGTATGTATGGGACACTGAGTCTGATAACAAGTTACAACCAATTAGAGTATCAACACTTGCTCCAACCTATGGACAGCCAGAAGATAAGCATGTGGAACGTTTACTAATAGGTGATGATACCGGCTCCAGAGATAACTTCACTACACAACTATCAGAAGTATGTCGCATCTAATTCACAATCATGTATCAAAACACAACGGGAAACAGGAATTTTGTAACAGATGTTTACAAAGGTTTTCCTCCATTAAAGTAGCTCATAAATATGTCCAGCACTGCAGGTCAGCTGATGACATTCAAACAATACTTAGGTACCCAGATCCTGGTAGCCAGGTATATTTCAAAAACTATAAAAATCAGCAAAAGCTACCGTTTGTAGTGAATGCTGATTTTGAATCACTGGTTGTGATGAAACTTTATGCTCATGCATAGTGTTCACACAGTAGGGTAAATACGGTACGGTTTTTGTTAACGGTTTGTTTTGTGCCGATAGTCCGTGAGGCCCGTGGTCCACGTGAAACCTTTAAGACATGGTTAATACGGAGAGTTTTTAGTGAGTTGTAGGCAAAAGCTCAGTCTGGCAGAGCAGTAAATACATTAATATGGGCTTTTACTCTCAAAGGGAACAGATGTGTGTGAGATACCTAGCCCGTATTCCAAGACTCTGAAACCTAGTATTCAGGTACGTTTCTTTATGTATTATGGTTTACTGCGTTAAGGATGGTATGCATTAATAGGAGTTAATGTGGTTGTGTATTGTTGACTGGTTTGGTTCAACTATGTTGGTTTGGAATTCAGTGAGGTAACCGGTGTTTTCGTATACAGTTATTTACCGAGATAGATAACTAAAGGAATGTGAGAGGTGTGTCTAAGTCGAGTCATTAGGAAGATAGTACGTGGTTGGTTAAGCATAGTCTTTTCCAGTGTATGGGATAACGTATAGCGGGAGTGTTAGGTTATAGTCTGTTTCAAGGTAGTGACAGAGTTATGGGGGTGTTACGAAAGTAGTTCGGGTTATGCGAGGTCATCTCTCCAGCTCTTCACTCGGGGAGTGAGCGGCCGGTGCCAAAACACTTGGGTCACAGCGAAGATACAGTACGAGTAACGAGGACGTCCACGGTTCGAGAGACGTAACCAGGCGAGAACACCAGACAGGTTGGATAGTGAGAGACTAATACCTAGCCTGGCAGTGATATTGTGTGTATGTAGATGTGGTGTTAAGACGTTATAGTGGGAAAGAAGTGGTGTATATAGTTGTGATAGTCTGTGAGTATTTTTCTTATATTGTTTATTTTGTATAAAAGTTATGTTAGAAATGGAGCCCGTGTGTTGAGTTTTTACCGCATTAATGCGCCTGTCTGAGTCAATGGCGGTGTATGCGTCTGATGTGCGACAGTCTGTGCGTACGACTGGGGGCTAGTCTGCGTGCGTTACAGTGGTGACCCTGTTTTAGCGGTATTTTAGAGTAGTGCGGGCGCTAGTGAGTAGCGATTTTAGTGTAAGGGTTGATTGCTATGTGCGTGTTTGGTTGTTTGTGTTAGATTCCCCTCTCCGATTCTAGGGGGTAAGATCCGTTATCCGTTATTCCTGTAGTTTTTTGGATCTTACGAGGAGCTAGTTCTTGTTTCTTCCTTTTGTATAGGGAGTGTTCTTTTTCCTTGCTCTTCTTTCTATCTTTCTTATTTTTCGATCCATCTGGACGTCAAAGTCGTTCACTGTTCTTTTGCGTAAGTTGTTGTTATTTTTGCCGCTGATTTGTATTTTTACTTTTTCAAATTTTTGGGAAGTTGTTATAGTAAATATGGAGTCGGACCCGGTAGAGGCTTATATTAGGCAAGGTGAGAGGTTAGGGCTTAAAGATGAGAAACTTTTTGAGTACGTTGAGAAATGTAAGGATAGGGAGGATAGGGCGAGAGAAAGAGAAGCTCAGAGAGAGACAGAGAGAGAGAGAGATTGATTGATTGTACATTGCTTAACGTCCCGACAGCAACAAGGCTTTCTCAGGACGTGCCTGCACTGCTTGTGAAAAAAACTAAACAGAAAATTGAATGTATGTCGCCAGCCGGTCAAATACATTAAATAAACCTACAACATGGGGCATAAATAAAGCTAAGACCATTTAGCAACACACATCCAATATCAAGAGCTACAGGCAGTGCAGACAGTAGGGAGAGTTTTAAAAAGGCAAATACAGGTGAATGGACAAAGGGTAGACAGAAACACACGCCCCAGAATAGAGAGAAAAACCCACCCTGTGGGGCTGACCAGGGTGACCCTGGGAACTAAAAAATACCTAACCCCACCCAAGAGAGAGAGAGAGAGAGAGAGAGAGAGAGAGAGAGAGAGAGAGAGAGAGAGAGAGAGAGAGAGAGAGAGAGAGAGAGAGAGAGAGAGAGAGAGAGAGAGAGAAGAGAGGGAAAGAGTACTTAAGAAAGAGGAACTAGAAGTTCAGAAAGCCTTAAAAGAGAAAGAGTTAGAAGTTCAGAGAGAGAAAGACGAGAAGTCTCTAGCGTTTCAGAGAGAGAAGGACGAGAGGAAACATGCGTTAAGAGAGAAGGAACTAGAGTATCAGAGGGAGGAAAAAGAGAGAGATAGGGAGGTACACCGTGGCGCAGTGGTTAAGGCGCCTGCCACCAATGCTAAAGGTGCGGGGTTCGATTCCGGGTTCCGGCGTCGGATTTTTCTCCTCTAGTAAGTGTCACCGTTAATTCGGGCGGACCGTCGGGGGTTCTTTCTCCGGGTACTCCGGCTCTTCCTCCCCCTCCACTTTGGTATCAGTTTCAGCCAACTTAATCAAATTTCAAATACAAAACGATTTCCAAATACCGTCAGTAGCTCGCTTGAGCTTGCCCTTAGCACCACGTGAATGTTCTGTGTTTACGTACAGTGTGTGAGTGAATGCGTGTGATTCACGTGAGCGTGCTTGTTGGGTTCAGTTCGCGGCTACATTCTGCGCATTGAGTTATATTATAAATATGAGAAATGCGCCATATAAATACCATGTAATAATAATAACTACAGTTATCTCGAGATGCGGGGTCTAGAACAGCTCCAGATAGTGATTCGGTAGGCCGGGGCATACGTAATTTTCCTAGACTGCCAATGTTTAAGGAGTCTGTGGACTCCATTGACGCTTTTCTGTGTCGTTTTGAGGCTCACGCGCAGGCGTTGAGTTGGCCTTCTGCCAACTGGCCCGTTTTGCTTTCGTCGGTGCTAGAAGATCAGGCCTTGAGTCTTTTCCATTGCTTGAACGTTTCGGGGAACGTAGATTACGAGACTTTGAAGGAGTGTTTCTTACAGAAGTTCCAGTGTAGTGCGGAGGGTTTCAGAGAACGCTTGAGAGCTTGTCGGCCAGAGACAGGGGAATCGTTTGAGTCGTTTGGCAAACGGCTGTCCCATTTGCTCGTGCGTTGGGTCGAACTGTCAAAGATCGACCACACGTACGAGGCATTGTTCGATCTCATGTTGGCGGAACAGTTCTTTGGTAGCGTTTCCATGGATCTAGCGGCATTTTTGAGGGAGCGTAACCTCAAGAGTACAGATGAGTTAGTGCAGAACGCGGAGGCTTTTCGGCTGGCGCATCCGACAAAAAACCTAGCGCGTAGGACCGAGTCACCGCCAGTCGGGTTGATCGCCGCTAACACAACTGGGGGATATCGGGGCGTCAATACCTTGCGTGGAGCCCAAATGGTTAACGGTAGAGGTACTTTACGTTTTCGACGCGGGGATAGAGGTAACAGCAATGGCGGTTGCGATCCGTAAGCACGAGGAGAAACATCTGGGCGTGGGTATGGTCGTGGTCGTATTGCGAATTCGGACACTCAGTGTTTTGCGTGTCGTGGGTACGGGCATTTCAGTCGGAACTGTCCTTACAGTAGTTCAGGCGCGCAGTATGTTGGTTATCAAGAACACGGCCATCTGGCTCATCAATGTCCTAACAGTCCTGGTATGGTGGCAACCCACTCATATGGCCAGTTTCGCAGTCCCAGTCGGGGAGGAACCACAGCTGGGCGGAGAGTGTTCAGCTGACGGAGGTGGTTGCCTACCGCTGGTGGACGGTGTTGTTAACGGATGTCTCGTTTCAGTTCTCCGTGACTCAGGTACGACGACCGCAGGGGTCAGACGTAGCCTCGTTAGGAAAGATCAGTTCACAGGGGAGACACAGAAAGTGATTTCGTTTGGAGGGAAGATAGAAGTTATTCCGTTGGCAAAGATAGAGGTTGACACAGAGTTTTTCTCGGATAATCTGATTTCGTGTGTCATCGACGAACCAGTGGTTGATTTAGTTCTCGGTAATTTGAAGGGTGTGCAGCCAGTCATCGGTAGGGTCGGGGCGATGAAACGGCGAGCTCACGTTCCTCGTGGTGCAGTCGCATCAGTCGCGACGGGAGCTCAGAGCAAGCGTGCTCGTGAGCAGAGAGACCGTGTTATGTCCGTCCAGAATCAGGGGATCGGTCGTCGGGTTTGGCCCACCAGTCGGGTTGGCCAGAGAGGGCATAGTTCTGTTGCGCACAGAAATGCCGCTCAGCACCCGATATGTAGATAGGTCGGAGACTGGGATCTCGCGATTGTGTGTGGGCAGTCGTTGGATCGTTTTCATTTCTGGAGGTGTTAGCGTGTTAGTTCTGTTTTTGTGTTCGCTGTGAGATCCGGGAGTGTACGTTGAGGTTTAGGGCTGTTCTATTTATTTTTCTTTGGTTCTGTGATAGGATAGTGTATTGCGTCGAGCAGTCTTAAAAAGAAACTCGGTCATTTCTTTTTTTCCCGAGGAAGGGGGAATTGTGATGAAACTCTATGCTCATGCATAGTGTTCACACAGTAGGGTAAATATGGTACGGTTTTTGTTAACGGTTTGTTTTGTGCCGATAGTCCGTGAGGCCCGTGATCCACGTGAAACCTTTAAGACACGGTTAATACGTGGAGTTTTTAGTGAGTTGTAGGCAAAAGCTCAGTCTGGCAGAGCAGTAAATACATTAGTACGGGCTTTTACTGTCAGAGGGAACAGATGTGTGTGAGATACCTAGCCCGTATTCCAAGACTCTGAAACCTAGAATTCAGGTATGTTTCTTTATGTATTATGGTTTACTGCGTTAAGGATGGTATGCATTAATAGGAGTTAATGTGGTTGTGTATTGTTGACTGGTTTGGTTCAGCTATGTTGGTTTGGAATTCAGTGAGGTAACCGGTGTTTTCGTATACAGTTATTTACCGAGATAGATAACTAAAGGAATGTGAGGGTGTATGTCTATGTCGAGTCATTAGGAAGATAGTACGTGGTTGGTTAAGCATAGTCTTTTCCAGTGTATGGGATAACGTATAGCGGGAGTGTTAGGTTATAGTCTGTTTCAAGGTAGTGACAGAGTTCAATACAATACAATACAATACAATACAATACAATACAATACAATACAATACAATACAATACAATACACTTTATTAATCCCTCATGTCTACCCATACAAAACAATACAATACAATAATACAATACAATACAATAATACTTCATTGATCCCTCATGGGGCAGCGGCAAAATGTGGATTTCCCCTGTGCCTCTGGTGTCAGCAATGTTGCAGTGAACTACGGAAAGGGCTAGTACTAAAAAACTAAAGAATGTTGACAGACACTATCTACTGATATTACTGTTGAAAAGGGTAACCGCCTGAGGGACAAAAGAGTTGGCATAACGTGATGTACGACTTTTGGGTACTCGAAGTCTGCCACTTCGTTCGATACGTCTGCTGTCAAATTCATATCTAAGTGGATGTGTTTTGTCATCAAGAATGTCAGCCAGTTTGTTCGTAATCCGTCTGTTGTACAGTGTGTCCAAATTATCCTGTGCCCTACCAATCACCCCGCCCCCTTTCCGGATTACTTCTCAAGGCAATCTTGATCTCTTTTACATAAATTTCTACCCCAGCACGTCACTCCAAAAGTTAGAATGCTTACAATACTGGAGCAGTAAAACATCTGTAAAAGCTGAGTGCTTACATGAAATGATCTGAGCTTTCTCAAACAGTAAAGACGGGCATGCGTTTTTTTCACAATAACATCTGTGTTTTGTTTCCAGTTGAGCGCGTTGTCAAAAAGAACACCTAAATACTTGTAGGACTCTACACGCTCAACTTCTGTTCCCTTGATGACAACAGGGCCGGGATGATGTTTGTTATTCCTGAAATCTATGATCATCTATGGGGGTGTTACGAAAGTAGTTCGAGTTATGAAGCACGTGTGTGTGAATGAACGTGCGAGTTATTTGTATCGGCCAGGTTACGTAATGTTTCTCATTGATCCAATATGTGTGTGTGTTTAGCAAGTGTTACGATTTGGGACCTTGTGTTGTTTAGAGTGCTTGTCAGAGAGAGAGAGAGAGAGAGAGAGAGAGAGAGAGAGAGAGAGAGAGAGAGAGAGAGAGAGAGAGAGAGAGAGAGAGAGAGAGAGAGAGAGCGACGGACGCCGAGACGTCAGTCACCAGGACCTAATGCGAGGTCATCTCTCCAGCTCTTCACTCGGGGAGTGAGTGGCCGGTGCTAAGACACTTGGGTCACAGTGAAGATACAGTACGAGTAACGAGGACGTCCACGGTTCGAGAGACAGGACGACTCGGCAGCGTAGGAGAAAGGACTTGCACGCCTAGACGTGAAAGGTACGAGCATAACCAGACAGGTTGGATAGTGAGACTAATACCTAGCCTGGCAGTGATATTGTGTGTATGTGGACGTGGTGTTAAGACGTGATAGTGGGAAAGAAGTGGTGAATATAGTTGTGATAGTCTGTGAGTATTTTTCTTATATTGTTTATTTTGTATAAAAGTTACGTTAGAAAGGGAGCCCGTGTGTTGAGTTTTTACCACATGAATGTGCCTGTCTGAGTCAGTGGCGGTGTATGCGTCTGTTGTGCGAGAGTCTGTGCGTACGACTGGGGGCTAGTCTGCGTGCGTTACACTGGTTGTACCATACTAGGGTCCTGTTCCAGAATCATTACCAAAGACTGTAAAATTAAGTGACCAAGTGGTGTGTTCTTTCGGATACATTCTTGTTAGGTCAGACGGTGTGCATTCAGAACATGTTATCTACAGAGGTGAAATGCAGTAGCTGCGTTTTTAACAGAAATGAGACAACTGCATAGTAAGGTAGTATATTATTTGGAAAACTGTCAGATGCCTTTGACGATGACAGAAGTGGATAAGCTAAATTTTGATACAGTGGAGATATGTTGGATTTGTGAACAACTCCTGGAGGGTAATAAAGGTTGTGACCATGATCACATAACTGGGCATTACAGAGGTGCTGCACATACCAATTGTAACTTGCTATTAAAAATAGATCCCAAGACATATAAACTGCCTATCTTTTTCCACAATCTCAAAGGGTATGATTCTCACATTATCATGCGTGGTGTAGATGAGTCTTACAAAATCATTATTTGTATTGCCCAGACAACTGAAAAGTACTTGACTTTTAGGTTACAACAAATTAGTCTTTTACTACTCAATGCAACATTTGCCCTGAGCACTTGCTAGTCTGACTGAGTTTCCAATAACAAGTAAATATTTTGAGCTGGAGTTAATCAAGAAAGGAGTCTATCCCTATGAGTACATTAATCACTGGGTTGTGTTTGAGGAAACGTCTCTGCCTCCAAAAGAGGCATTTTATTCTACACTAAATGGTAAAGGAATTTCTGACTCTGAATACCGACATGCTCTTGATGCATGGGGCAAACTAGGATGTAAAATGATTAGTGACTACCATGATCAGTACTTGAAAGCTGACGTTTACTTGCTAGCAGACATATTTGAAAGTTATCGTGAAAAGCGTTCGTTGCACTACAGTCTTGACCTGGCTAGCTACATTACTAGTCCTGGCATGACATGGGATGCTTTTTTAAAATCCAGTAAGATACAGATAGACCTGCTGTCTGATCACATGATGGTTGACTTAGTGGAACGTGGTTTGAGTGGAGGCATAAGTATAGCAGCAAATAATTATGTTAAAGCAAACAACAAATATCTTGACGGTTATGATGACCTTGACCCCTCACGGTCAAGGTCATACATTACGTACCTTGACGCTAATAACCTTTAAGGCTGGGCAATGACCGAGTTATTGCTCTTGAAAACTTTCGTTCGTCTGCATGATTTGTCAGAGTGTGATATAACACACTTTACAAACTCTATTATGACTCATGATCGGAATGACGAGAAAGGTTGGATCTTTGAAGTCGACCTGGAGTACCCACACCATCTACATGATTACCACAATGATTTCCATTAGCTGTTGAGAAAATGTCTTTGACAGGGAAAAAAAAGACATTAAACTTGTGCCAAATTTGAATGACAAATTCAAAAACGTTTGTCACTATCTCTTACTACAGTTTCACATCAGGCATTGTTTAATACTAAAGAAAGTTCACAGAGGCATAGAATTTGAACAGTGGGCTTTCATGAAAGATTACACAATAAAGAACACGATGATCCTTTTTTGCAAAAGACGGTAACACTGCATTTGACAAAGACTTCTTTAAGCTTATGAACAATGCCTGTTTTGGAAAGATGATGGAAAATCCCCATCACAGTAAAGATGTGAAACTGGTCACAACTGAACCAGGTGCAATTAAACTTAAAGGCTAGCCACAATACAGGGTTGAAAGAGTTTCATCAGTCACTGTATGCGGTGACACTCCAAAAAATGTTTTGTTAATCTTTAAGCCAGTATTTTTTGGTATGGCAATACTTGAACTGTCAAAACTGTTGATGCTTAAATTCTGTTATGTCGCTGTGAGATGGCCTTAGTCGCCTGCTCGGCGTTAAACCCCAATAACCAACCATTGAATTCTATTATGATTATTTTAAACCAAAGATTCCTGACTGCCGACTGTTATACACTGACACCAACTCTATGATCATAGATGTTCCTCCTGAAGACCTTTATGAAGACATGAAAACAGAGCTGCATATATATGACACATCTGATTATCCTAAGGATCACCCACTTTACAGCACACAAAACAAGAAAGTGCCTGGGAAGTTTAAAGACGAACTGAATGGAGTGCCAATAGTTGAGTACGTTGGACTGAGGTCAAAAATGTATTCCTTACTGCACCAAAAAGGCAGTCAGTCTAAAGCAAAAAGTATAAAAAACAGCAATAAAAAATAAAGATATTCGTCATGAGCATTACAAACAAGTTTTAAATGGAGAACTAATGCCTGATTATCTGAACAAGACTCTGAGATTGAAGAAACATAATCTTGAAATGATCCCAACACATGAAAAGTCACTTGCAGTTGGAGACACAAAACGTGTGTTTCACAGTAAGGAAATGGCTTATGCACCAGGGCATTACCAGCTTAGGATATCTGAAGAAATAGCCAATGCATTAGTTGATGAACTGATTGCTCAAATGGTTAAAAATAAGTAACAGTGTATGTGGGAATAATCTGTAATTTTTCTCTGACAAATGCCCTCTGTGGGGCAGGCTCATATAGATAATAAATTGATGGGCTACCGGGACTATTTGTTTTTATATTGTGAACAGATCTAGACCATATTGGATCAGTTGCCCTATGTTTTACATCATTCTCTGCCTCACCAGGTTGATACAGATATCTTACCTGTTTCGTAAACAAACTTGTGCCGGGCACTAGTGCTGTTTGTGTTGTTGCTGGCGGTGGTATTGTTTTCAATTTAATAGTATCAGCAGGTTTCAGGCGCAAAGCAACTCGTTATTCATTGCTTTTATCACAGATGGTAATCTCTTAACCCACTCAGTATTACGTGTGTCATGCATGAGTTCCTTAGAACACTGATAACTGAAAAGCCTCTCCTATAATTGTTTGTTAAAGTTGTCAACAATTGCCTGTGATCTGTGCATGCCTGGTATGCCGCGTCTAACCAGGACCACATGCTTTGCAAATAATTCATTAATGGCACCTTTGAATTCAGTTCCATCATCAACTTGCACAAGCCCAGGGTATTTGAGAGGACCACGACTATATATCAATGATAAGGCTGTCGCTATGCTACTAGCGTTTTTGTCAGTTAGAGGTTCGGCGTCCTTGAATCGTGACGCAACATCAACAACAGTCAGTGCATACTTGTATCATTTTCTTCTAATAGTGTCATGTGGAAGAAACAGGAGATCCATTTGGTGTGTGCAATTAGGAGTGGTGTTTTCAAAGTGTGGTCATATTATTTTTCTTGTGTAGGTAAATATATTGGCCAAATAGCTTGTTTTTGTAGCCACTGTTTTACTTGGTCGAGCGTAACATCACTGCCTACAGCGGCATACAATTTCTCTATTTTCAGTTTTTTTCTTTCCAGTAGCCAATTGGAGAGTAATATATTTTTGATAGTTTAGGCGTCAGCGCGGGTGCTTGTCATTTCTTCAAGCAAGAAAAACTCCTGTGAAATAAACAACTGTCATATCTACAAGAATAAAGATTATTTCTCCATATCTTTGTTGTGGGCTGGGTTGATAGTAGTCACTAAGTTTCGGTTGTGGTATGCTCACGTCTTCACCTGTAACAAGGTAGTATTCTTTGATAGCGTCATGAACATTTGAAATGTATGCTGTGCGTGACCTTCTAGTCTGAGTTTTTCATTGATAAAATCAAGTTTCTCCATTCTCCGTTTCTCATAATCCTGCTCTGCTTGGGCAAGTTTTTCAGATGCTTCATTGTGACGTCGCATTTTGTCCGCAGACTCCTCTTTACTAACTTTTGAAAAGAGGTAAATTTGATCCACTGAAATCAAGTGCATTAACAACAGCACCGCCAACGATAACAGCCAATGTTGCCATATTTTTATTTACATAGATACATTTTCTTGAATAATTCCCTCCTTGACAAGAAAGTCTTTTGTTGCAATTGATGCTGTGACAACCACAACTAGCTTAGCACTGTCCTCGAAATCTAGTTTGCCTAGGTATGTAGAACACATTTTGAGATGACTCCATCCTAGCATAGTGTATGCTGCTACAAGTCCTCTTAGAACAGCAGAGTGATAGGCAAGGTTCATTATGTTCTTTGCATTGCTAATTTTCTTATGCCACAAAAAATAAATTATAAATTTAGTCACTGCATGAAAAATGGGTCCAAAGCTGTTGGCGCTACTGATATTGTGGAGACTTCTTGCTTTGTTTTTGGAGTTTCCTACCTTTTGGACACCGTTCGAGTTTGTGGCTTATATTTTTTTTCCATAGTTTGTAACCTACATAACCAAATCCAACAACAAATCCGCCAACTATATATTTTGTTATTTCAGGTTTAGGCTGTTGGGTGGCAGGTTCAGTTGTTAGTCTCTCACTTTGTTCTGACGGTTGTGGTGGGGGTGGTAGTGATGCTGATGATGCCGGTGCTGTTGACGGTAGTGGTGGTGGTTCAGTTACATGAGCCTTTTCTGATAATGCTTGTAGTTGCAATTTTTTCGGTCTATTCCATTCGGCTAATTTTTTCCCTGCCTCAGTTCTCCCAAGACTTTTTGATTTAGTTATCAATTAAACATATGTCAAGACAGGGCTCGGCTGTGGGGTCGTCTTGGTGTTGTCCATTTTCTTCTGCTTTAAAATTTAGTTTTGAAAAACCAACACAACTTCCAGTTATGAGTATGGCGATTAAAGGTGCCAGATAATTGCCAAACTTATAAAACATAAGGCATGCTAATTTGCTGATGTACTTGAAACAATGGGGTTGGTTTCTAAATCATGTGTTAGACTGTCAGTATCGACAGGTGGGAAGTGACTAACTGCTTTTGTGTATAGACACACGAGAGATCGACTCAAATCAAGAGTCATTTGCGAACTAATGTGATTTTCATATTTAGCATGTAGCTTAATTATTTCCTCTGCAGTGAGGAATTCTATATCTTCTGATGTGTATTGTTTTTCTAGATAAGCTTTTGATTTGCCAGAAACAACTACAGAGAGACGACGCTCTATTTTCAAGTCTATATCTGTTTTCAACAGAGCAGATATCACTCAAAAGTAGTAATTCGTCTTGATTCATTTTATACTATAATATAAAAAAAGGTGAAAACAAAATTTGGTCACTTATCTTAATTTCAGATTGGTATAAATCCACAGTAGCGAAACATAGTTCACAAGCACATTTCACAAGCGCAAAACCGATATAATAATGATTTCTCGAAAGACTGACAGCACACTGTAAAGCGTGGGTTTATCAGCAGGTAGAGATGCCACACGCAGTTAAAAACCGGTTTGGTGATGATGATGATGATGATGATGATGTCCTCTTGTAATGCGCATCCACTCCATGCTAGCAGCATGCTTGGGGCGCAAATAAATAAATAAATAAATAAATAATAAAAAAAAATAAAAAAAAATAAAGCAACACACGCAACTTCTGGTGCACAGTAGTCCTAGAATTAAAAGTCAAGAAAGAGTTGGGTTTTGAGGTGCCTCCTGAAGGTGCCAATGCAGTCAATGTCCCTCAAGTATTGTGGTAGTCCATTCCACAGCCTAGGTCCACAGTGTGAAAATGCCCGGATACCAAGTCACTTCTTTGTGTGGCTTTCAACACTTGGGGTGCAGAGTTTGGACTGGACAGCAGAACGGAGCTGCCTCGGAGGGTTATGGCGCGGGACTATTTCCTGGAGGTACCCTGGTGAGTCTGGGTCATTTATAGACTTGTGGCACAAAGTGAGAATCTTGTGATCAATTCTTTGCTTGACTGGAAGCCAGTGCAACTGCTTAAGGACTGGTGTGATATGCTCTCTTCTTTTGGTTCTTGTGACAATTCTGGCATCCGTGTTCTGAACCAGTTGAAGACGTCTGAGTTGTTGCTCTGGCAGACACCAAAGACAGCTGTTACAGTAGTCCAGTCTGAATAGGACAAGGGCAACAGCGATAGCATTTGCAGCTTTGGCTGTCAGGACAGGTCGTAGTTTCCCAAGGGAGCGAAGATGGAAGTAGGATCCTCTGACAACAGCACTGATGTGGTCTTCCATGGTAAGACTGGTATCGACAAAGACACCAAGATCTCTGACAGTCTTGGAGAAAGGGATGAGAGACTCACCAACACGGATGGCATCAAGAGATTCCACACCCAGTTTGTTCTTGGGTCCACACGTTATTGCCTCAGTCTTATCATCATTTAACTTCAGCATGTTGGTTGACATCCAGGACTCGATTTTCTGCACTGTCTGAGAAGCGGAGACACTGTCAGGATGAAATGAGTCATAGAGACCAGAGTCATCTGCAAACAACTGTCGTCCTAACCTGTACTTGTCAATCACACGTCCTAACTTAGTGGTGTAGAGAGAGAACTGAACAGGCCCTAAGACGGACCCTTGAGGGACACCACATACTAGCCGGGTCACATCAGACGCCACACCATTAACACTGACGTACTGGAATCTGTCCTCAAGGTACGACCGAAACCACTGTAAGACACAGTCCGTGATACCAAACTCAAGCTGAAGTTTCTGCAGCAGTATCTGGTGATCTATGGTATCAAATGCCGCACTGAGATCCAGCAGCACCAAGAGTCAGTGCTCACCACGATCAGCTGCACAGAGAATGTCGTTTAAGACACGCAGCAATGCGGTCTCTGTAGAATGACCTGGCCTGTATGCAGACTGAAATTTATCCAGAAGTTGGTACCTAGAAACATGATCAGCCAGTCTATCGGCCACCACACGTTCTAAGAGCTTGGACAAATATGAAAGGTTTGATACTGGCCTATAGTTCTTATGAGCATCAGGGTACAAGTTTGACTTCTTCTTCAATCATAGCAGTCTTAAAGGCTCCTGGAACAACACCGGTAAAGAGACTGCGGTTGATGATGTGCAGAATAACTGGCAGAAGAATGTCCAAATTCGCCAAGACTATTTTGGTGGGGATCGGGTCAACACTAGAGAATTGGATTTTACGATGACTTTGTGCAGTTGATCAGCGGAGACTGGCACAAACACTGATAAAGGATCGCCAGCAAAAGCGGATGAATGTTCCTGGCTATCAGGTTTACCACTTGTGTTCTCCTTTAACAGCTGCTCTCTGATGGCACCAATCTTATCGTTAAAGAACTGGGACAGTCAGGCAGCAGCCACGTCACTGCTCATGTCAGGAGGAATAGGAGATTTGGCCTCCTTGCCAAGCAGTCTGCTCACAATCCTGAAAATTTTCCTAGGGTCAGAAGCGGCAGCATCAAGTTCAGACTGAATATGTGTACTCTTTGCCTGACGAACCACCTGTGTGCAGTGATTGCGTGCCTTTCTATACAAGTCTTTGTGCACTTCTAGACAGGTTCTACGATACTGACACTCTGCATGATGACGCGCCTGCTTTGCAGCAAGAACATCGGAATTATACCATGAGGTATCAGGGCGAAAAGGAATTTGCTTTAAGTTTCTGGTGCATACTTGTCAAGAAGGGAAGTCAGTGTATCATTGTAAAGTTGTACACACTCTGACACATCTGACGTGGGGTCTTGATCAATGGTGAGTCACCAAGTTCATAACAAAAAGCTTCCACATTCATTCCTTTGATGTTTCTACACCTGACTTTCAGCTTTGGAGTCCTAGGTTTTGCCAGTCGCATGGAGAAAGTGATCAGAAAGTGATCAGAGAGCTGCATGTCCTCCACACACACCGTATGAATAAGACTGGGTGACAGAGACGAAATGTGGCCTCGTTCGTGGGTTGGTACACAGACTTACTGAGACAGGTCTAGGGAGCTGAAGAGCTGCATGAACTGCTTGGTATCAGAATCATTCTTATTGTCCCAGTGAATATTAAAGTCACCAATTACAACCAATTTTTGTGTTGTGACCACAGTACTTGAGAGGAAGAGTGAAAATTCCTCCCGAAATTCAGCATTTGTGTGCTTATTTATCTTTGATGGGGGAGGGTGGTGCAAACAAAATAGCCTCACAGTCACTGATTTTGTAGAAATGGTGAAGTCAATGTTTTCAAAAGTAGTGAACATTTCTGTAGAGCACAATCTCACATTCATAGAACTCTTGTGAATCAGAGCCACACCCCCACCACTTCTCAGTGAGCGTGGTTTATTGATGACGGTGTAGCCTGGAGGGGTCAATGCTGCGATGGTCACTTCATCCCCTTTTTCCTTCAACCAAGACTCTGTTACCACAAGAACATCAAGTTTCTTATCCACAATACACTCGTAGATATCACTAGTCTTTTTGCTGGTTGACTGTACATTCCAAAGACTAACATGCAGTCCTCTCTTGCGGGCATTTCGTTTTCCCCCTCTAAAACCTCTATGTGATTTGTTTTTGATAAGTCTCAAGTGTCTGCATCTAGTAAGTGCACAGGTGTCTAGTACACATTTACTAGTTGAACAAATCTGTCTCAGAGCTACTGAAGTGTACTTTGACACTGTCATCATGAGAACACATCAATACTGGGTCTGTTCTGTCACTGTACACCAGAAATGGAAAATCACCAAAAGTAAAATACCACACAAATCACATTAAAAAAATACACCATCTTGTAGGTAATCTTCTGAGGAACAGCCGTGCACCAACAATAAATGAGAAAATTAATGTAGAAAAACAAAAGAAGACTAAGAATGTGAGAGATGTGAACTGCTGCTCCTTATCAGCGCATGAACACTACTGCGTTGGTCTGCCTTTAGAAGTGCTCAAAAATTAACAGTGAACCCCCCCCCCCCCCCCCCCGTCAGTCTGACTCGCAGAGAGGTGTCTGACTTAAAAGAAGACAGTTCACCTGTCCCCAACAGAACCTGTTCCCACCAGGACTTTGAACTGAAACTAAAATAGACTGTTTGTTAGGTTATAGAAAAATTTGTGCGGCTTGAAAAGTTAGGGAGATCACACCTCACAGACATGACTGGGTGGGTTATTATTACCTGTTGTGGTTCTTCCTGACTGGGTACAATTATTAATAACCTGTTGGTTTCTTCACTACCGGGTGGGGTATTATTAACTGGCTGGTTTCTTGATTGTCG
The DNA here is from genome assembly GCA_036245525.1 of Semisulcospira habei. Taxonomy (NCBI): domain Eukaryota; kingdom Metazoa; phylum Mollusca; class Gastropoda; family Semisulcospiridae; genus Semisulcospira; species Semisulcospira habei. Next base: position 200,326,020 of record BTPG01000003.1, on the reverse strand, counting down.
GTTGGAGTATTATTAACTGGTTGGTTTCTTCATTACCGGGTGGAGTACTATGTCGTCAGCTCTGTCATGCAGGGTGAGTTATTATACCTGTCCTGTACTGAGGTCAATAACACAGTCAACAGGACAGGTTTTGTCGTGTCAAGCCATTATGCATGGGACACGTGCCCAGGCAAAGCTGTTGAAGTTAAAATGGACCTGCTCGTTTGAAAGGAATTGCACTCAGAAGCCTCATGTCTATAATTCACATGAGAAATTTATAAAGGACCTGTCTGGCCTTATGCGCGGTTTGCAAATGGAATGTTACAGGCATCGACGACCTAAATTGGAACGACATTTTTTTTGCAGCACCATTTAGTGACAAAACTCGAAACTCTGAAGGGAAAATCTTTGTACGGCATTGCAACACTAACCTGCGGAAGTTTTGTTTTTCTAACAGAGTTGCCACTGTTAGGAATGAACTACCAGTTTCATTAAAAAAAGCAGCTAATATAATTTTTTTTAAAAACCAGCTGGATGAATTACCAATATTTAAAGAGATTTTCTATTGCTATGATGAATGATTTGTAGGAAACATTTGCATGCATAACAGACCCATAAAATAATTAAAGAAAAAAAGAAAGGACATTTGCAAAGGCCTCGCAGCCTATTTTGTCCTCACACTACTACTACTACTACTACTACTACTACTGCTACTGCTACTACTACTACTGCGTTGAGTGAGAGAGAGTGTTTTGATGGTGGGTGACTGCGTTTGATTGAAAATGAACCGGGTGAATTGAGAATGTTGGGGTTTTGATGGGGGCAACGGAGAGTAATTCTCTAATTAGCCTTGTAACGCACGCAGACTTGCCCACAGTCGCACGTACAGACTCTCACGCAACAGACGCATACACCGCCACTGACTCAGACGGGCGCATTCATGCGGTAAAACACAACACACGGGCTCCCTTTCTAAAGTAACCTTTATACAATATAAAAGAAAAGAAACGCTTTAAAGACTATCAAACTATATACACTGCTCTACTATCACACACACACACACACACACACACACACACACACACACACACACACACACACACACACACACACACACACAAATCACAATATCTTTGCCAGGCTAGGTTTTAGTCTCTCATTGTCTCCAACCTGTTTGATGTTATTGCCTGGTTACGTTGGTCCTTCTCACGTCTAGGCGTGAAAGTCCTTCGTCGTACGCTTCTTCTTGCCGTCCTGTCTCTTTGGCACGGACGTCCTCGTTCTCGTACTGTCACGCAGTTCTCGCTTTGACTCGGGTGTCTTGGTCCCGGTCAGACTCACTCTCAGTGAAGAGCTGGAGGGATGACCTCACGTAGGTCCCACCTGTGACTCGACGTCTCGGCGTCCGTCGTTCCACTCTTTACAAGAACTCTGAATACGACAACAAAAGTCCCAACGTAACACTTGCTAAACACACAACATATTGGATCAATGAGAAACGTCACGTAACCTGGCTGATACAAATAACTCATACGTTCATTCACACACACACACACACACACACACACGTGCTTCATAAACTGTCTATTTCCGTAACACCCCTATATCTCTGTCACTATCTTGAAACAGACTATAGCCTAACACTCTTGCTATACATTACTCTATACCCTGGAAAAGACTATGCTTAACCAACCACGTACTATCTTCATAGCGGCTTAGACATACACACCTCGCATTCTTTTAGTTATCTATCTCGGTAAATAACTGTATACCAAAAACACCGGTTACTTCACTGAATTCTAAACATACATAACTAAACCAAACCGGAACACCGCTATACAACCACATTACTCTTACCAACGCATACTGTCTTTAACTAAACAACTATCAATACTACATTTATAGAAACATACCTGAAATCTAGGCTTCAGAGTCTTGGAATGCGGGCTAGGTATCTCAAACACAACCGTTCCATACGGCAAGACAGCCCGCACTACCGATCTAGACCTCTTCCGCCTAGAACTCACTAAACAGAACTCACTAAAAATCCCGTGCTAACCATGTCCTACAGATTTCACGTGTGTCTAGTGCCACACGGACTACCGGCACAAACAAACCGTTAACAAAAACCGTACCGTACTAATCCTACTGTGTGAGCACTATGCACAAGCATAGAGCTTCATCACAAGCATTGTTTTAGAGGTCGATGCGTCATTATTAATTTAGGTGGGGTTGTATTCTCTTATATATTATCTTCTGCCTTTGTGGATGCAGTGTGCGGAGATCGCATCGCTGCAATAAAATAGCGTTGGAACTGTTACTCCAGTGGGGTCTACAACTTTTTGCCTCGTGTGACGAGTTGCAGCTGAGTGAATTTTTTTTTTACAAGAACCCTACGTGCGTGCGTCTGGTGTGATTGTATCATACTACGACTACGGCTACCACGTAACAATCCAGGAAGCATGCTCAGAGCCCTGAGACTGTCCAGTAACGTCCATCCTGCTACTTAGGCAGCGTGCTCAGAGCCCTGAGCTGGCCGTTGTAGCTTGGTATTTCTCAGAGCCCTCAGTCTGACAAGTAGCGTTTTGTTCTGTTACTTAGGCAGCATGCTCAGAGCCCTGTGCTGGCCTACGTAGCAAGGTCTTTCGCAGAGCCAAGAGTCGGACAGTAGCGTTTTGTTCTGTTACAGAGGCATCGTGCTCAGAGCCCTGAGCTTGCCTATGTTGTCTGGTCTTTTGCAGAGCCTTGAGTCAGACCAGTAGCGTTTTGTTCTATTACTCAGGCATGGTGCTCAGAGCCCTGAGCTGGCCTCCTCAACTTGGTATTTCTCAGAGCCACGAGACTGACCAGTAGCGTCCATCCTGCTACGTAGGCAGCGTGCTCAGAGCCCTGAGCTGGTCTTTACTCACAAACCAGATAGGTGAGGCTAGCGCTGGCAGAATTGTCAGTACTCAAACCAAGGGGAATCACAGCGCTGGACAGACAACAGTTAGATCCCCTGCCCCCGCCTATCAGGCACCCAATCGCCAGCCCACAGAGAAATACGCAGGTATAGAATAAGACAATCATTTCCATCCCTAATAAGAATGGATCAGGTCTCTTATATAACCCATGTCTTTCTCTGGAACTTAGGAAGTAGGCAGGAGAAACATACATACACAAACATGAAGGTGCGCTACTGTCTGGTTTGTGAGTATCATGTATAACTCGAGGCAAAAATTTGTATCGTTACATTGTTGTGTAATGTTCTGTGCATCTACTGTGGGAAATCAGGGTATTTACCCGACCACATATAGTAGCGCACCTTCATGTTTGTGTATGTATGTTTCTCCTGCCTACTTCCTAAGTTCCAGAGAAAGACATGGGTTATATAAGAGACCTGATCCATTCTTATTAGGGATGGAAATGATTGTCTTATTCTATACCTGCGTATTTCTCTGTGGGCTGGCGATTGGGTGCCTGATAGGCGGGGGCAGGGGATCTAACTGTTGTCTGTCCAGCGCTGTGATTCCCCTTGGTTTGAGTACTGAGCTGGTCTTTGTAGCTTGGTCTTTCCCAGAGCTAATGGTGAGAACGGACAACCTTGACGGATTCTGCGTGCTGCTGGGAATAACCCTGACAACCAGCCACAGTATTAACACAACTCTTAGCGTCTGACATAATAACATATACCCACCGAACAAACTCACGACCAAACCCAAATTTTTCTAAAGAATATAAAATAAATTTCTTTGATATATTGTCAGGCACATTCGTAATCGAGCGCCAGCAGTAATCCTGGGGCGTTAATTTGGTTCATGTACTCAACGGTGTTATCAATTAATCTTATAACTGTTGAGATCCTGCGACTTCTGATAAAACCTTTTGGTCTTCGTGGACAATATCTCCGACAACGTTGGCCAATCTGAGAGCAAGACACTTAGCCAAGATTTTTTAAATCTGTATTTGTTAGGGAGATGGGACGCCAGTTTCTCAAAGTATCTCGACTTAGATTTTTCCCTTTATGTATTAGAGTAATGACTGCTTTGGTCTGTGAAGGAGACAAAGCGCCATTTTCATTGTTCAAGGAGTCCACCACAAAATCCTTCAGGTGGACCCAAAACATTTTCATGAATTCTACTGTAATACCACCACAGTCAGGGGCTGACCCGTTATTTAAATGTTTCAAACCAATGGCGGCTTCATCTACTGTTATTAAACATTCACATGACTCACTATCAAGGAATGAAAGTTTTGGGATTGCAGAGTCACTTATGAAATCATCCGCCAAGCGACACATGCGGGGATTGGTCTGTGCGAGATGCATACAGTGATGTAAAGTGTTTCATCTGTTCCTCCAGTATCATGTTTTGATCTGTAACTATTGACCCATCTTCCAGCGTTAATTCATTCATTACTTTGGAATTGGCGCGAGCTTTTTGTAAATTAAAAAAATATTTCGTATTTGTTTTGCCTTCTTCTATCCACTTTACTCGAGCACGGACTCGAGCGCTATTTGCAGCGTGCTGTTCAAAGATTTCAAGATCATTCTTTGTTTTCTGACGCAGTTGCTAAAATCTCTATGTTACTGGGATTATTGGCAAGTGCTATATCAAAAGTATTCAGTCTTCTTTGTGAATCTTCTTACCTTTTGCTTTCCTTTAGTTTCTTAATTTGGCAAAAATGTATACTGAATTCATTTATTTGAATTTTTAATAGCTCCCATTTTATCTGACTATCCGTTTCATCTGTCGTAGCCTTAAAATTAGAGATTAATGCATTCATCATTTTGACGTACTGCGCATCTTTGAGAAGGCTGTTATTATATTTCCAAAAGCTTGGGCCTCTAGTAACATTAGATAATACAGTACTTTAAAGTGACACATCTATAGTATCCAGTTTTTCACCCGACTGCGATCATTAAATTAGTGACATATTTACTCATGATATTCTGTTGTCATTTTAAACGATATACTTTAATTATATTAATGTAGACTTATATATATATATATATATATATATATATATATATATATATATATATATATATATATATATATATATATATATATATATATATATATATATGTGTGTGTGTGTGGGGGGGGGGGGGGGAGATGAGCGTGGGAGATGAGCGTGGGTGTGTGAATAGGTACGTATTGGTTTGTGAGATTAGTTGTTTAGTTTTAAAGTTCTGACAGTGTGTGTGACTTTGGAATTTGTGTGATAGAGTATTACTTATTTGTATGTTTGTAATTGTAACGACACCAACACACATTCCTATGCTTTATGTTTCTAAGGCAAATGACAATAAACAGTATAAGATAAGATAAGATAGTTATAAGATATCTTATCTTATCTATCGTCAGAGAAAGACACCGACTCATGATCACAGGAGATAATTCTGTCAAACACTTCATCGAGAAGAAAACACGTACTCTAACCGTCTAGCTTGAGCGAGGTTATTTCTAGACCACGTGAACTCCGTCTGCTTTGGATTGAGTAATCTCCATGTGTCGTTCAAATCACTGTTAATCAGAAAGTCATTAAAGGAGGTAACGTTCTTCACTGAGTGCTTGTCTCCACTAATTATATCTTTACTGTTGTCTAGAACACAATTGAATTCTTCACACACCAAGACAGACGATATAGGATAATAATTCAAATGTTGTACCAGCTGCTCAAAGAAAGGAGGATTGTTCCCTGAAGCCGGGGCATATACGATATGCATCATTAGTATGTTGTCATCAATAGACACCTCCAGGGACAATATTCTGTCTGAGTGGTGCACAAGTTTTGTATCGTATATAAAATATCTCCGCACTAAGAGAACCTGACACATTGAATGACTGCTAACACAACAGCAGAACAATTGACCACCCCATTCATTCTGCCACTCCTCCTTCACGTCGTCAGTGATATACGTTTCTTGTAAACATGCAATATCCTTTTTTTCTGTATAAGAAATCGAAACACTACATTTCGCTTTCGCTTATTTCTAATTCCTCTTACGTTGAGCATTACAACATTAATATTTGATATAGTATCCATAAAGAATCTAACACTATGTATTTATTAATCTATTCATAATGATAATACTTTGCATCTCACAAACCAGATAGGTGAGGCTAGCGCTGGCAGAATTGTATGCAAACCAAGGGGAATCACAGCGCTGGACAGACAACAGTTAGATCCCCTGCCCCCACCTATCAGGCACCCAATCGCCAGCCCACAGAGAAATACGCAGGTATAGAATAAGACGATCATTTCCATCCTCAAAACGAATGGATCAGGTCTCTTATATAACCCATGTCTTTCTCCGGAACTTAGGAAGTAGGCAGGAGAAACATACATACACAAACATGAAGGTGCGCTACTATATGTGGTCACCTTCATGTTTGTGTATGTATGTTTCTCCTGCCTACTTCCTAAGTTCCGGAGAAAGACATGGGTTATATAAGAGACCTGATCCATTCGTTTTGAGGATGGAAATGATCGTCTTATTCTATACCTGCGTATTTCTCTGTGGGCTGGCGATTGGGTGCCTGATAGGTGGGGGCAGGGGATCTAACTGTTGTCTGTCCAGCGCTGTGATTCCCCTTGGTTTGAATACTTTGCATCGCATCTCAGTCTCATAGTCCAGGGACGGGTGCGAGGTACGGACCGGGAAAGAACCACATATTCGACCAGTTTTAATAGGTCAGACCCTGTGCAAAAGACACGGAGTCGGACTCGGAAGTTTCAGAGGTTCCAGTCTCCTGAACGTCCTTTGTTGGCAGTAGAGAGCGTGCATTTTTTACCTGGGGAATGAGGAGGGGAAATGGATTCCGACCTTAGTCTTTTTTTAGGTGTTTCCAATCGGTGTCTACGTTGGACAAGACTGTTAAGCTTCGTTTGTTTTCCTTTCTTCTCGTGGCGACACCTCTTTCCAGCAGCTGGCGACCTTTCTGTACTCGCTGACACACATAGCACCCTCACCAGAAGCAGACGAAACGGGCGGCACGAAATAGGTTTTCAGTGGGTCAGAGTTTGTTGGTGTCACGGCAGGGAATGTCACAATAACGTCGGCAATGTCCGTGCCACTTACTGGGTCAGCTGTGTTTCTCTCGGGTGTCAGTTGAGCACACCTGCCCTCTTTATCTCTGTGCCCACTCTGCACCCACGATACACCGCCTGATTAACGCAGTCATGAGTGTAGTGGCCTGTCTGCAGGCAGTTGGAACACTTCAGCTCGCGCGTTTTCAGTTCCTTCATTTCCTTGTAAAATAGAGAAATCCTGAAGGGGCTCAGCTGAAAACTACGCTCTAGTGGAACCGTCGGGACCTCAATGTAAACAAACCGACAGCCGGTGAGGTAGCGGGTCAGCTTACCGTCGGTGTTAGGGGCACGCGCATATGTAATAGAAGAGCGCCTGACACATCCGAGTCTGTCGAAGAGGGTAATAACCTCTTCGTCTGCTACACTGATGGGTATGTCCTGTATGTAGAGCCGTGTAGTCGGTGTTTCTGAGCGAGACTCCCGCATAATGTAAGGATTCTTGTCGTGTAGACCAAGAGATCGTCCACCTATTCCATTACCAATAAAGTTGTCCTGGCCTCTCTATTCAGAGGATATATTCGCCATAGCCCAAGGATACGCTGAGCCCCAGCAATTGTTTCTCTAACAGAGACACTTTCGGCCGCCAAACACACCTCCAGTACACTGGCGTCTCCCCGCATGTCGCTCACCTTTACAAATACGGGCTCAACGTGCTTAGCTGAGGTCGCCATATTGCACCGACCGGCCGGTCCACACACCACAGCACTCGGAATCCTCCGTCCTCTGCTCCAACAAGAGCTGACACAAGAGAGAGAACTTGGCAGGAACATTTTCTTGTGGCCGCAGTGACTCTCCTAACTTTTTAAGTCAGTACAGTCCTATCAACTAGAAAAAAAAAGAAGCAAAAAAGAGCACCACAAAACAAACTGTGTATGGTCACAACCAGGGCCGGCAACCGTAACTTCGACTATTAGCTACGTATAGAATTTATTTCTTTGAGTGGAAGTATTTACACATTCTATAATTCTTGTAAATTGTTCTTGTTAATTGTTGCACGTTCACGTGTGCACTGAGTAATCGCACGTTGGGCATTTTCACCACCAAAACTAATTTTACTTGACTTTGGAACTCTCTTCATGGCTTCATGACTTTAGAACTCTCTTCGTGGTTTCATATGGATGCCGCAATTAGTGCATGTTGTTATGTGAACGTGCCCCCTAACGCCCACTGAAATACTTGATATCACACTGTGATACGTTATGCAACGTCTGTTTATGTACTTGCAGACTACTGTATGTACTTTATGTTGACCCCCACCCGGGTCTGCCCTGGGGGACTTGGGTGGGGTTAAATACTTTTAGTTCTCAGGGTCACCCTGGTCAGCCCCTCAGGGTGGGTTTTCCCCTCTATTCTGGGGCATGTTTCTGTCTACCCTTGGTCCATTCACCTGTATTTTCCTTTTTTTAAACTCTCCCTACTGTCTGCGCTTTCCTGTAGCTCTTGAAATTGGATGCGTGTTGCTAAATGGTCTCAGGTTTATTTAGCGTATTAGACCGGCTGGCGACATACATTCAATATATATATATTTTTTTCACAAGCAGTGCAGGCACGTCTTGAGAAAGTCTTGTTGCTGTCGGGACGTTAAGCAATGTACAACCAATGTTCAATCAACTACTTTATGTTGGACTACTTGAAGCTAATATACTGTAGTATATGTGAATGAAGCCGTATGAATGCCTTTTAAGTTCCAAGTGTGGGATGTGCATGCTATTGAACGCGCTCCGCTACGACCCGTTTCAAAGTTTTTCCTGAGTTATAAATAGGAAGAACAAAACGTTTCTTATATAAATAGGCCTGAAGAAATGTACATATATGCAAGCACTCGTAATGCCATGCTCACGGGTAAAGCAAACAGTTTCATTTTGAGGTACACTGAACACAGAAATACATCAGTCTTACCATCGAAACAGTCATGGTCCTGACAGTGCTGTTGCCCATATTTTGATAGTCTAGAAGTGTTACTGTCAATTCGCCCAACAGCATCACTAAATTCTCCTCATCGGGCCAGTACTGAGGCACTTTCGGCTGGAAACAAAACACAAGTAATAAAACATCTTTTAACTTTGACGCTCAAATTTCACAAGTCTGCCTCGCAAGGTTTTAGTTCCTTTGCGTGAGACGTTTATGGGTAGTTGTCACAAACATGGCCCAGTCATGTGACATTTAACTCGAAAAAAAAGTTTTGAGTAGAAAGCTGACGATGTGTCATTTAATGATCAAGACAAGAATGCATACGAATGTGCAAAATATTTGATATTTATACATTTCGTTTTCCTCCCAGAAGGGGAGGTAGTACATGACCACCTAGAGTAGGGCAGTCTAAACATGGACACCAAATTAAGAGAGAATAAGCTTTGAAAACTTGATTTTGACATAATTGTATAAGTTCTATAACTTAAAATCCTAACAGGAACTAATTTAAGAATTTTATTGAGATTTTTGGATGCTATGTACGCACAGCATACGATTTATGTTAACGCTTACTAGATGGAAAATTTCGCCATAAAACAATAGAATGGCGATTTAGAAATAAAGCCTGATATAAATAAAATGTAATATATATATATATATATATATATATATATATATATATATATATATATATATATATATATATATATATATATATATATATATATATAACTTTCACGTTTTGGCCTACCTTAGATGGCAAAAGCAAGTCTATGTAATGGGCCATCCTTCGTCTGTACGTCGTCCGGCGTCTGTGGTAAATTTTAACGTTGACTCTTTGTGGCAAAACATTTCTAAACATACCAATTTCAATGACCCCTCTCAAAGGTCAAGTTCAAAAGGGATCCAGAGAGGGGTGAAAAATAGGTAGTGGAGTCGAGATATAGGTTTCCTCAAAATAATACTATTTTCAACTTTAAACTTGGTAGAGAGATACTTTATGGTAAGGTCTTTCTATGCATACTAATTTAGATGACCTCTCGGAAAGTTCAAGGGCATACGAGGTCGGCAAGTGTTTTAATAATGCCAGTTTTTGATAGAATTGTAGTTTTTATTTCAACGTTTATGCAAATTAATTAAAAAAAAATCAAATTTGGCATAAAGGTACATGATAATAACATATTTCTATGCACACTAATTTAGTCGATCCTTCACAAAGGTCAAGGGTAACGGAGGGTTGACAAATGTATGCATACTTCTTGAGAAAACTCGGATTTCGCTGTTACAAAAGTTAGGTTAAGACACTTGAACGCTTGCTCATTTCAGTGATCTGTTGAAACGGTAAAAGTCACAAGTATAATGTGTTTTGGTCACACACGTGTGTCATTAGGGCTTTGTCTTTCTTGTTTTTAACTTGTTTCTATTACATATCAGCATTGTTACGTACAGTAATGTTAGTGCTTAAAAATGTGAAGCTGCATAATCAACATCGGTAGGCAGTGGGAAAGATAGACACCATAAAAGACACTTTTAGTCTGACAGAAAAACACAAAGACAAGTTTTCAGACATAACAGAACATGTATTGGTGCAAAATGGCCCCTATAATGAGATTCATGCATGCGCACAGCCCTACTCACCAAACGACTACATATGTGCAGCTGACAACTCAACGAATTGACAACTCGTGACATTTCGTCCAGCGACACGAACGTTTATAAAAGAACTAGAAATAAACAAGAATGGCAAAGTCCTTATAGCTCACGTGGACGAGCAAAGCAGGTTATAAGTCTGACTTTAGCGACCTTCGACTTTCTAACAGTTCTCCAAAAGTGTTCAGGTATCCTGATACGAGTAGAGGGGAGGCGTTTGCACCAGAGAAGTCTGTTTTCTCAAAATGTAAATATTTTCTCACGTTTGTCAAAACCTCGTGACCCCTGATCTCTGCGAGAGGTCAACTAAATTGGTACGATTAGAAAGGTCTTCTCAACAGCTACCTTTGTGCCAAATTGTATTGAAAAGTTTGCCAAAACGCAAATAGATAATAACATTCCACAAAATTGGCATTTTATACTCATTTTCTCATCTCTCGTGACCCTTGACCTTTCCGGGCTTTCAAATTAGTATGCTTAGAACAGTCTGCTGACAACTATACCTGTACTAAGTTTGGGACTGAAGCTGTAAATAGTACTTGAGGGGAAAAATGACCATTTTGTTTACCTATTTCCTAAACTCTTTTAGCCCTCGACATTTTCAAATGGTTATTCAAATTTGCATGCATAACAAGGTCTTACCATCATTTACCCTTATACAGTCCAAGTTTTGGTTTAACGTTGTGAATAGTATTGCGCACAGACAATTTCCTTTGTCAAAATATTGGTATTTTTGACATATTTCCTGATCCATTGTGACCTTGACATTTGACAGAGATCAGCGCCATTGTATGTGTAGACAGGTCTTGCCACAAAGTATCTTTGGGCCAAGTCTGAATGCCCAGCTCTGAAGACTGTGGCTTCAATTGTCTCCAAGAAAATGCCAACATTAAAGTTTACCATAGACAAAAGACAACCGTCGCTGG